>CAJVGC010000592.1:25934203-25964834 GCA_910822075.1 Senecio squalidus
CCTGGCCCCGTGTCCGGGATCCGAGAGTTGTATCCCGACACTTTGGCCCCGTGCCCGGGAAACATGACCCCGTGTCCGGGATCCGGGAGTTGTGTCCCGGCACTTTGGCCCTGTGTCCGGGACACATGGCCCCGTGTCCGGGATCCGAGAGTTGTGTCCCGGCACTTTGGCCTCGTGTCCGGGACACATGGCCCCGTGTCCGGGATCCGAGAGTTGTGTCCCGGCACTATGGCCCCGTGTCCGGGAATCATGGCCCCGTGTCCGGGATCCGAGAGATGTGTCGCGGCACCTAGCGCCCCGTGTCCGGGATCCGAGAGATGTGTCCCGACACCTAGTGCCCCCGTATCCGGAGATCTGCCCCGGCATCCGACGCTCAGTCCGACACTCATGGCCTGGCATGTATAAGGACTTGTGTAGACCAACACTGATGTTTTGGAGTTCGTCTCACAGTATCATACTCCTGACACCCTACCGGTCAGACACTCAAGCCTAATCCTTGAGTGTAACCGTCAGAGCATTAATAAAGTTATATAATGATATAGACGTTAATAGCCGTTGGAATCCTATTGATGAGCCATAAATGGTCATCATTGCCATACGTTGTTGATACCTGGTAGTGTTGGGTATAAATACTCCACACTTTAGGTTTTGGAAGCCAGATTCATCATCTTCATCATTCCCATCCAACTTACACACAGTACCTGGCCGGAGTATTCATACACTTGCCGCAGTAAACATATTCCGATCATCTTCTTCAACCAACCACTTGACCACCTTAGGCTCGCCAAGAGCTTGATAGGTTTGCACTGCTAAGCAGGAGGTCAAGGGGTTGAATCCCAAACACCCAAGTTACTGAGCCTGCTACTATTTGCTCAAACGCCTCAAAACTTTTTTCATTAACACTCCCATATATATATATATATATATATATATATATATATATATATATATATATATATATATATATATATATATATATATATATATATATATATATATATATATATATAGGGGTGGGTTAATGTAAAAAGGATTTAAAATAAAAAGGATAGGGAGGATTTTGGACCAATCATTTAGTCAACAAAAAGGGATTTTGAAAAAGTCAACGCGGTGGCATTTTGGTAATATTTTCGAACTTTCATACCCTTTTGGTAATTTGCAGAAATCTGGTTTTTTTTTTTTTTTTTTTTTTTTTTTTTTTTTTTTTTTTTTCAGATTTACTCATTTTATTTAATCTTTGTGCATACCTATTTCAATCTTTGTACATCGATTTTCTGTGCATCGATTTTATCAAAATAACGTGTGTATTGATTATACAAAACATATCTACCGCCGGAAAATCCATCGGAAAATCAAATCCACCAAAACAAAACAAATCAATCCACCAAAAGCAAACAAAACATATGCATAAAAAAACATGTGCATAAAAGAAATCAATGTGCATAAACAAAACATGTGCATAAGTATTTTCTTAGCATAAACAAAACATGTGCATAAGTATTTTCAATAGTCCAAATAAACCGAGCAGACATCAACAGTCGGTGTATCAGAATGCGGAACTAGCATCTCATCATCATCAACTTGTACGGGAGCTAAATCGGAATGCGGAACTAGCATCTCATCATCTTTAGACTGCAATAATAAACGAATCGGATCAATTAAAATTCAAAACCCTAGAAATAAAATGAAATGATAAATTAAAGCGAAATATCAGAGACTGGTGGCGAATCGGAGGTGTTTACGTCAACGGGAGGAGGAGTTATGAGACTCATCGGCGGAGACTGGTGGCGAATCGGAGGTGTTTATCGGTGAGTGGATGAAGATCGCCGGAAACCTCGAAAGCAGATCGCCGGAAAACTCGAAACTGAAAGATTGCTGCTGCTGCTAAGTTGAAGATGAAGATCGGAAGCTTAATTAAGCAGATCGGAAAGCAAATCATCTTCATCGCCGGAACTGAAAGCAGATCGGAAGCTTAATTAAGCAGATCGGAAAGCAAATCATCTTCATCGCCGGAACTGAAAGCAGATCGGAATGGACGGAGGAGGTCACGGCGACGGAGGTCACGGCGGCGGAGGTCACGGCGGCGGCTGCCGGAGCTGCGGCGGAAGTCGGAGGAGCAGATCAGATCTAGTTGAGAGAGAGAGATATTTTTTTTAGTTGATGTTAGGGTTTGATTTTGGGATTAAAAGTGGATCTGGAATTTTTAGATTTATGGTGTTAAATGACCCTTTTGCCCTTCATGGGGTTTTTTTGGGGTTTTAAATTTTGGGACACGTGTCAGTCCCACAACCCTCCCTATTCTTTTTATTTTAAATCTCTTTTTATTATATCCTAATTCTATATATATATATATATATATATATATATATATATATATATATATATATATATAATATATATATATATATATATATATATATATATATATATATATATATATATATATCGCCATATTACATTTACTTTGGTTCTCTACCCGTGTACCGTGCAATCTGCTAAGTCGATTTTTTTCATGCGGTAGGTAACAAAGAGGTTTACGAGACAGAGTGCGAGAGCAAACTAAATAGCGAAGAAACACCTATATTTATTTCAATTCTTGGTGTTTCTATTTAACATTTTCATGATGTGATTCTTGTATCACACATTCATCTAGTTTGGTAACAAAACTCTATACGAATTTCTAATTAGAAGACTTTTACAAATAGATATTCTCTGTTTATATGTATATGATATGAATAACTTTGAGATTGTGAGCTGTTACAAATAAAGTGTATTTTTACTAAAATATTATAAATAACAAGTTTCTCATTTATTATAGATACATTATGTAAACCAAATGCTCTCTTATTGAGTGATAAAAAAAAAACCGAATAGGAGTAGTTATCTGTAAAAGGCTAGTCTTTAACTCATATATATATTCGTCCAAACCGAAATATCTCATAACCATTCCCAACCTTTTTCTCTAATCGTTCTAAGATATTTATCTTAAAATATGAACAAATATTCGAACTTAGAGACCTGTGTTGTTGGCGAGTGAAAGTGATATACGGGTTAATTTCCATCTCATTCACCACATAATATTTACAAAAAAATTATATTAATACATGAGAATATGCCACGTCATATACTTGTGATTAAGCTCTAACAGAACTTGTCATAAACTAGATCATAACATTTACTCCAAATGTTGATCGCTTCACATAATTTCCCAGCCTAAATCATGAATTACATTGATGTTATCGGTCGATTTAACGTAAGATTTCTTGATTTAGCCTACATTGTAACTTCAACAATGAAGAAATATTGATCTAACAAAAAATTTACAAGGTTTTGAAGGTTGATGAGTTGATGAAGAGGATTAAGAAAAAAAAGACGAAAACATTGGAGATGGAAGACAACAATTATGTCGATGACGGTGTTATAGAGAAGAATCCAAATTCTGTTTCAAATTTTAGGATTTCGGAGCCTTTGAAAAATGCATTGAAGGCCAAGGGGATCGAGGCATTGTTTCCTATTCAAGCTCGTACGTTTGAATCAATCTATGATGGTCATGATTTGATCGGGAAGGCTAAAACGGGTCAGGTACAAAAATGTTCAAATTTTATTTACTTATTTCACTGGGAACAAGGATAAGGTTAATGGCTTAATGCATTTGGATCCGAAAGAGTGTAAAATAGTATGATATTTGCCGCTTATTTAGTAATAAAACAGTTACCGCGATAGTTATTTTTGATGATACACAGGGTAAGACATTGGCCTTCATTTTGCCGATACTGGAGTCTGTTACAAATGGTCCCGAGAAAGAATCGCGCAAGATTGGATATGGTAGAGCGCCAACCATTCTCGTGCTTCTACCTACAAGAGAATTAGCAAAGCAGGTACTATGCTTATAAACGAGGTAAATTTCGTTCCCTTTGAATTTTTGACACTATCTTTTAGCTGTGTATGTTATAGGTGTTCACCGATTTTAAATACTATGGCGATGCGGTTGGCCTGACCTCATGTTGTTTGTATGGTGGAGGGGGAGCCTCTATTTCTCCTCAAACCGTGCAACTGAAAAGAGGTGTCGATATAGTTATAGGAGCAGTTGGCCGTGTTAAGGTATTACTTGTTTTCAGAAATGGAATTTTTTTCTTCTGAATCGTTCCAAAAAATATTTGAGACCGACTCTGTAAAGTTAACTCATAGTGAATGTGGTAATTCTGCAGGATCACGTAGAGAGAGGAAATCTTGATTTCAGTTCATTGAAATTCCGCATCCTTGATGAAGCTGATGAAATGTTGAGGCAGGGTTTTGTTGAAGATGTCGAGTATATATTGGGTGATGCACTATATTATGATATCCCCTTTATCGTTCTTGATTGTTATTCAAATGTATGTAAATTTAATTAAAGGATGTAAAATGGTAATTAAACTCGAGTTTTTTGTGGTTTTGAATTTTGAAGGCAAGGTGAGTGATGCAAGCAAAGTTCAAACCGTTCTCTTCAGTGCAACTCTGCCAGCTTGGGTAAACCATGTATGTCTCTCTATTGATTATCTCTACAGGTTCTAAACGTTGCAATTTCGACTGGTTTACTTATTAATGGATTTATGTGGTTTCTAAGTTAATCAACTGGGTCGAATGCATCAAATTAAAAAAAAAAAATAGCAAAAAGGGGATGGATCGGAAGCGTTGAAACTTTAAACTCTCCCAAAGTCTAATTCTAATGCATACAACCTCTTTTATCGGAATTGAGCTTATAATCACAATAAACACATTAACAATGTCATGTTTATAAAGCGAATAATAAAGTGTTTGTCGGTCAACCCAACCTGATTGTGGACCGTACTGACCCAAACGAAAATGACTTGTTTTGGCTCATTGCTTAGCCCACCTACCTTGCTACCTCTACGATATTTTTAATTAGTTGTATACATGATGATCCTTCTTTCACATTATCACTTGAATCTTGTATGATCAGTATATCACCAAAGTAGAATGCAGGGGTAATTTAACGTATTTTTTTCTTGATCCTCAGATTGCTTCACAGTTTTTGAAAGTGAACAAGATGACTGTGGATCTTGTTGGTGTGGAGGCAATGAAGGCGAGTGAAAATGTGAGGCATATTATAATGCCTTGCTCAAGTTTAGCTAGATCACAGCTCCTTCCTGATATTATTCGACATCATAGCAGGTTAGCTATATAAACTCGAGGATATATTTATAAAGAGTGTTGGTACTTTAAACAAAATGTAAAATACTCTTATTATGTGCCCGGTTCTTGTTCAGTGGAGGGCGAACCATTATTTTCACAGAGACAAAAGATTATTGTTCAGAACTTGCGGGTGTGTTACCTGGAGCACGTCCTTTGCACGGGGACATACAACAGACCCAACGTGAGGTAGGTTGTCAAAAGACGTACTTACCCTTTTTTTCTAAGTTGATGCTAATAGAATAAGAGTTTTGGAAATGACGTAAAAACTAAGAAAAACTAATAAAATGTAGAGTGTATTTTAGATATGCCGTTTAATAACTAGTTGGGGTGATATTATTAATAGGCAACACTAGCATTATTCCGATCAGGGAAGTTCATGACACTAGTTGCCACAAATGTGGCTGCACGTGGACTTGACATACACGATGTTCAGTTGATTATCCAGGTTTTATATGATCAAAAACAAATCCTTGAATTCATTCATACATATCATTCTGTCCTTTATTAATTCACCAGTATTTTTGTTAATCCGGTAGTGTGAACCACCACGTGACGTTGAAGACTATATTCATCGATCTGGAAGGACAGGAAGAGCAGGTAAACCAAAATAACAGTTTTCTTCATTATAAAACTAGCGGTGGTAATTCTGAACCATTCACAAAATGAGTCGGTTTGGGTGATTTTGCTTCCTGATTCCCGGATTTCAACTTTCTATAGGAAATTCGGGTGTTTCAATCACACTTTATGAGCCAAGGAGGGCAAATATTTCAAAGTTAGAGAGAGAAGCCGGTGTGAAGTTTGAACATGTATCCGCTCCTCAGCCATCAGATATTGCCAGAGCTGCTGGTGTGGACGCTGCAGAAGCAATACTTCACGTCTCAGATAGGTATCATGAATCTTTTTAATCAGTTCATACTTAATTGCTCAACGTACTTATATATAACTGTTAAAAAAATGCAGCGTGATCCCTGTTTTTAAGTCGGCTGCTGAAGATCTTTTGAACACTTCTGGTCTCTCGCCGGTAGAACTGCTAGCAAAGGCACTTGCAAAGAGCATTGTGCGTGTTGCTAAACGGTTTTTGACCCTTTACTAAAAGGGTCCATCTAGCCAACTCTACTCTCATATTTGTTTGTGTGCTTTTCTATTGCAGGGTTATACCGAGATTAAGCAGAGATCATTGCTAACATCCATGGAGAACTACGTGACAGTACTTCTCGAGGCTGGAAGACCCATTTACTCGCCTTCGTGAGAATTTCATTTTCATCTTTATCTACACCTTTCGTGTGTATATTTCTTCAGTTGCATTCATACTAATAAATTCTATTCGGCCTCACAACCAATGTTTCCTTTATTTCTCAATTTCAGTTTTGCTTATGGTGTGTTGAGGAGGTTTTTACCCGAAGAGAAGGTCGAGTCTGTTAGAGGCCTTGCATTGACTGCTGATAAAAAATACGCTGTCTTTGATGTTGTTGTTGATGATTTGGACACCTTCCTTGCAGGTTTGTTTGTTATCGTTCATTATGTTTTATCTTTAACAAGTCAACGAGGATAAAATATAATAAAAATAGCTAAAAAGGAAACATGTCAATTAGGTTCAACGTGTCAGAAAGTTGTCAAAAATGTATTTCTAACGCACGAATACCCCTTTTTTTTAGTGTCAATCAAACCCATTCAACTCGCACAAAAAATTTCCCTTTTTTAACCCAACCCGATATAACCATTATGACTTTGCATGGTTCATTTTTTACGTCCTCAACTTCATGCACAATAATCTTTTTTACCTCCTTTTCTTCTGGGATATGCAGGGCAGGAGAATGGTGGTGGAGTAAGGTTGGTGGTGGTTAAAGCATTGCCGCAGTTGCAAGAAAAAGAGCAGTCAAGGGGAAGATATGGAGACGGTCATGGTGGATATGGTAACAGAAGAGGTGGTGGATTCTCTCGTGGAGGACGAGTTGGTTTCACAGATCGCCAAAATGACAGATCTCCAAGAGGTAATGGCGGAGGAGGTGGAGGCCGAGGATCCTATAAGAAGTGGTAGATGTTTATCCATGGGAAGAGTAGTCGATGATGGTTTTTGGCGCGAAAACTGGTTGGAATAGTCATTACCCCATATCAATTTTGATATAAATAGTAACATTCAAGAAAAAGACGTCAAACATAAGAGTGAAAATTAGTTTTTACCAATTTGCGATTGTCAACTACATAACTTATTTTTTCAACAAAAAAGATTGATTGCATTGCTAAGATAGAATTCTGGCTTATGAATGAGAGAATGAGTAAATCCAACCATACGTTGCTATTGTTAATGATCCGATCCGTTGATGATCCGACTAATGAATCTTGATCTCTCCACCAAGCATGCAAATTCTGATCTCTAGCTTAAATAGTTTTTAGGAAGACCACCTTTCATTTTGTGTAACCACAAGAGGTCGAGAACCAAGGGTTTGATATACCATATACGGGTTGTGTATGGTTTATCTCATTCTCCCGATTATTTTTGTAGATTTTTGGTATGCAACGAGGCGTGGTTTAGAAAGTGTCATTTTTTTTTTCCTAAGGCATTCACCACCATCTCTTTCTCCAAATTCTTACAAGTGATTTCACGATAAACGAACTCGATCATGAGAATAACAAGCTCATCCTTCGGACTGTCTCCTTCTTCTAATGATTTGTTTCTTAACATAATAAGAAGGCATTGGTATCTAGTTTCAACAAGTTTCTTAGGAAAACCAAGTTTTAAACTCCTTATATTACACTTTTATCGTGTGTCATAGGTCGAAAGCCAATTGTTGCTATGTTATATAGAAATACATTTATATTACATATGTGTCTTAGTCGTCTACACCAACCTGACAAAAATTTGTTTCAACAGTCAACAAATAAAAATTCAACACCAACCTGCTAGCACCGATCAGATGATCATTTTAAACATTTCCTAAAAGTAAAGTATTAGGCCTGCTTGGTTCAAACCGGGGAAAGAGAAAGGGAATGGGAAAGGGAATACTATGGAATGCAATGAGTGGTAAATGAATACCTCGATTTAAACTATAATGGAGTATTACCTATTATTGTTTAATGATTAACTATAATACAACAAACCAACTCCTTCAATCATTATCGTTACCCGTTGCCCCTTCGTTACCCCTGACCACCTTGATATTTCAACTTTCCAATATTTCACATTCCACTCTTTCTAGAAACTAATCAAACTTTCCCGAAACTCCATTTTTTTCTTGTTCTTCATCTATATGCCACTCGTTTAGCCTATTCTAACCTGCAATTACCATTTTCTTTCTCTTCTCATTTGTGATCTAGAAATGGCATCATGGTACAGAAGATCAAAACTAGGATTCCATACAATTTCCCGTTTGTTCACTTCCGCCCCAAAACCCCCAATTAAATACCCACTCCCAATTTCCAACCAAATCAATCAATTCAGTAAGTTTTCTT
Organism: Senecio squalidus; assembly: GCA_910822075.1. NCBI lineage: Eukaryota > Viridiplantae > Streptophyta > Magnoliopsida > Asterales > Asteraceae > Senecio > Senecio squalidus. Next base: position 25,942,847 of record CAJVGC010000592.1, read on the forward strand.
CAAATTACCCTTTTAGGGTTTCTAATAAAACTTCAAATTTACCATTTTGTTTTACTAGTTATAGAAATTACTATGTTGATTCTAGACAAGTTAAACATTTTAAGCCTAGAGGATTTAAACGTTGGTTGGATAACCCGAAAAACGCATTAATAGTTGTACTAGTTGGGTCAGGGATTGGGGTCACAATATACTATGGGAATGTTGAAACTATACCTTATACGAAACGTAGACATCTTATTTTAATGTCACATAATATTGAGAAAAAGCTAGGAGAGTCTCAGTTTCAGAGTATGAAAGCCGGGTTTAAAGGAAAGATTTTACCCGCGATGCATCCCGAGAGTGTTAGGGTTAGAATGATTAGTAAGGATATTATTGAGGCGTTGCAACGAGGGTTGAAGAAAGATACGGTTTGGACGGATTTGAACTATGCTTCGGAGAGTGGAGCTGCGTCGGAGAGTAGAGGGAAGGAGACGGTGATGGCTATGACGGAGGGTGTGGAGATTGGTGGTGGTGAGACGTGGCCGGTTAAAGATGAGGTTCTTGATGATACGTGGGTTGATCAGAGTAGGAAGAAGGGGAAAGAAAAAGGGGTGGAGTCGGCTACTTCGCATTTGGAAGGGTTGAAGTGGGAAGTTTTGGTGGTGAATGATAAGGTTGTGAATGCGTTTTGTTTGCCTGGTGGAAAGATTGTTGTGTTTACGGGGCTGTTAGAGCATTTTAAAACGGATCAAGAGATTGCTACTATCATTGGGCATGAGGTATGTTTGTCGAGTTGTTAAGTACTTGTATGCTATGTTATTTTAATATATTTGTGTTAGTAATCTTGTGCGATAAGTTGATAACCCCACCAGATAGTTAGTCTGATGATGGACAATATTGATCAAGAATATATAAACAAAAAGTTTGAGGCGCTCTTAGTTATATTCTCATTGTAATTAACTAATTGTTAACAACCAAATTATATACGCCCTAAGAATTGAAGATATTTGAAGGCCTACACTCAGTTCTCAATGATCATTATATTTAAAAGGCATTAGAGGTGGTTTCATGGGCGGGTTGCAAAACGGGTCAAAACATGTAGATTTTTGGTATCTTTGGCCAGGTTGACCGGCTACGTTCTCTCTCCATTTCTATGTGTTAAGCATGATAAATTGATCACTATAATTACAATTAATTAGATGACTGATTTTACAGGTGTTTTTTCCCTACTGTTTTCTTTATATCGGATACAAGAAAAACACCGTATAACGAACGTTTGATGATTTTGTAATTATTGAAGGGTTTTTAAGATATATGGTTAATGGTTTATTGTAAACGTGAATGTGGTTGTAGGTTGCACATGCGGTGGCAAGACATTCAGCTGAACAGATTACAAAGAACCTCTGGTTTACGATTGCTCAGCTAATTTTGTATCAGTTTGTTACACCTGATATTGTAAACACCATGTCAAATCTTTTGCTAAAGCTTCCTTTCTCCCGGAGGTTAGTAATAAATTTACGGGGTATTATTCTCTCTGCTAAGTGTTTCTTTTTGTCTGTATGTGGAATCGTAAGTTATCTGGGTAGCGTGGATGGTAACGTTGCATATATTAATGCATAAATGATTTAACATTTTGAATCATTGTACTTGACAGTTTGTTTTTAAACAACAAACATACTTTCAACAATGTAAAAACACACTAGGATATAAAAACAGAACCGTTTAAAGTAAAGTGCTCTTTTAGAAGCTATTCGATTATGAAGTTATGAACTAGAGGTGGAAAAAGTGGCGAAGTTAATTTTGTACGGGTCAATATGAGTACTGCTTAGTACGGGGTGAACTGGACCAGCTCTGGTTAATCCGACGTGCAAACAGTTCTTTTTGTTTAGTTATTTTGATAATTAATGTGTTAAATATGATAAAAATATGATAACTTTAAAATAAAACAATCTTGGAGGTGTAGCATTTAAGGCATTTTGAATGAACATTGGATTACTTTGGAGCCACTTGATGTGTTCAACCGGTTTTTATAATTGCTATTTTTTATTTGATTTTTTCCGACTCGTTAGACCCATACCAATAAACGGGTCGAAATGTTGCCTTTATGAAAAATTTAAATAGTTCATTTTAGAAAAAAAGTTACTTATTTTATTTGTTTGTGAAGAAAAATGATTAAATTGTTCCGACGTGTCTAGGATGGAGATCGAAGCAGATTACATAGGATTGCTGTTGATGGCTTCTGCTGGGTACGATCCTCGTGTGGCACCAAAGGTATTTGAGAAGTTGGGTCAAGTAGCAAGTGATTCGTCTTTGCAGGATTACCTTTCTACCCATCCATCAGGAAAGAAGAGAAGTAAGTTGTTGTCTGAAGCTAGTGTCATGCAAGAAGCACTTGCTATATACCGAGAGGCGGTAGCAGGACGAGAGGTTGATGGGTTTTTCCTTTAGGCAAAACATGTTGTAAACAATTAATGCTGTTTGTACAAAATTGATCAACATTTCTTTTAACTGTGCTCATAAGCGGTAGCTTTTGTGACAGCCATGTTGTCTTTGTGGGGTATATTTGAATAGTTGGTTTATATTGAATTCAGAATCTCGAGGTTGGTTTGTCAACTCAAATAATCTATCTATCGGTTTATGTGGCTAATACTGATCATTCTCAATTTTCTCAATTGACTGTGTATGTCTTCAACTTCACATTTTATTCTTTTGTGTATACCGTATTCTCAAAAGTTCTATTGAGTATCATATGTTGACTAATTTTGTTTATCGAGTATGCGTTTAACCTTTGAATCCGCTTGCCCGTTATTTTGACACGTTGGACGCCATGTCATTTAACCACGCCTTACCAAACCATTACCTAACCACGATATCTTTTTAACCTTTCCTTTACCAGTCATGATCCCAATCTTTCAATCAAATCAATAACCACCAAATTTCTCCCGCTCTCCACCCAAAATCTCTTTTCACTAAAAAATTCTCCACAAAAATTTCATATTGTTGTTACTAATCCCAAGTTAGATCCCTTTATGAGGTATTTTTTATCGTCAAAATTAGGGTTTTGTTTTGTTGAATTTTTTTTCTGAAATTTTTTGGGTTTTTACAGGATGGGCCCTGTGGATGGTTATGAACTTACTGTTCATAACGATGGAGCTTTTATGTATGATCCGTTTAGGTATGATGAAGTAGAGATAACGATTTATGTTGCAAAAGTTGGGTTTGAGGAATTGTGTGAAGTTATCAAAACTGCTACTGGTAACCCTCTAGCCTCTCTCTTTTACACATGTCTGCGACACAAACCAAAAGATGGGCTTTTCAGGCTTGCCAATGACTATGACGTTGCTATGATGTTTGATATTGCTTACTGTTATGGGAAGATGGATGTATATATGGATCACTTTGATGATGATGAGCTTACCCCGTATGTAAGAAGTATTGAAAAGCCACCTGAGGATGGACATGAAGCTTTAGTCATTGACAACCTAGAAGATGCGCCTGATGATGAACCAAGTGTTTCTCGTATTCAACAAGTAGATGATAATTCTAAAGGAAAAGAAGTAGTAGCAACAGTTGGAGTGAAAGAACAACCTGATTTGTTTGATACCATTGGTGAGCATGAGGAGTTTATGACAGAACTTATGAGGAAGATGAAAGTTAATGATGACAATGATCTAGATCCCTTTAAATCGGCTGCACATATAGAGAAGTACCCAATCCATGATACTCAAGTTCATTGGAGGCTTCAGAAGGCACAAGTAGGTGAGAGGTTTGAATCTGCTGAAAAATTTAAGGAATGTATGACCTATTATGGATTGTCAAATGGATACAACATATACTTCTCAAGATGCGGTTCAAAGGAGATAGTGGCTAAGTGTGGAAATAGACCTCCAAGACTTAAGGATCCATCCAAAGGTAAACAAAGGAAACAAAAGAAGTATCCTGATGTAGTTAAACCAGATGGTCCAAAGTGTCAATTTAGATGCTATGCTAGGACTATGAGGACAAAAGAGTCCTTTCAGGTTATTTCTTTGGTTGAAGTTCACACATGTGTTAGGAACTTTAGGTTTGGATCATTGATTAATTACAAGTGGATTGGTAAGCACTTTGGTGAGAAGATTAGGTCTAACCCAAGCATTTAATTGGTTGACATTGCTGATTTAGTCATGAAAAAGTATAAATGCACTGTGACCAGTAACCAATGCAGAAGGGCCAAGACTTATGCAATAGTTGAGTATGAGAAGTCATTAGAGGATCACTATGGAATGCTAAGATCTTATGCTGATGAGTTGCTTACAAGTAATCCATGATCAACAGTGAAAATAAGTGTTACAGTCAATCCAGATGAAAAGGTGTATTTTGATAGGATCTATATTTGTTTAAAGGGTTTGAAAATGGGGTGGATTATGGGTTGTAGGAGGATAATTGCATTAGATGGTTGTTTTTTGAAAAGGCCAAACCATGGTGAATTATTGACAGCAATTGGAAGGGATGGAAATAATCATATCTTCCCAATTGCTTGGGCTGTTGTCAATGTGGAAAACAAGGAGAATTGGAGTTGGTTCATTCAATTGTTGGCTGAGGATCTGCAGATAGAAGGTGGTGCTAGTGTAACCTTAATGTCAGATCAACACAAGGTATGTGTTTTTATATTACCTTATGCTTACTAGTATATTACCACTAACCACATGTTTTTATATTACTAACCACATGTTTTATAATGCAAAGGGTTTGATGGAGGCTGTCAAGACTGTTATGCCATATGCAAAACATAGGCAATGTGCAAGGCACATTTATGAGAATTTTAGAAAGCAATTCAGTGGTGTGGAATTTAGAAGTCTTTTCTGGTCAGCTTCTAAGTCATCATATCATGTGCTATTTTAGAAGATCATGGACAAGATTCACCAAGCAAATCCAAGGGAAGCAGCTTATTTACTTGAGAGGGATCCAAAAACATGGTCTAGGGCTTTCTTCACATTGCATAGAGGTTGTGAAGCAGTTGAGAATGGCTTCAGTGAGTGCTTCAATTCAGTTATTGTGGCTTTAAGGAACAAACCAATCATCACCATGTTAGAGGCTATAAGAGTGATTGTGATGGAAAGGATGAACACAATGATAAAGTTATGCTTGAAGTGGGATGGTGCAATCTGTCCATCAATACAAAAGAAACTGGAATGCTGCAAGGATCAACACAGGTTCACTCTTCAATCTTGGTTTAACTTTTTGTAATAATGTTTATAGTATTTTAATATGTTCTTAATCATAGGTTTTGGCTTCCTATGTTCTGTGGAGGATTTTAATGGGAGGCTAGACAAGGCAATAGGGGCTTCAAATTTAATGAACAACATAAAACATGCAGCTGCAGGATGTGGCAGTTATCAGGTGTGCCTTGTCCACATGCTTGTTCAGTGATACTTGCTTTACATAAAAACCCAGAGGATTATGTGGCAGATTGGTTCAAAAAGTCAATGTACTTGAATGCTTACACCACTTACTTGAAACCTGTTGGTGGGATGTCAACTTGAGGACCAAACAACATGAACAAGCCTCTTCCACTACTACCAAGGAGAATGCTAGGGAGACCCAAGAAGAAGAGGGTTAGAGCTCAAAGTGAGGGGGGCAGTACCACAAGAATTTCCAGGGTTGGGACAGTTATTACTTGCCATAATTGTTGGGAAACAGGTCATAACAAAAAAGGATGTACAAATGACCCTAAAACACCACCTAAGAAGAACAACAATGTTGGTTCTGCTGCAAGCAGTGGTGGTAGTGATGAGGGTGCAAGTACTGGTCAGAGCATAGGCTCAGGTGCAAGTATTTGTTCTACTACAAGCATGCATGGAGTTGGTTCAAGTTGTGGTTCAACATCATCATACAGGAAAACTGTTGTTGCTTTGATGGGTGCTGGACCAGTTCAAGGTATTTTTGGTGGTGGGTCAAATCCAGAACATTTCTTCTTAGGTTCATCACATGGGGCAAAGAAAGGTGTAGGGTTGGGTTTAACAAGTGCTCCAGGTGTCCAAGGCCAAATGCAAAATATCAAATAGGTATGTTTTTAGTATCATGTTAGTTATAGTTGTGATTACTATTGTATAGTCTTTTAAATATACTATTTAGGTCCTATTAAAAGCCCTTTACCTTCATGGTGGGGAAATGTCTTGTGTATTGATCCAGTTACAGGTGAAAGCTTTGAAGGGAGAGGTAAGAATTGTGTTCCAGTCCCTGTGTGGCCTCCGGGTGTTTCATTGCCAGTCAGTCAAGAAGATGTATATGCTGCAGTACAAGGACATGTTGGGAATGAAACTGAAAAGAATGTGGATGTTCAAGGTCAGGCTGGGAATGAAACTGAAGAGAATGTGGATGTTCAAGGTCAGGCTGGGAATGAAACTGAAGAGAAGAATGTGGATGGACAGGCTGGGAATGATAGTGAAGAGTTGGATTTGGGAAGTCAGGATCCCATATTCACTCAGTCTTCACAAGATGTATCACCAAAGAAGAAGAATTCAAGCTCATTAAAGAAGAGAAACCCAATGAAAGAATCTTGAAAAGAAAGCTGGGAAAGCAAGTTGAGGGACAAGGAGATGCACAAGACAATGCAATTGACCTTGGAAAGTAATATGTAATTGACTTTGGTATTTAGGATGTTTGTAAACAATGTCTTTTCATGTTTAGGATGTTTGTAAACAATGTCTTTTGGTACTTGTGTGGTATTTAGGATTTAGATGCAGTTGGCTTTATAAACCAATTAGCAAATTTGATGTAGATGAATGATGGATAAATTAGTGTTGTTTGTTATAATGGTCTTTATAAGCCATTTTCAAGTTAGTGTTGTTTGTTATAATGGTTTTACCATAAATTAGAACTTGCATTATAAAAAAAACATTACAACATGCTAAAACTTCTTTACATAAAACCTTTTAAAACCTAATAAGAAAACCTATTCCAATTGCTAAAAAAACAACAAGAGTTAATTACACGGATGGTCCTTTTTCTCTTACCCAAATGGCACTTTTCGTCCTATTTTCTGAAAAATTACATGGATAGTCCTTTGTTTTGAATTTCTGCACATGGACAGTCCTTTAGTCCGTTAGGGTTAACTCAATTCTGTTAGTTATATCATAATGACCAATTTACCCTTTTTGTCTTATTCGCAAAGGACCATCTGTGTAATTAACTCTAAAATTTATTAAAAGTATTAATGAAAAAAATTAAAACTTAAAAACAAAATGAAAAAAAATAAAATGAAAAAAATAACACAAAAATCAGAATCAGATAAAACAATATGTAATTAACCCCAAAAATCTTTAAATTTGAGAATCTTTAAATCTTATGGTTTAAATTTAGTGGCGATGGAGGCTTTGGAGGCCAAGGGTGATGGTCGATTTGCAGGTGGCGATGGTCGATTTGCAGGTGGCGAGGGGTGATGTCGTCGGAGAATGATTTTAGGGGTTGGGGTTCGATTTGCAGATCTACATGATTTTGGAGTTGGGGTTCGATTTGCAGGTGGCGAGGGTTGATGTTGGATATGATTTTGGGGTTGGAGTTGTAGTTCGATTTGCAGATGTACATGATTTTGGGGTTGGTGGTGATTTCAGATCCACAATAAATTAGAGTTTGTCTAGACGTTTGTATGATTGTGATTTTTGTTTTATTTTTTTCATTTTGTTTTTAAGATTTAAAGATTTTTGGGGTTAATTACATATTGTTTTATCTGATTGTGATTTTTGTTTTATTTTTTTCATTTTGTTTTTAAGTTTTAATTTTTTTCATTAATACTTTTAATAAATTTTAGAGTTAATTACACGGATGGTCCTTTGCGAATAAGAAAAAAAGGGTAAATTGGTCATTATGATATAACTAACAGAATTGAGTTAACCAAAACGGACTAAAGGACTGTCCATGTTCAGAAATTCAAAATAAAGGACTATCCATGTAATTTTTCAGAAAATAGGACGAAAAGTGCCACTTAGGTAAGAGGAAAGGACCATCCGTGTAATTAACTCAAACAACAACAAGCAACAATATCATAACCAATTTCTCATGAACTACAATCTTTGACTTTGCATAGGTCAACTCATGCATCATTTTGTTCATTTCCAATCTTGAATCAGCTGCATTTCCACTACTTCCACTACGTCTTTGCAATTCAACATGAAGATCAAATAGGAGTTTCTTGTAGTAAGGATTACAGATTTCTTCGTCAATAAACATATACAACTTGCATTTCCTTTCTTTATCCTGTTAATTGGAAACAATTCAATTTTGTGTTCAATTTGGGGCAAAATTAAAAATTAGGGCAACTAACCATTACGGGGCAACTGATGAATCTCCTTCCTGGATTAATGCTTGTCCAAGATGTACGAGGGTGGATTTCAAATCCACAATCACAAAAACGGGGAACCAATTCCATTTAGGTCGAAAGAAAAAAACGGGTTGACAATTAGGTTTTATAAAATTGGGTATAAAAAACGGGTTTTATAAAATTGGGTATAAAATAGGTAAACTACGTTGCAGCTGAGGTGGAAAATAACGTCATTAACTTGTTACATGTAGAAATTTTGTAGGTAAAAGGTAACCACGCGTACTCGATAAACAAAATTAGTCAATATATGGTACTCAATAGACCTTTTGAGAATACGGTGTACACAAAAGAATAACATATCAAGTTGAAGACATACATAAACAATTATCCCTACTTCGAATCCATTAACTTATGTAGTATATAAGTAGTAAAAATTGATGGCCGTAACGAAATTGAAGGTCCTGGGTGGCCTCGCCTAAATCCATAGATGCAACTGAACTGATCAAAGACAGTTCAAAATACATCGGTAGTCTTGTTCTTAAATGTTTGTGGTGATAGAACATCAACATATATCTTTTAAATTTTTGTATGGTTCTCGACATGAGACGTTTTTTCATGCATCAACCGCGTAGATTTGTGGTGATAGAACATCAACATTTACCACTCTAGCACCCTTTAAATCTTTGTATTCCAAGATTTGTTCTTAAATTTTTGTATGGTTCTCGACATGAGACGTTTTTTCATGCATCGGCCGCCTAGATTTGTTGGTCCACAAGATCCAAAGTATGTTTATCTATAGAAATCATTATATTGTCTTAAACTGACCGATGTATTTCTAGTTGCATTATATGCCTCACAAAGAGTTTCATCACATATTTATTTATCGTTGTTAATAAAATATGACTATATATTATAATAGTTTATAACCCGTGATAGTACGAGAAAATATATGAAACATAATAATATAGAAGCATAATAATCTATAATAACATTACTTATGTTATAAAATCTTATACTGTTATGTTTATGAGAAGTTGTTTAAAGTTAACATTTATACATGTTGCTATACGTTTAATAAATGATGGAATAAAGAATATATATGTTACAGAAGTTTTAGAGTTGGTCCACACGGAAGCCATTCCAGTCATCACGGAAGCCATTCCAGTCATCTGGCCATCCATTAAAAGCGGCCAAAACTTTGCTAACCCTGCGGGAACATGAATATATATTAATTAGATGAAAATATATAATTTGCTAATCTCATAAAAGTTAAAATATATGATTTTGATAAAATTATATCAAGATGAAATCATGGAATGCCCATTTGGCAATGACGTAAATAGATTGTTGACGAGATTGTTAGTAATTTAGTGTAATTGGAGAAATGGTTATTTGATTTGGAAACGGGTCAGGAGTGTATGGAGTGTACACCCGTTAAGTCAATAACATCTCGGACCCAAAAGCGGGTATAAAGGAGTACAACCTTTATGGTGGTAGATTTATAACCACCTCTTTTAAGACACAATTAATGGGGAGTTACAAACGTGTTAATGACCATTATGTTTTGGTCTTGTAACCGTTTGCCCATTAAATGAAAGATCATTATGTTCACTTGAAGCTTGTAACTCCCGTCATAATGGAGTAGCTTAATGACCATAATGTCTTGGTCTTGTACCGCTAGGAGTTATGGACCATTGTGGTTATTTAATACCAATAATGTCCGTTACATTTGGGTGCTCTATAAATAGAAAATTTGTTACTCATGAGTAGTACACACAAACACGAAACACTCTCTAGCAAACGGGTTCTTGGTTTGTGCCAAAATCAAGAACATACTCTTATTCTTATCCCAAAACAAAGTTCGTGTAACCCAGGCATAAAGGGTCGAATTGTTGTTTTCGGAAAGTGATACCACGATTGTAAAAGATATCCGGTCATTGAAATCTTTACCCGGTTACACAAAGGAAGCGAACCAACCAACAATCGAAAACAACAATTTTGTGTGATTTCAATGGCTGCTACAATGAAGCACATGATGACAAATTTCTCCAAACTTGATAAGTTTGAAGGAATTGATTTTCGGAGATGGCAAAAGAAGATGCACTTCTTTCTCTCGAGCATGAGTGTGGTTTATGTATTGAGTACTTTCTGTCCTGACGATGGAGATGATGCTACCGTGGATGAGCTTCGTAGGAGAAGCAAGTGGAAGAACGACGATTACGTTTGTCGAGGTTTAATCCTCAACGGTATGGTTGATTCCTTTTTTGATATTTACCAAAATCATGAATCTGCTAAAGAACTTTGGGACTCTCTTGAGACCAAGTATATGTCTGAAGATGCTTCTAGTAAAAAGTTCCTTGTGAGTAATTTTAATAATTACAAGATGGTCGATTCTAGACCGGTCATGGAACAATACAATGAACTTCTTCGTATACTTGGTCAATTCACACAACATAAAATGAACATGGACGAGGCCATTTCGGTTTCTAGTGTCATTGATAACCACCCCCCCCCCCCCCCCCTTCTTGGAAAGATTTTAAACATACTTTGAAACATAAGAAGGAGGAGTTAACTCTTGTTGAGTTGGGAAGTCATTTGCGTATAGAGGAATCCCTCAGGGCGCAAGAAATTGACAAGCCAAAGCAACGAAGTTGCTGGTACCTCGTTGGTTAACATGGTGGAACATAAAAAACCCACCGGTTACAATGACAAGAAGGGAAAACGTAAACATCATGATAACAACAAGGTTGATCCCAATAAGAAGTCAAAGTTGACTTGTTGGAAGTGTGGTAATTTTGGACACTTGAAAAGGGATTGTAAGGTTGTTAATATTGGTAATAGAAATACCAATGGCACAAGCGGTCCGGGAAGTGGTTTTAACAACCAAAACTCGAAAGGTCAGATTATGTTTAATGATTCACATCAGACTTATTATGTATCATATATATATGAAGCTTATTTTGTGCAGGATGATGATGTTGTGTGGTGGGTTGACTCGGGTGCTACTACCCATGTGTGCAAGGATAGATTTTGGTTCAAGACTTACGAGTCAGTGAATGATGGATCAATTCTTCATATGGGAAACGAGTCAACGGCCTCTGTTCATGGAAGAGGATGTGTGGATCTAGAGTTTAGTTCGAGAAAAGTTCTTTCTTTATTTGATGTTTTGCATGTACCACAAATAAGGAAAAATCTAGTTTCTAGTAGTGTTTTAAATAATTGTGGCTACAAACAAGTAATTGAATCTGATAGATTTATTTTGCCAAAACATGGTTTATTTATTGGTTTTGGATATTTATGCAATCGCATGTTTAGACTTAATATTCATCATGTTAATGTTAATTCTGCTTTTATGTCTACTTCTAGGTTAAATGATTCTAATCTTTGGCATGCTAGACTAGGACATGTACACTTTAAAAGAATGTTAGAAATGTCTAAAGATGGTTTAACACCTGCCTTTGATATTAACAATGAAAAGTGTAAAACATGTATGTTAACTAAGATCACTAAGCAACCATTTCAAAATGTAAAAATAGATTCCGAAATGTTGGATTTAATTCATAGTGATTTATGTGATTTGCATGAAACTCCTACTTTAGGAAACAAGAAATATTTTGTGACTTTTATTGATGATGCTTCTAGGTTTTTCCATGTTTATTTGTTACATAGTAAATATGAAGCATTAGATAAATTTAAAATATTTAAAACTGAAGTAGAATTGCAACAAAATGCTTTGATAAAAAGGCTACGAACGGATAGGGGAGGTGAATATATTGACCCCTCCTATTTCCAATCCGTAGGCATCATTCATGAAACCACTGCTCCTTATACACCACAACAAAATGGTGTATCTGAGAGGAAGAATAGAGTCCTTAAGGAAATGGTTAATTCCATGTTATCCTATTATGGTTTGAGTGATGGATTTTGGGGGGAAGCTATGTTAACAGCTTTCTATTTGCTTAATAGGGTTCCTAACAAAAGGAACAAGATTACTCCTTATGAACTTTGGTACAAAAGGAAACCCAATTTGAACTATCTTCGGGTATGGGGTTGTAGGGCAGTTATAAGACTCCCTGATCCCAAGAAGAAAACTTTGGGTGAAAGAGGTATAGATTGCATATTTATTGGATATAGTGAACATTCCAAGGCTTATAGGTTCTATGTCATAGAACCTAATGAATTTGTCTCAATTAACTCTATAATTGATTCAAGGGATGCAATCTTTGATGAGAATCATTTCTCATATATACCTAGACCAAAGGATATGGTTCCAACTCCAAGTGGAACCAATAAGCATAGTAATGATGAAGTCTCTGAAAGGGTTAATGATCAGCAGATTGAGCTTCGGAAAAGCAAAAGAGAAAGGAAACCTAAATCATTTGGACCTGATTATCAATTGTATCTAATTGAAGGTTCTAGGGATGATGTTTCTACCCAATATTCTTATTGCTTCATTGTTGAGGATGATCCTAAGACATTTAAAGAAGCAATGAGGTCTCAGGATGTTTCTTTCTGGAAAGAAGTAATAGATGATGAGATGGATTCCATCATAGGAAACAACACTTGGGTGTTGGTTGATCTACCAACTGCTTGCAAACCTTTGGTTGCAAGTGGATCTTCAAAAAGAAGATGAGGGTGGATGGAACTATTGAAAAGTTCAAGGCAAGGTTGGTCATTCAAGGTTTTAGACAAAAGCCTGGGATTGACTATTTTGATACATATGCTCCAGTAGCTCGTATCTCTACCATTAGACTGTTGATTGCCTTAGCAGCAATTCACAATCTGGTTATTCACCAGATGGATGTGAAAACAACATTCTTGAATGGTGATTTGGAAGAGGAGGTTTACATGAACCAGCCTCAAGGCTTCATTATGCCTGGTAATGAAAGAAAGGTGTGAAAACTTTTTAAATCTTTATATGGATTGAAACAAGCACCTAAGCAATGGCATCAAAATTTTGATGAAGTGGTTTTGTCTAATGGTTATCATCTTAACCAATCTGACAAATGTGTGTATAGCAAATTTGATGAATCCGGTAAAAGGAGTCATCATTTGTCTATATGTTGATGACATGTTGATCTTTGGGACTGACCAAAATCAGGTTGATTTAACCAAAGAATTTTTGTCATCAAGGTTCTCCATGAAAGTCATGGGGGAGGCTGATGTTATCCTTGGCATAAGGATTATACGTGAAAACAAAGGAATCTCTATTTCACAATCTCACTACATTGAGAAGGTGTTAAAGAAATTCAGTTGTTTTGATTGTACTCCAGTGAGTACTCCTATGGATTCAAGTATGAAGCTTCTACCTAATCAAGGAGAAGCTGTGTCTCAACTTGAGTATTCAAAGGTGATTGGCTGCTTGATGTATGCCATGACTTGTACAAGGCCTGATATTGCTTTTGTCGTGGGAAAACTGAGTAGATACACTAGTAACCCTAGTACTCATCACAGGCAAGCAATAAGGCGGGTACTGGAGTATTTGAAGAAAAATATGGATTATAGTTTATCTTATACTGGATTTCCTTCGGTGCTTGAATGATACTCTGATGCGAGTTGGATAACCAATGTTGAAGATCATTCTTCAACAAGTGGTTGGGTGTTCTTGCTTGGGGGAGGTGCAATATCATGGGCTTCCAAGAAGCAAACATGTATTACTAACTCAACAATGGAGTCTGAATTTGTTGCTTTAGCTGTTGCTGGTAAAGAAGCGGAATGGCTAAGGAACTTGATTTATGAGATTCCATTATGGCCTAAACCTATAGCACCCATGTCTATCCACTGTGATAGTGTTGCAACATTGGCAAAGGCTTATAGCCATATGAACAATGGGAAGTCTAGAAACTTAGGTGTCAGACATAGCATGATTCGTGAGCTTATCATGAATGGGGTGATTTCTGTAGAGTTTGTGAGGTCACAACAAAACTTAGCCGATCACTTGACGAAGGGATTGGCTAGAGACTTGGTTATTAAGTCTGTGAAAGGGATGGGTTTGAAGTCCACCTTAATTTCTGATTGTAAGACACCCAATTCCCTCCTAACATGAATTAGGAGTTGAATTCAATGTGGAAAGCTTGCACTTAGAAATTGGACACATTGTTAATATATATCATCCCAAGGTATGTGCTCGGTCCTGCTGAGGATTAGGTTGAAGTAATACTTCTTAATAGTTTCTTTGAAAAAGTGAAGAAGCAGGTGCACGAGTGAAAGGAAATACCTATGTGAATGTGAAGTTTTGCCGCGTCAAGAAAGCTTTGGACTTTTAGCTTTGGATACATTCATGAATGGATATGGACACATGGCTTATATAGTGTCAGGATAGCTTTAAAGTGTTTGAAAACTTGTGTGTATATTATCTTTAGTTATTCAAATGGGTTGAAGGGTTCAATTCTTAGAACACACCGATTCTCGAATATTTGAAATGTGTAATGTACTAAGATGAAAATTCAATCTTCAAGACATTTTCATTTATGCATAAGTTTTGTTTTGTTTATGTATTTCATGAAAAGGAATTGCACTAAACTGGGGAATATTGTTAGTAATTTAGTGTAATTGGATAAATGGTTATTTGACTTGGGAACGGGTTAGGAGTGTACGGAGTGTACGCCCGTTAAGTCAATAACATCTCGGACCCAAAAGCGGGTATAGAGGACTACAATCTTTATAGTGGTATATTTACAACCACTTCTTTTAAGACACAATTAATGGGGAGTTACAAACGTGTTAATTACCATTATGTTTGGTCTTGTAACCGTTTGCCCATTAAATGAAAGATCATTATGGTCACTTAAAGCTTGTAACTCCTGTCATAATGGAGTAGCTTTATGACCATTATGTCTTGGTCTTGTAACTCCTAGTAGCTTTATGACCATAATGTCTTGGTCTTGTAACCGCTAGGAGTTATGGACCATTATGGTTATTTAATACCAATAATGTCCATTACATTTGGGTGCTCTATAAATAGAGACATTGTTATTCATGGGAGAGAGACACAACACGAAACACTCTCTAGCAAACGGGTTCTGGGTTTGTGCCAAAATCAAGAACACTTATCCCAAAACAAAGTTCGTGTAACCCAGGCATATAGGGTCGAATTGTTGTTTTCGGAAAGTGATACCACGATTGTAAGAGATATCCGGTCATTGAAATCTTTACTCGGTTACACAAAGGAAGCGAAACCCACCAACAATAACCATTTGGTAAAAACGATTTAAAAAGTATCTTTTTAGTTATTAGTTTCTTTATCTCTATTCTTTATAAAATAATATTAGAGTATGATCCTTCAACATTATTCAACTCTCTATTTACTTTTGTTGTTTGTTTTTATTTTAGGACTCAATTTTCAGAGTCAAGCAGGTATTCATATACTATTGTTCTATTTCTTAATATCAAGGAGTTATTCCATGATACTCTATTTGTTTGAAATTTACTTCGCCTGAAAAAATTACTTTTTTTTTTTATGTAATGCAGGAAATTGTGTCTCGAGTAAAAAGGGACAAAGTTAGTTTGGTATGTATTTACTTTAGACAATGGGGGATGTGTGATGTGTCTTACTAATGAAGGAGTTTCTTTTTAATATATGCTCTCAACTTCATCATTTTTTTAAAAAAATTTTGTTTATTACTTTTTATTAATATTTAAAAAATCATTCAAACTAATACTTAATCCGTTCCAATTTAGATGTCTATACTAAAAGTATATAGATTTTTTAAAATATATAATCACCATAGTGTTGTTGACTAACATAGGAAATGATATATGTCCACTAAAACATTATAGAACAAACCAAGTTAATAAATTTTATGAAAAGTGATCCATATCATCTTTAAAAAGATTATTATGGATCTATACTCTACTTTATACTACTTTGCGCTTCTTCAAAGGGGTATGAGATATTGAGAAGCCCGACTAACCTAAACAAGGAGAACAAGTAGAAAATGGGAACAAATTAGAAAAATTAGACTTCCCCAGCTATGACCATAAATAATTTAGAACCAACAGTTCGTTAAACGAAATTTCGTGACACCAACATGTGAAGCTAGATTTTTCATGCATTTAATAGAAATGACTCAACTTTATTCGAAGGTGTATAAAAAAGAGAGATCAAATCCATTATATTAGACGGGCTTTTGAATTTATAATTATGTATCTATAAATATATTGGATTGGATGTTGCTTGTTAGTTAGCAATTTCTTTTTTAACATTAATTAAATATTTATTGAAAATTAAACATTAATAATAGTATTATAATAGTGGATCAAGAATTTCCTAGTATATATATATATATTATATATATATATATATATATATATATATATATATATATAATATATATATATATATATTAATATATATATATATATATATATATTAAAAAAGTGTTTCTTTTAAACTAAGTTTTATTTGTATTAATTATATTAAATATGATATGACTTATTAAATTATATTTTGAAAATATAAATAAATTTTTTATTTGACATAAAAGACTATGATTTAACTTCTTAAATGTATATAAATAAATAAATGACATATTTTTATTAAAACACCCGGAATGAAAAAGAAGTGTTAATATGTTGATATGGCATATTTTTTCTTTGGATAACTGGGTATGTGACATCCACGTTCATTATAAATCGATAATTCGTAAGGTAAATTAAAAATCATATCACAACGGTTAGATACGAGTTAATATAAATATGTATCAGGATGGTTATAATTATCTGAATTTAGATCTGAAAAGCAATCATTTCAAATCCCACAGTAACACGCTGGGCAAAACTTTCTTTTTGTTTACAACAAAATAAATTCAAAAAGTATTTTATTATAAACTGTTTTGAATAAAATAAAAACAAAAGTAAAACCATATAGCAATATAATTGAACATAAAGAATACAAAGACGTTAGATTATAATATTAAACAAATATAATAAAAGTAAAATATTATTTTAAAAATCTTATCAAATGTTATATACATCCTCCGTTCAAAAAAAAAAAAACTATTCACCTTTTTACTTATATTTTTCCCAAAATTATTGTTCCATTTCTAAATATAAGTAATCAAAATGTAGTAACTTTCTGTTTTGCCTTTAAATATTTTGGGAAAATTGCACAGATTTGCAAACGAACTTTGACCTAATTGTAATTATGTGTAAATCAGCTTTGTTTTTTATTCAAAAGAAATCTTATAGTTTAGATACTTTGTCATTGTATTTAAAGTTCGTTGCATATCTATTCACTTTTCTCAAATAGTTTTGACCTTTCAAACTTTAAAAGTAACTCATGTTTTTAATGCATTGACAAAATAGATAATCTAATAAAGAAAACACTTTATTGACTAAAGACCATTTTTGTTTCGAGACAATCATTTTGAAACGAAATGAGTAGTTCATAAAGAATGCAAACCAGTAGATTATAATATTGAAAGAAATAAATTTAACAAAAAAATTATTTTTATAAATCTTGTCAAACGTTATCTTTAATCTTTAATATGTAATAAAAGAGAGGTTTTAAATGTCACATGCCAAAGTAAGGTCCGTTAGATGAGTTAGATATTTTGATTTCAACCGTAACATTAGATTGATGATGTCATCAGATATTTTTTTCATTTACACCCTCATACAATACATAATTGCATCCTTTCTTCAATTTCACACCACTAAAATAAAAAATAACCTTATTATTACTATTATAAAATCTCTTAATACAACATATTAAAATATGTGTATAAACGTTAATTTATATATGTTATTATAACTATAAACAACATGTGTATAAACATAAATATATATTTGTTATTATACGTGCAATATTGTATACTCATAATAACTTCAAAAAACAAGTTCATAAACATAAAGTTTACGATTCAATTTTTTGTCTATATTTACCCGCGCTATTTCGGGACAATAATATAGTATAGTTAATAATAAAGTTTTTATATAAAATAAAATTTTAATCTTTTTTCTATTTTGTATTAATTATTTGAGTTTGGTGACAATCCAAAAAGAAATAAATGCTAATTCAATAAGTATGTCAACATAAAACAAACAACTGTTTAATTCAAGTAGATGTGTACAAAACAAGAATTAAATACAGAAGGTTTATATAAGCTAGTATTTTCTATGTAATTTCAAGTAATAGAAATTACCTTGCAAAAATCTAAGGATGATGCGAACTCGAGCATTTTTAGTCTTCTTATTGGCTTTTAGTTCAGGTAATGTAACAAAACTTGGACTTCATTAAGAAGGTGCATTTATATTAAATATAACTAAACATATATCTTTTGAAAATATTTTTCAGGTTTGATTAATATCATTGCAGTTTCACCATCTTCAGCTCCACCTTGTATTAGGGACTTTGACTGCGAGTCGTATTGCCGTGGATTCGAGAAGAAAGCGTTTTGCATCAAAAGAACTTGTTATTGTATACGACAATCTCCTCATATCCATGAAGACTTTAATACACATGATGTAGAAGTTGTTTCTGTGTAACGTGGATCTTGTTTTTCTTTATCAATGCATCAAAAATTAATAAATGTTAGGTGCTGTTCTTTTTTGAAAAAAAAGTCTGAATAGGCTCTAACCTCTGACCCGGTCAACGAGGCCAATCTCTTTTTCTAGAAAATACTAGCTTTTGGGGTTTGATTTTGTTAGCGCTCCAAGTTGCCCTATTGTACCGACGTGGGCTTTAGACTCTTTTTCTTGATCATGGCATTGATAGCTTTATGAGTTGGACAATCTCTCGTCCAATGGGATTCACCACATATAAAGCATGGTTGAGATGGTTTCCGCTTTGGCGAAGGAGTTCTCTTGTTTCTTGGCCGAGGTTTTTCTTGATTGTCCGGTTCCTCAAGACATTTGTCACACCCCGCAAAAATGGCGGAACCGAGGTGTACAGTGTATACGGTATCAGAGATTCAAAGGTTACATAAACATAAGTAATCCATACATCATCAACATAGATAAAGAGTTTGAAATACAATACGTTATTACAATCATCCGAATATATCAAAATACGGCTACAGAGTTTGGGATACTAAGGAATTAAATAAAGCAAAATAAATTCCATGCAAAATATCCACGTAGCCAGGCAAGCATAGCATCAAATAGAGTAACCTCAAATCCCTGAAAAGCGTTAAAATACGACGTCAACATAAAGTTGGTGAATTATTCGCAATAGTAAATAAAATCATATTAGGATAAAAGTTTTCAATAGGTTTTGACCCAAAAATGATAAGATTTGAAGATAAGTCATTTGAAAATGAAGTTTCAAAATATTCGTGAGGTTTACAAAACCTTTTGATAAAATACTCATACTTATACCATAAAATACCATAATCATTTCATAAAAAATACCATACTCAATTCATAAAATACCATACCGGATAGATAACATAATACCATAGTGGATAGAATAATAGCTTTAGGAACATACAATACACCTGAACCATAACAATACTGGCAACTAACCCCACCTAGTGTCTTAAGCTAGGTTGTCCTCGAAATCAACGGTCATAACATTACTAACACGGACAGGGCGCATCCATCATCCATCGTGTTAGAAATGAGGGTTTGTTAGACCCATATAGCGCTATATATACGAACCGGCGGCTAAAAGCTAACAGGTGTGTATACGGGGCCTTGTACTACCACAAAGGCGGTACAAGTTTGGGTAAGACCATCTAAAGCATTCATATCCAAAATACATACCATAATACATACTCATAATACATAATATACCATAAAAATACATTTATTTATAACGCTAATCATGCCCAAAAAGTATAAAAAGGTAAAAAGGGCAACGAATAACTCACGGAATAGCAAAGCAATCCAAATCTCGATATGTCGAGAAATACTATAATACCGTCAAGCTCCCACGTCTAAGTGCCCTAAACATCACGTAAATAAACATGTCTAAGTATCTCTAAGTCTAGTGGATTATGCCTTATCGATTAACGTTTTATACGGGTTTTAAAATGACCAATAGAAATATCGATATAACGGAATTGCAAACGTTTCGAAAAGTCAACAAACTAGATACGTGATCCTCATACTTTCGTGCACTACAAGTCACGTAAGTATCAAGTTACGTGTTATACAAGAGTTACGGGTCAAGAGGTGTTAAATACGTGATTAGTTACTTGCTTATGAAGGAATTACGTGATGAAGCAAGGAGTTACGTGATCAAGGCATCAATTTCGTGACTTTCAAGTCAATTACGTGATCTAGGACCATAATTACGTGAATCATAAGGCAATTACGTGCATAAGGGACTAATTACGTGCATAACAAGAATTACGTGATCAAGGGTTAAGGACCAGAATAATTACGTGACAAGGACCATAGTTACGTGACTTGTAAGTCACGTAACTGGTTAATTACGTGAGAGGGATCAGAGTTACGTGATTGGGGCTTGTTACTTGATCAGTTACGTGCACGTAACCACAGTTACGTGACGTAACTGGGTTTTTACGAAAAGTAGCATTCGGAATTCGATTTCTGAGTGTTTTAGGCATCTAAATGATCCCATATTGGAACCCTATGTCCAGAATACGATTAGGAACAATAATCTAATTCGAGTTTTGATGGTGAAAAGTGGTATTTTCGGTTTGAATCAAAATAACAAAGTTTAAAACCAAATTGGAGAAATACTTACCCGATCGTAACGAAAATTGGAGGATAGATGAAGGTGATAATGGTGAGCAATAATCTAGTCTCGGATTTGAATTTCAAACGGTCGGATCGCCGGAAAATGTAGAGAGAAGGTAGGGTTTTTGTGTGTGTGTTGTGTGTGTTTTTAGAGAGAGAGAGAGTGTGGATGAGAATGATAGAAAAAGACAAATAATTCTGGTTTCTAATGAGACAAAAAGTAGGTGGGGGACTAGAATTGTAATAGAATTCCCCATAGGACTAGTTTTGTAATAAAATTTCCGAAAGGACTAAAAATGAAATACTTTTTAAACGTTAATCTTAATCATATAATTAAGGCATAATTCCCCTAAACTTATCATAAGAGCATACTAGACTTATACTAAAGGCACTTAAGACTACACGTTCCCGACATAATGAGTCGAATCACATAAATAAAATTACGATACTCAATAAATACGAGAAATACGAATACAATACTCATAAAATACGAATACGATAAAACATATAAGGGATACAATAGGGTCAAAACATAAACATAAATAAATAAAACGAATACGAATCGATAGAATTATACCTAGAAATTCGCGAATGTCATAGTCTCCCCAAGTAAAAAGAAATTTCGTCCTCGAAATTATCACCTGGTACTACTTCCGGGGGAAAGGTGAGGATACTTCCGCAGAATTTCATCTTCGCGTTCCCATGTGAACTCAGCTCCAAAACGGGAATTCCAACGAACCCTGACAATCGGGATCTTACTTCGTCACAGACGCTTAACATCACTCGCAACGATCTCGATCGGTTCCTCAACGAAATGAAGCTTATCATCAATCTGGAGTTTCTCAAGCGGGACTAATAACGTCTCGTCAGCCAGGCATTTCTTCAACTGAGATACATGAAATACATTGTGTACGCTGCTCAGTTCTGCCGGCAAATCTAGTCGATACGCAGCTGGGCCGACTCGGGCTAAGATCTTGAATGGACCCGTGTATCTCGGACTCAGCTTGCTGCGCTTCACGAACCGGACAACCCCTTTCCATGGAGATACCTTCAATAATACCA
>CAJVGC010000592.1:25964934-26003515 GCA_910822075.1 Senecio squalidus
GATAAATCGAGTAGTATACATTTGTTTATGTTCAAAAAATTCATATATGTCAATTGATAGTGTTAGTAGGGAATAGGCTCGATACATATAACCTATAAGCCCTAAAAAGCTAACACAACACAGGATAAAGGCTAAGTCCCTTCTACATCAAGGAAAGGCTCTTAGTCCCTTCCACATTATGCAGGCTCTAAGTCCTTTCCCGAACATCCGACACTTAGGCCCTGGTACACGACACTCGTGCTCCGGCGCCGGCACTCAGGCCTCAGCTCCCCGGCTCCAGGATCCAACTGCCGGCTCCCGCTCCGGCCTTCCGGATCCGCCCTCCGGCTCCCGCATTCCGGCTCCCGGCTTCCGGCCTCCCGGCTCCGGCTCCGCCTTCCGGCTTCCCGGCTCTCCAGCCTCCGCCTTCCGGCTCCGGCCTTCCGGCTTCCGGCTCCAGCCTCCGCCTTCCGGCTCCGGCCTTCCGGCTTCCGGCTGCCGGCTCCGGCCTCCCGGCTCCCGGCTCCGGCCTTCCGCCTTCCGGCTCCCGGCTCCGGCCTCCGCCTTCCGGCTTCCGGCTGCCGGCTCCAGCCTCCGCCTTCCGGCTTCCGGCTGCCGGCTCCGGCTGCCGGCTCCGGCCTTCCGGCTTCCGGCTCCCGGCTCCGGCCTCCCGGCTCCCGGCTCCGGCCTCCGCCTTCCGGCTGCCGGCTCCGGCCTTCCGGCTTCCGGCTCCCGGCTCCGGCCTCCCGGCTCCCGGCTCCGCCTCCGCCTTCCGGCTACCGACCCTCCGGCCTCCCGGTCTCCTGATCGGCTCCCGGCTCCGACCTCCGTCCGGCCTCCCGATCTCCTGACTCTCGGGTTCCTGGTCCTTGACTTCATTGGTGTTCCCTCTAAGCACTGTGCCAGACGGTCTTAAGCTCCTGCCCTAGGATTCAGACCGTTAGCATCATTATGAACAAAGGCGTTACCCTTTGTTCTCCCATAATGATAACAATAATGTCACGAACGTTGGAACCCCATGAATAGCATTCAAGAGCCATGATAAGCCTTTATGGCCAACCGTTTCCCATGTTTGGGATTGTTGGGTATAAATACCCTACCCTGATACAGTTCAAGCAGAGGCCAACACTCCATACATCTCTCACACAGATATCTTCACCACTTACATACTTACCGGAATACTTACTCACAGCAGTAACCACATTCCGATCACCTTCTTCAACCAACCACTTGACCACCTTAAGCTCGCCAAGAGCTTGATAGGTTTGCACTGCTTAGCAGGAGGTCAAGAGGTTGAACCCCAAACACCCAAGTTACTGAGCCTGTCAATCCTTGCTCAAACATTGGCGCCATCCGTGGGACACGTTTTAGCAACGGTGTTTCATTTCATTTCATTTTCGTTTCTTCTCATTCATTCTTCATCCAGCCACAGTAGCAACTCATCTTCTCCATGGAGTATACTGTTACACCAAGGTGATTTCGCCTAGATCAAAAATAACCACCACCACCCCCATCCGCCACACTCATTAATTTTGAGGGAGGCTTAACTATAACCATACCATATCCCGAATCATCAAAACCAGCTGACCTTCTGGATGACGTACTACCGGATGATATAGCAAAATTTTCATATCATTCCCACAAACCGGATCATTGATCCGGACAAAAAAAAACAAAACCCCTAAAAAAGGTTACAAAAGATGGTCTGATCTATACGTCCCGTTTAGATCATAAAATATTTTTCTTTTCTTTTTCTTCTCAAGTTTTACACGTCCAAAGCAATTTGCAATGCGGACTCGGACCATTGGGTCAAGCAGAAAGAATATAAAGTGGTCAGATCTATGTATCCCACAAAGGCACTGGATGCCATGAGACTTTCGGCCTACAAAGTCCTACTGGGTAGGCTCTCAAAAAATTTGGATCAATTCCATCTACCATCCATGACGTGGCACAATGTCATACCCTAGTTGGCATAACCACAAGGATGCACTGGCCAGGATATAGATCTAAAAGTGGTCATGAACACAATATGGATCTAAACGTATCATGGAAATAATCCGGATGAGAAAGTGTCATGGATATAGTATGCATCTAAATAATGTCATGGACACAATACAGATCTAAAAGTCTCAGGGACACAAGACTGATCTGAAAGTGTCAAGGGAACAATAAAAACCTAAAAGTGCCATGGGCAC
Source organism: Senecio squalidus (assembly GCA_910822075.1). Lineage (NCBI taxonomy): Eukaryota > Viridiplantae > Streptophyta > Magnoliopsida > Asterales > Asteraceae > Senecio > Senecio squalidus. Next base: position 25,967,109 of record CAJVGC010000592.1, read on the forward strand.
AATAAAGAGTAACAAACTTGATTTACACATTAATAATCCGGATGGAAGAAACTTTGCTAGAATATTATCCATCCTTACATGATACCCATCCTGACATGATAGTTATCCCCGGTTGATAGTCGTCCTGGAAAGATAGCCATCATGGCGTAATAGCCATCTTGGCATGATAACCGTCCTGGAATGGTAGTCATTTCATTTCCATTCATCCAGTTACTAGTGGTACATCTTTCCCATGAAGGAGGTAACTTATCTCGAGTCATTTCACCAACACCAGAAATTGCCACCACAATCTCAAATGCCTACTCAATGTCATAAGGATGATATATTCACCTCTTTAAACAAAGGTTTGCATCTCATTTCCACAAACCAGGATCATTGATCCGGACAAAAATAAATATAATAAATAATAAATTCTGCCAGATCCTGAGAGCCGGCCAGTTAGGCCAATTCCGGACAGCCTGCCATTTTAGCCAGATCCGGAAGGCCAGCCATTTCGGCCAGATTCCTGACAGTCGGCCAATTAAGCCAGATCCGACAGCCGACCATTTCGGCCAGCTCCGGACAGTCGCCAGTTATGCCAGAGCCATTTTAGCCATTTCCGGACAGCCGACCCGGCCAATTAGGCCAGCTCCGGACACCCCGACCCAGGTCGGGCCAAATCCGGACAGTCGGCTAGTTAAGCCGACCTTGATATTCGGCCAGCTTGGACAGCCGAAAATTGATCATTTTTGTGCGGACTTGATATTTTTCGTCCGGACTTGATATTTTCCGTCCAACACACTTGATATTTAGTGTCGGACCTTAATATTCGGCGCTTGGACAGCCGGCCAATTTTTTTTTTAAAAAAAAAAAAAAAAAAAAAAAAAAAAAAAAAAAAAAAAAAAGTGAGGAAAGGATTCCATTTCTCCCAAAAGAGAATGATTCCATCTTCCTAAGAGGGAAGAATCCCCCTCCCAATATGAAACGATTTCACATTATCCCAAGTGGGAAGGATTTCACTTCCCATAAGAGAGAAGGGTTTCACTTCTTCCAGGGAATGATTTCACCCTCTCCCAGCAGAGAAGGGTTTCACCTCCTTCCAATACATAAAGATTTCAAGGAAAAATCCTACCTTTCCCAAAAGAAGAAGGATTTCATCACCTCTCACCCCTCCAAAGGGGCCAAGGCTGAGTGCCGGCCTAGGCAATTGTGCCGGCCTAGGCAATGTGCCGGCCAAGGGGAACGAGTACTGGCCAAGGCATGAGTGCCAGCCAGGTAAGGCGTCGGCCAAGGCACGAGTGCCGGCCACGGTGGGGGTATCACCTCTCATCCCTCCCACGGGCAAAAGTGGTTACCATCACCTCCCACCTCTCCCAAGGGGGAAGGGTTTCATCACATCCCACCCTCCCAAGAGGAGGAAGGGTTCCAAGTGGGGGAAGGATTTCAGCTCCTCACAAAAATGAAAGGTTTGTACCAACTCTCACCCCTCCCAAGTCCCAAGGGGGAAGGGTTTCACCGACACGGGATACGAGTGCCAGACCAAGGCAAGAGTGCCGGACCAAGGCACAAGTGCTGGACCAAGGCAAGGCAAGAGTGCCGGACCAAGACACTACTGCCGGACCAAGGCACAAGTTGTTGGACCAAGGCACGAGTGCCGTCTTGCCAAGGCACGAGTGCCATACCACGTATGTCTGCCCACAAGTGCTCAGGAAGGATTTCAACTTCCCTAAGATGAAAGGATTTCACATCCACCAGGAAGGATTTCACCTCCTCCCACAGGAAGAATTTCACCTCCTCTCCCAAGAGAGAGGGATTTCACATCCTCCAGGGAATGATTCCATCTCCCCCAAGAGGGAAGGATCTCACCCCTACCAGCAGAGAATGCTTTCACCTCCTCCCAAGAGAAAAAGCTTTCAGCTCCTACCAGCAGGAAAGATCGAACACCTTATCCCAGGAGCTAGACCATAGGTGAACAAATCCCCAACTAACAAGGCTTGTGGAAGAAGGAGGACGACATAGATTACCTTAGACGGCCACATATTCACCACCCATGATGGACTTGGTATCAACATGGGAAAACATTCTTCAAGGTTATTACTCTCATATTTTATTTCAATTAATAAATACTTTTTTGTCAAAATCATGGAATGTCATGTTCAAGAATAACACGTGGTCCGATCTATGTATCCCGCAAAGTCTTGGAAGGCCATGAGCCTAAATAAAATTGGTCTGATCATGTATCCCAATAATACCAAATGAAGCAATACCTTTTATTACAAGGTTAGGACATTGCACACACGTGCGTACACAATCACATAATTCTGAACAACGTTCAGACCAAGTGCATTGGGGCAAGATGGATATTTAAATCCAAGCCACACATGCACATCATCATATACATAACTCTGAACAACGTTCAGACCAAGTGCCTAGGCTAAGATGGACATTTTTGTCTAGGCCAAACATGCACATCATCATTTTCGTCTTTTCACCTACTTGGGGAAAGGCAAGCACTTCTCATTGGGAAGCGACAATCCTCGCGAGTAACAAATAAATAAAGGTTAACCAACAAAAAGTGTCATAGGCACAGTGCCACGAGCAAAATATAAACTTTAATAGATGCTACATGCATCTGAAAATGTCATAGGTATATAAGAACTTGTCACTGCCATCCAGTTGTCATAGTCACTGTATGTAATAAGCCATGGGCATAACACATGCAACGGGCACACAAGAAAGAGTCATAAGCACAATGATATTGAAATATTCAAAAGGTGTCATAGACACCAACATAAAATTTAAAAATGTCTCGGACATCTATATGTAACATAGACATCTGACAAAGCTATGAAGCCACATAAATGTTATTGGTCTGATCATCCAATAATACATTATTCTTTCATTTCAAGGTTATATAATGTAAAACCATCACATACAAAATTTATAGCAACATACACAAATAGAAAAAACTACAAATGGTAGTCCAAACATATCATATGATAGAAAAAGGCTAAGTCATACAAATGAAATTGTGTTACAAACACAAAAAGAAAATACTAAGGCTTTCGTGAAATGAGAGTAAGGATGTCTGGCACAGACATATCAAAACCTTCCACGAGTCAGCTCCTGATTGGAAAAGCTCGAGTCTTCAACATACCATTGTCACACAACATATCCCCGTGACCCAATGGATCGGAATAAGGCAGCACTGCAATCCCAACACCAGGGTAAAGAGTCTGCACGATGTCTCTCATGCATAAGAAATGACTATTGGCATCCCAAGGCACATATATCACGTAGGGTGATTAAGTACGTGATTAAGCACAATCGCGAAGACATCTAATAAATCCCTTTTAGAAGGAATGGCAGAATCCATACATGCCAACCACATTTTGTCTTCCTTACATCGAGTGAGATGGGCATTCTTCTTAGTCAATCTACCTTTGACCATCCAAGTGTGATGCACACAATACAAATCTAAATATGTCATGGGCACAATAGATAGTCAAAAGTGTCATAGACACATTACTTATCCAAATGTCGTAGTACAATGGAAAGAATACTTGTGATGGACACACTCTGAAGGTTCAAATCCCAATCAGTTTGAAGTCCATATGTATGCACTTAGCAATCTGCACCATCCTCCTTCATCCACTTCATGAAAGAGCTACTTGTGCAGATACTAAAAAATATCATATACAATAACTAGGCGAAGACATGCCAAGCGTGGAAAAGGCAAGGTCAAACCCAAAGCAAAGCCATTAAATGCATGAAGTTAGGCTTCAAAACTTTATTTTTTAAAGCCTAACTGGGGGGCATGATAGTGTTAGTAGGGAATAGGCTCGATACATATAACCTATAAGCCCTAAAAAGCTAACACAACACAGGATAAAGGCTAAGTCCCTTCTACATCAAGGAAAGGCTCTTAGTCCCTTCCACATTATGCAGGCTCTCAGTCCTTTCCCGAACATCCGACACTTAGGCCCTGTACCCGACACTCGTGCTCCGGCGCCGGCACTCAGGCCTCAGCTCCCGGCTCCAGGATCCAACTGGCCGGCTCCCGGCTCCGGCCTTCCGGATCCCGGCCCTCCGGGCTCCCGCCTTCCGGCTCCCGGCTCCGGCCTCCCGCCTTCAGTCCGGCTCCGGCCTTCCGGACTTCCGGCTCCAGCCTCGCCCTTCCGGCTTCCTGGCTCCCGGCTTCCGGCCTCCTCCTTCCGGCTCCAGGCTCCGGCCTTCCGCCTTCCGGCTTTCCGGCTCCCGGGCTCCAGCCTCCGTCTTCCGGCTTCCGGCTGCCCGCTCCGGCCTCCGCTTCCGGCTTCCCGGCTCCCGGCTCCGGCCTCCGCCTTCCGGCTGCCGGCTCCGGCCTTCCGGCTTCCGGCTCCCGGCTCCGGCCTCCCGGCTCCCGGCTCCGGCCTTCCCGGCTCCGCCCGGCCATCCGCCTCTGGCTACCGACCTCCGGCCTCCCGGTCTCCTGACTCTCGGCTCCCGCTCCGACCTCCGTCCGTCCTCCCGATCTCACTGACTCTCGGGTTCCTGGTCCTTGACTTCATTGGTGTTCCCTCTAAGCACTGTGCCAGACGTTCTTAAGCTCCTGCCCTAGGATTCAGACCGTTAGCATCATTATGAACAAAGGCGTTTGTTCTCCCATAATGATAACAATAATGTCACGAACGTTGGAACCCCATGAATAGCATTCAAGAGCCATGATAAGCCTTTATGGCCAACCGTTTCCCATGTTTGGGATTGTTGGGTATAAATACCCTACCCTGATACAGTTCAAGCAGAGGCCAACACTCCATACATCTCTCACACAGATATCTTCACCACTTACATACTTACCGGAATACTTACTCACAGCAGTAACCACATTCCGATCACCTTCTTCAACCAACCACTTGACCACCTTAAGCTCGCCAAGAGCTTGATAGGTTTGCACTGCTTAGCAGGAGGTCAAGAGGTTGAACCCCAAACACCCAAGTTACTGAGCCTGTCAATCCTTGCTCAAACATCAATTTATAAGGAAACATAAATTCGGATACTAAAGAACTACAAACATGTATATTTTACTCGTCATGTAGAACTTTTCGATATATTACGTTTGAAGTGTACACTCCATATCAAATATATTGGCATTCTTTACTAATACCTTGGTATCTCCACGTTTAATCCCTCCATATAGCGCAACGTAAAATTATTCACGTGAGAATACTGATTTTGGCATCCTTTACTAATACATTTGTATCTTCAAGTGAAATCCATCTAAATAGCGTCAAGTAAAGTTGCCCATATGAGGATAGTGACTCTCATAGAGTTCATCATTACTATTTTAAAACATAATGATATGAAAAAAGTAAATGTTAAAAAGTTGTATATCATGACTATGCCAAATTTGTTATTTATAATTTATATAGACGATATTTGGTAGTATAAATTTTGTAGAGATATTAAGTTAATAAGAAAAGTAGGGAATAACAATAGTATACCTTAATATTTGACATAAATCGTATGAACTTGTATATAAATGTAATTGGCAGATAAAAAAAGTTAAAAAGAGTATTTATTCATAAAGATTTGCATCGATATAATTTGGTACGTCATCAAAATGTTGCGACACCGGAATATCACAGTTACAATTGGGCAGAAGGTTCGGATCCGGAAGAGTTGATCCGAAGAAGACCTTCAGCCTAGCTCTTATCTTCAATCTCGAACTATCTGCACGAGTAGGCAAACACACGGGTAAACGGAGCGGGGATGATCCCCTGGTTTACCTCGGGCGTAAGAGTAAGATTTCGAAGAGTAAGAGTAAGTAAATAAAGTAAGAGTGTAGAGTGTCTGTGAACGTTACCCTTGAAGTGACATGTGGGTCTGGTATTTATAGACCTTGTTTAGATTCCTTTCCTCAGAGATGGTGACTAGCGTAATAGATCTTTCGGTGTACCATCGGTTTGGCCGATAGACTTCTATCGGCTACCGATGGTACGTCATCAGCCCCCCTAGTCCAGTATTACGTAGTTAAGACTATGCAATGCTTGACTAGAAAAATAAAATGTTTTGGTTCTTTCGGTTGCTCTTTCGGTTGACAGGGGTGTGTCTCTTGAGTTTCTCCGGAATTAGTAACCGTCTGATTATTTGGGCGGGATAATTGAGTTTTAGCTTCGGCGGGAATTTTTTCAAACTGCGGCAATTAATGCTTGTGCCACCTGTCGCTCTGCCATTGGCCGAGAGAGGTGGTGGGATTAGACGCGCGTCCCATCGTCTGACATACACTTGCCTATAAATAGTTCGTTTTACCCCATTTGTAATTTTTTTTTCTCACCGTTTTTTAGTTTACACCTTTAACTGTGTGTCTTTTCTTCCTTCCAACTTCTTTCGTTTTTTCCTTTTCCTTCTGATCTTCGTCATGTCGAAACAGAATAAAGAAAACCTTCGGAGGTCATTCAATAGTTTAACCCAGAGGGATCTGGACGCCCTCTGTGAAAAATATGCCATTGGTGTTGGCTATGGCGCCACTCTTCCTGGTCCGGACGACACTATACTGGACGCCCCTCCCGGTAAGATAGGTGTTTATGCCGAGTGGTTTGAATTTTCAAACCTCCGTCTTCCGTTCTCCAGACTTTTCTTGGAGGTTTGTGAATACTTTAAATTCCACCCTTCCCAGATGAACCCTCTCGGGGCGTTGAGACTTACGTGTTTTGAGGTTCAGAGCTGGGCTCTTGGGTATACTCCTACGGTAACCCTCTTTCGAACGTTTTATAAACTTGGGAAAGCCGGTGACTGGTTTACCTTTGATAAAAGAAGGAAACCCAGCCCTGTTTGTTCCTCCGGGGCTCCTTCTGGTCGGAAGAACTGGAAGACTAAGTTCTTTTTCGTGAATGCTGGCGTGGCTCCCATCCGGATCAGATGGAAGCATAAGGATGAGTCCGTTGCGGATGAGCAAGTGAAGCAGGGAGATGTTCCGGATGATGCTATCTTAGCTTTTACGACTCACCAGGTTGAGTGCCGGACGCTACCGGAGCATGTGTTGGTGATGGCCGGTATAAGTCGGTTTTGGACATCTAACATTTCCAGGCTCTGTTTGCAGCTGAATGACCGAGGTACGTCAAGCTGTTATGTTTGTTATACCGATGGTTCTATGCTGATCACTAATTTGACCCATCTTTCTTTTTTGTAGATTTGCCTCTGATAGATTTTTTGCAACTGAGTGATTGGGCTTCGGTTAAGTATATTTCTCGCAATATTGCTGAAGGCGAGGAAACTTGGTTGGTTCGGATGAACCCAAGAGTGATACACATGTCTACGGGCGAACTTCCTCCTCCCTTTACTAATGCCGATGCAGTCTTTCCAGCGGGCTACAATACAAGAGATCCTTCCGATGAGGATTTTATTCAGCCAGCACCTGGGACCATTATGGGTAGTGGGAGTCATCCGGCAAAGAGTGGTAATAATATTATCCCTTTGCTTTTCCGTGCTTTGTTTGCAAAAGCATCATCCTCTGTGGGAAATGCAGCTGCTAGGAAAAGAAAGGCTACTAACTGGTTTGCTCCTCCGGAATCGTCCGAGGGCCAGAAGCCGGATGATGTTGAGGGTGGGGAGTCCGAGGAAGAAGCTGAGCCGGTGGTTGAGGTGCCGAAGAAAAAGAAAAAGGTTTCTGTTTCTGCTACGAGTTTGATCATCAAGGAGAAAAGAAAAGACCCACAGCCCGGGGTTTCATCGGCGAAGGAGGCCGATACTTCCAGACCTGGAGGGAGAAATAAAGAAGCGGCTACTTCCGTCTTCCGGGGTAAGTTTGTCGTCCTTGAAAGTTCAGAGGAGGGAGGTGCTTCACTAGATGGTACGAAGTGTTATCCGGATCCCCCCTCTTACGAGACTTCTTCCGAAACAAGGAGAGTTCTTGAACTGATAGTTTATGATGATCTCTCGAGAGGTCCTCATACCGATCCTGAAGCCGTCACTTCTAACCCGGAACCGATTGTTGGGAGAGCGAGTGTTGGTACTGAAGATGCGAGGGGGAAGTCCTTGGAAGAGACTTCTTCAGCCATTCCGATGGATGAGGGCAATGAGGAGCTTGTGGTTCCCAAGTTAGTTGATGAACCTCTGCAGGGGCCCTATTCCGGGGTTATGCTGGAGCAGGAGGATCTGGGTTATCAGCGTCTGTCGCCGGAAAATATAACTCATCAGCAAACTTCTTTAATTATTTCTCAACCGGAACAGAGTCAGAATTTGGCGACCGAAACTTCCACCCGCGTTTCGGTGGATATGACAGAAGGTATTTTTCTTTTGTCTGGGTCTTCCTCCCGGACTCGAATCTGATGCTTTTACTGACCTTCAACCATTTTACTGACCTTCACTTGTTTTCTTCCAGGTGATCAGAATGGTGGATGAACGTATGGAGGATGGCAGCGTTAATTCGGAAGAGGAGGAAGAGGAGGAAGAAGAGCATTCGGATACTGAGTCCGAGGGTTTAGGTGCTGAATTGGCCGAGACCCCCTTTGTTCCGGCGGTAAGTAAGATCAAATGTGGGGATCTCTTTGAAGCGAAGTCTTATGAGATCAATCGGGATCTTGTTGACAATCTGGCTACCCCGGCAGAAACTCTTCGCTTAGGGAAGCTTGGGAACGTCCAGGTGGGACGTGAGGTCGACTTTGCTCTTGCCTCTTTAAACGTAATTGGTCCTGACCTCCGACGCCGAATGGAATCATCGGCTCGGGAAACGGAAGAGCAAAGATTCCGAGCCTTAGAACTTGAAGGTAAGCTTACCCAGGCGAAGAAAGAGTTGGCCGAGGCTCTTGACAGGAAAAAGCATTACCGGGAGAAGAGTCACCGCCTGTCAAAGGAGGTAGACACAATGAAAGCTTCTTCCTCCCAGCTTACTAAGGCTGCTGTCCAAAAGTTTAGGCACAAGTTAGGGACCGAGCATCAGATGGAGATGGATAAACTGAAAGACGTAATGGATGCCCAACATCAGACTGCCATGGCCAGCTTGAAAGCGGAGTATGAAATTGCCATGGCCGAAGCTCAGGCCCAGTGTGATATGAATGGTGATGTGCTCCGGTCCTTGGAGGAGCGGTTGAGGAAACAAGACGCTGAGTTAGCTGCACTTCGCTCGGACAGAAGTTGGTTGGTAACAATGGGTCCGAAGCATGTTGTTTAGAAGCTACACTCGAGTCATGAGTACTCCCGTCCCCAAGAGCACATTCGGACACTCAACTATCGGCTTGGGTGTCACGATGGTTTGGTTGCCGGTATCAGCCTTGGTCGTCTGAGGCAAAAACCTTCATCTTCTCCATTCTTCAATGCCAACGCTGCTTCGGAACTGGAGAAAGCCATAGCTGATGCTTCAGAACTTACTTATCCTTATCTTGAAGCTTTGTCAGCCACCGATGGTTCTTCAATAGAAGATTTTCAGGCTGTTGAGCCAGTAGCTGGTCCTCCTTCGGATGAGGAGTGAAATTTTTATGTTGTATCTTTCTTTTTCCATGTAACCATGAGGCATGTCTTCGACCTGTGAAGACATGTTTCCATAAGACAAGTTATGATCAATATATATATTTTCTTCAGCGCTTTTATTTTCCGGATTCACTTGCATCTTTTTATTTACTTGTTATAATTTTGTATGTTATTAACCTTTTTTTTTTTATATACTGAGGTTAGACTCAATTTTTCTGTCGGAGTTAGCTCCGATATACATTGAGGTTAGGCTCAATTTTTCTTTCGGAGTTAGGTCCGATATATATTGAGGTTAGGCTCAATTTTTCTTTCGGAGTTAGGTCCGATATACATTGAGGTTAGGCTCAATTTTTCTTTCGGAGTTAGGTCCGATATATATTGAGGTTAGGCTCAATTTTTCTTTCGGAGTTAGGTCCGATATATATTGAGGTTAGGCTCAATTTTTCTTTCGGAGTTAGGTCCGATATATATTGAGGTTAGGCTCAATTTTTGCGAAGTCTCATCCTTATTTTTTCTTAGACTATCTGAATTAGTTATACGTTCAAACACTTCGTCAAGTGTCATGAACATTCATTCGAATAGTACTAATAGTAAAATGAAGGGAAAAATTGGCCGCGAGAGCCTTTCATTCATAATAATAAAATTGAAAAAGGTTACATTATACGTAATCGGCTAATGGTAGTACTTTCGAAGGTTCATGGCGTTCCATGTTCTGGGTATTGGAGCACCGGTCATGTCTTCCAGTTCATATGCTCCATTTCCCTTATCTTTGATCACCTTGTACGGACCTTCCCATTTCGGCCCCAATTTTCCTTCGTTTTCCTGCCGACTTGCTTCATTCTTTCGGAGGACCAAGTCACCTTCTTTCAGTAGTAGCTTTCTTACCTTCCTATTGTAAGTCTTTTCAATTTTTTCTTTGTACTTGGTCTCTCGAACTGAAGCTTTCTTACCTTCCTATTGTAAGTCTTTTCAATTTTGATCCCCTTCTGGATGCAGCTGTGCTAGCTTCGACGTACTGCCTCGAAGCTTCTTTCCCGTTAAGAAACCTCTTCATGCGTTCCATCATTTCATCCACTGTCTCGGGTACCCTGGCATTGAGTTTCGCTATAAGGGCCGGTATCCGAATCCCTTCCATGAATCCTGATACTTTCAACATATCGTCCCCTCCTTTAATCTGCAGAAGCTCCCGCTTCCATCTTTCTACAAAATCCTGAAGACTCTCGTTCTCCTTTTGTTTGATTTTAGCAATGTCTGTCGGACCCCGAGTGTATCTACGTTGTTGCATAAAATAAAGTTCAAACTTCTTTTTCATGTCTTTGAAACTATCAATACCTTCTTCTGGCAACTCGTCGAACCATATTCTCGCCGGCCCAACGAAAGTTTGGGCGAACATCCGGCACCAAATTGGCATAGGCCAGCCCTCGGTATCGGCTGCGCCGGAGAAAATGGCTAAATGATCGTCAGGGTCACCACTTCCGTCGTAGGTGCGCACGATGCTAGGCATCTTCACTTTTCGAGACATCTTGAACGTAGAGATTCTTCGAGTGAACTTAGAAGCAAAGTCCGACTGATAAGGAAGGTTCAGATCCTCCTCGTCATCACTATATTCTTGCTCTGATTCACTCGTATAGCGGATCTTTCGGGCAACTGGAGGAGTCTTTCGGGTGTGATCTTTCTTTTTCTTTCGCTCGTGTTCTTCGAGCATGGCCTTGAGCGCATCATAGTTTTGTTCCAGGAACTCCTCAGAGATCCCAGTGCTTTTCTCTACATTAGTCTGATCATTCCTTGGAGTTTCGTCTTCAACTATCGGTTCCCTATTACTTCCCAAGGTATTAGTCGTATTAGCCGTAAAAGTCATATATGGTCCTGTAGAAGCCATGTAAGTCCCACGGATGGCGCCAAATGTTGCGACACCGGAATATCACAGTTACAATTGGGCAGAAGGTTCGGATCCGGAAGAGTTGATCCGAAGAAGACCTTCAGCCTAGCTCTTATCTTCAATCTCGAACTATCTGCACGAGTAGGCAAACACACGGGTAAACGGAGCGGGGATGATCCCCTGGTTTACCTCGGGCGTAAGAGTAAGATTTCGAAGAGTAAGAGTAAGTAAATAAAGTAAGAGTGTAGAGTGTCTGTGAACGTTACCCTTGAAGTGACATGTGGGTCTGGTATTTATAGACCTTGTTTAGATTCCTTTCCTCAAAGATGGTGTCTAGCGTAATAGATCTTTCGGTGTACCATCGGTTTGGCCGATAGACTTCTATCGGCTACCGATGGTACGTCATCAGTATACCTTAATATTTGACATAAATCGTATGAACTTGTATATAAATGTAATTGGCAGATAAAAAAAGTTAAAAAGAGTATTTATTCATAAAGATTTGCATCGATATAATTTGTTGGCATGTTAAAGATCGGTTGGTGGCAATATTTTTTTTCTTATATAAAATTCATATTTTACCCAAAAAAAAAATGAACTCGTAAAAACAAGTCTGAACATAAACCGGACCGAATGGTTTTTCTTTCTTCAGACCGATTTTCGTTTAGATTAGGGTTTATGTTAGAACCGACATAATTAGGCATATGCACGTACAAGAGACTTGGCTCGAGACGATGAAGGAGAGTGGGTGGATCAAAGTCGTGAGGAGACGCAAAGCCAATTAAAGGGATGGCAAGAGGCGTGAAGGCTAAGATCGGAGAGTAGGAAGGCAAGATAGACTTATCAGTGTTATATATGGACGACCTCAATCTCGTACTCGGGATGTAATTCTTCGATAAAGTACTAGCCATTCCTATCACGTTTACCGACACTTTGTGCATCTTAGATAGAGGTCGAGTGTGCATGGTGACTATGGAGCGAAGCGCCAAGAAGGGAACAAGGGTAATGTCGACCATACAACTCGAAACGAGCATCGATGGAATGAATTCAAACACAAGCAAGGTATTCCACGACGTAGAGATGTCAACCAATACCAAAGAGATACTTCAGGAGTACAAGGGTGCAAGGATTGGAGACCGACTCATGCGACATATATCGACGAGCAGGGCCGGATATGGGCCTGTGCAAGGTGGGCTGTTGCACAGGGCCCATTATCCAGAAGGGGCCTACAAACTTTATGTGCATGATATGGTTTCAATTAGCCTACGAACATCAGCCCAACACTACTCAAGGTTATTACTATTATAGAATCTTTCTTTAGTTTAAACATTATGTAATTAAATATTGTAAATGATTTATTATTATTTGATAAATGATATATAACCTACGAATCATATAAACAAACGTCAGATCACGAAACTTTTTCTTCAATCAAGAATCATATAAATCTTGAATCTTTTATTTTGTTGATCCACTTAAAAAATTAATAAAAGTTCCTAGGATTATAGATTTATACATATATAGATTGAATGTAATTTTGTCATAAACTATTTGTAAAAGTAATTTGATGTTTTCAGCACTGTTACAACTTATCAGTTTTAGTAAACTTTTTTAAAACTATTTAGACTATTCGTATTTAAGGGGCGTCATTTGATTTTTATCTTGAATATTCTTACAATTTATCAATTTTTTGTTAACTTTTTTTAAGTATTTAGATTATTTGTATTTAAGGGGCCTCATTTGCTTAGCCGAGCAGGGCACCCAAAATCCACGGGACGGCCCTGTCGACGAGTAGTTGCAAGAGTAAGAAGCGGATGAGACGAAGACATAAACATCGAGACCTAGATTACGAGAATATGTCAATCATGAAAGATGTCAATGGAGAATCGAGTACATCCATAGGGGCATGTCGTGGTCTAGATTAAGTATTGTTGCAAAAAAGGCACGACGAGGGCGTCATGAACTTAGGTGAGTGAGAATGTCACAAAATTAAGGTGTTTGACCCAATAAGAGGAATGTCCAAGAACTATGTGGAAGATCTCTCCTTTTGGTTTCACCTTAGAAGAATGTAAAATATCCTTGTAAATATCTAGATTATAGAATTCTAGAATAGGATTGTTTTAGAGAACTTTTTTGATGGAGGGAACTCTAATATAAATAGGTCATTCCTCCCTCATTTATAATCATATCAAATCCTATAATTCTTTAAATAATCTTGTGTTATTTTTCTTATTTGTAAACATTCAATTTTTAGTAACATAATAACCTTTCCTATTTAGTCCTGATGATACCTTAAATGCAGGGGTCGGTTGTTGATAACCATATAATGGAAAACTATAAAATATTTTATGATAAAAAATTATAAAATATTAGAGTTCCCTATGTTTTTAGGCCAATAGTGTGTTGTGGTGTGGTTAATCGTAATACACAAGAAGTAACGAAGAGGCCGGCAGAATCTCATAACAAACTCTTAAGCGAGGGGGTGATGATGCGACAAACTACTCTTTTAGAATATCAGGTAACCAGGAGGTTTGATGGTTTTTAAGTTTGTATTGATGCTGAAATATGTTCTCAAAAAGTTTTTGATTTGCCAAGTGTTTGTGTTTATGTCTAAATGATTTGGGTATGGGTTAAGCTTCTAAAAGTTGAGTAATATTGTTTTCAGATCTTTTTGGAATGTTATGTTCACTTCCTTAGGACCAATTACAATGATGGTATTATGATACGTTTGAATATTATCTCGGAAGAACTTGCCACCTCCATGTTATGGTGGTTTTGGGTTCTCCAAAGTGACTAGACTAGGCCGATCAGAAGAGCTTCTTCTTTGATCTTAGAAGAAATAACTTGAGAATATCTATTCCACCGGTTTATCCTAATTCCAATAAAGATTCCAATATTGATTAATACTTTCATAGAACCGTGTTATCTAGTTTTACAAATGCTTTTTTCTCTATCTTTTCTAAAGTCTTTTAAGTTCTCAAGTTTTATCACGTCAACAATCTTTTATGTCATTGCCAATTGGGCATTCCATGATTTCATCTTCATTTAATATTGGGTTAATTGTTTTAAAATACATTAAACTTTACACCAAAAACTATTGTATGCATCTACTTTTTAAACTCTCTATTGTATTTATTAAAATTTCATATAAGACTATTGAATGTATTAAATGACTTGAAACTTGTTGTTTGCTTAGTTGGCATAGGTTTTTATCTATGTGGAAACTTTAATAATAATAATAATTTTTTTTTTTTTTTCTAGAATAATTACTGTAACACAATATGTTTAAATTTATTCAAGAGTAAATGAATGGAGTTAATTTGCTAATAAAAATTTTGTATGGTTATTTGTAGAACTAAAAAATTTAAACCTTCCCCATTATAATTATAAGATCCTTAATTCTATATCAACATAGATCTTTAAAACTCAAAATCAAAATCAAAATCCACAAATAAAAACCACCAAATCATATATTTTTCCCTAGAAAGAAATATAAGAACATAGAGGGGAACGGTAAAATCCAACGAACCCTACAATCCACAAATCACAAAACATAATAATAACAAAAATGTTGAGAGCCCAGGCAGACGTTAGCTTCTCTGATGTCATCTTTATGGCGGTCTCACTCCACCGCCTCTCTCTCCGTCATCTCCCAGATCGACGCCGCCGCCGCCGGAGACTACGATCGCCGATCAACTCACGCCTCGCCTCTCTCTCCGTCATCTCCCAGATCGACGCCGCTGTTGGTGGAACTCATTGTTGGAGAGTTTGTGGTTCGGTGTACCATCAGCAACATGGGTGAATTTACTTTGTAACAGAGAAGAAAAAGAAAATATTGTGTTTAATACTTTGAAGTAATTTGATTTGATTATATATCATTAAATAAAATTAATTAATATTAAATTGATATAAATAGTTGACATGGCATATACATGGCAAGTCAAAGTCAAAGTTGATTGAAATTTGATGACATGGTCTTTGACTATAGTAATATGATCTTTGACTTTGGTGACATGTCAATAAAAGAAAAATCAAAATTAAAAGGTTATCGGCAACTTAAATAGAAGGTAAACTAATACATACAATAGATTTTTTTAAGAGTTCGTTAAATACAATAGATGATTTAGAAATTGGATGTATACAATAGTTTTTGATGTAAAGTTCAATGTATTTCAAAACAATTAACCCTTTAATATTATCAAAATCATATATTTTAAATTTTATAAGATTAGCTAATTATATATTTTCATGTTCTCGCAGGCCTGTTGGCAAGATGACTGGAATGGCTTCCGTATGTACCAACTGTAAAACTTCTGTAATATATATATATATATGTTCTTTATTCCATCGTTTATTTAACGTATAGCAACATGTATAAATGTTAACCTTAAACAACTTGCTCATAAACGTAATAGTATAAGATTTTATAACATAAGTAATGTTATATAGATTATTATGCTTCTATATTATTATGTTTCATATATTTTCTCGCACTATCGCGGGTTATAAGCTAGTATAATATATAGTAATATTTTATCAACAACGATATATAAATAAGTGATGAAACTCTGTGTGAGAGACATATAATGCAACTAGAAATACATCGGTCAGTTTAAGACAATATAATGATTTCTATAGATAAACATACTTTGGATCTTGTGGACCAACAAATCTAGGCCGCCGATGCATGAAAAGAACGTCTCATATCGAGAACCGTACAAAAATTTAAGAACCAATCTTGGAATACAATGATTTAATGGGTGCTAGAGTGGTAAATGTTGATGTTCTATCACCACAAATCTAGGCGGTTGATGCATGAAAAAACATCTCATGTCGAGAACCATACAAAAATTTAGAAGATATATTTTTGATGTTCTATCACCACAAACATTTAAGAACAAGACTACCAATGTATTTTGAACCCTCTTTGATCAGTTCAGTTGCATCTATGGATTTAGGCGAGGCCGCCCATGACCTTCAATTTCGTTACGCCCATCAATTTTTACTACGTATATACTACAAAAGTTAATGGATTAGAAGTACTATCAATTGAGAATGATCAGTATTAGCCACATAAACCGATAGATAGACTATTTGAGTTGACAAACCAACCTCGAGATTCTGAATTCAATATAAACCAACTATTCAAATATACCCCACAAAGACAACATGGCCGTCACAAAAACCACCGCTTATGAGCACAGTTAAAAGAAATGTTGATCAATTTTGTACAAACAGCATTAATTGTTTACAACATGTTTTGCCTAAAGGAAAAACCCATCAACCTCTCGTCCTGCTACCGCCTCTCGGTATATAGCAAGTGCTTCTTGCATGACACTAGCTTCAGATAACAACTTACTTCTCTTCTTTCCTGATGGATGGGTAGAAAGGTAATCCTGCAAAGACGAATCACTTGCTACTTGACCCAACTTCTCAAATACCTTTGGTGCCACACGAGGATCGTACCCAGCAGAAGCCATCAACAGCAATCCTATGTAATCTGCTTCGATCTCCATCCTAGACATGTCGGAACAATTTAATCATTTTTCTTCACAAACAAATAAAATAAGTAACTTTTTTTCTAAAATGAACTATTTAAATTTTTCATAAAGGCAACATTTCGACCCGTTTATTGGTATGGGTCTAACGAGTCAGAAAAAATCAAATAAAAAATAGCAATTATAAAAACCGGTTGAACACATCAAGTGGCTCCAAAAGTAATCCAATGTTCATTCAAAATGCATTAAATGCTACACCTCCAAGATTGTTTTATTTTAAAGTTATCATATTTTTATCATATATAACACATTAATTATCAAAAAAACTAAACAAAAAGAACTGTTTGCACGTCGAATTAACCAGAGCTGGTCCAGTTCACCCCGTACTAAACAGTACCCATATTGACCCGTACAAAATTAACTTCGCCACTTTTTCCACCTCTAGTTCATAACTTCATAATCGAATAGCTTCTAAAAGAGCACTTTACTTTAAACGGTTCTGTTTTTATATCCTAGGGTGTTTTTACATTGTTGAAAGTATGTTTGTTGTTTAAAAACAAACTGTCAAGTACAATGATTCAAAATATTAAATCATTTATGCATTAATATATGCAACGTTACCATCCACGCTACCCAGATAACTTACGATTCCACATACAGACAAAAAGAAACACTTAGCAGAGAGAATAATACCCCGTAAATTTATTACTAACCTCCGGGAGAAAGGAAGCTTTAGCAAAAGATTTGACATGGTGTTGACAATATCAGGTGTAACAAACTGATACAAAATTAGCTGAGCAATCGTAAACCAGAGGTTCTTTGTAATCTGTTCAGCTGAATGTCTTGCCACCGCATGTGCAACCTACAACCACATTCACGTTTACAATAAACCATTAACCATGAACCTTAAAAACCCTTCAATAATTACAAAATCATCAAACGTTCGTTATACGGTGTTTTTCTTGTATCTGATATAAAGAAAACAGAAGGGAAAAAAACCTGTAAAATCAGTCATCTAATTAATTGTAATTATGGTGATCAATTAATCATGCTTAACACATAGAAATGGAGAGAGAACGTAGCCGGTCAACCTGGCCAACGATACCAAAAATCTACATGTTTTGACCCGTTTTGCAACCCGCCCATTAAACCACCTCTAATGCCTTATAAATATAATGATCATTGAGAACTGAGTGTAGGCCTTCAAATATCTTCAATTCTTAGGGCGTATATAATTTGGTTGTTAACAATTAGTTAATTACAATGAGAATATAACTAAGAGCGCCTCAAACTTTTTGTTTATATATTCTTGATCAATATTGTCCATCATCAGACTAACTATCTGGTGGGGTTATCAACTTATCGCACAAGATTACTAACACAAATATATTAAAATAACATAGCATACAAGTACTTAACAACTCGATAAACCAAACATACCTCATGCCCAATGATAGTAGCAATCTCTTGATCCGTTTTAAAATGCTCTAACAGCCCCGAAAACACAACAATCTTTCCACCAGGCAAACAAAACGCATTCACAACCTTATCATTCACCACCAAAACTTCCCACTTCAACCCTTCCAAATGCGAAGTAGCCGACTCCACCCCTTTTTCTTTCCCCTTCTTCCTACTCTGATCAACCCACGTATCATCAAGAACCTCATCTTTAACCGGCCACGTCTCACCACCACCAATCTCCACACCCTCCGTCATAGCCATCACCGTCTCCTTCCCTCTACTCTCCGACGCAGCTCCACTCTCCGAAGCATAGTTCAAATCCGTCCAAACCGTATCTTTCTTCAACCCTCGTTGCAACGCCTCAATAATATCCTTACTAATCATTCTAACCCTAACACTCTCGGGATGCATCGCGGGTAAAATCTTTCCTTTAAACCCGGCTTTCATACTCTGAAACTGAGACTCTCCTAACTTTTTCTCAATATTATGAGACATTAAAATAAGATGTCTACGTTTCGTATAAGGTATAGTTTCAACATTCCCATAGTATATTGTGACCCCAATCCCTGACCCAACTAGAACAACTATTAATGCGTTTTTCGGGTTATCCAACCAACGTTTAAATCCTCTAGGCTTAAAATGTTTAACTTGTCTAGAATCAACATAGTAATTTCTATAACTAGTAAAACAAAATGGTAAATTTGAAGTTTTATTAGAAACCCTAAAAGGGTAATTTGAAGAAAACTTACTGAATTGATTGATTTGGTTGGAAATTGGGAGTGGGTATTTAATTGGGGGTTTTGGGGCGGTGATTTTGGAAGTGAACAAACGGGAAATTGTATGGAATCCTAGTTTTGATCTTCTGTACCATGATGCCATTTCTAGATCACAAATGAGAAGGAAAAAAAATGGTAACTGCAGGTTAGAATAGGCTAAACGAGTGGCATATAGATGAAGAACAAGAAAAAACTGGAGTTTCGGGAAAGTTTGATTAGTTTCTAGAAAGAGGGGAATGTGAAATATAAACTAAATTATATTAGATTTACAAAGTGACAGAAGGGCGTCTAGCCTTTTTTGGATTGTAAAGCCAATACGTTTAAAAAATAACATTGCTATGCATAACCCGTTGAAATCGACTGAGTAGCTCTACCGCCTCCGGTGCAAGGAAACCGAAGGTATCAAAAGCAAAGGGAATAAACACATTTTCGATGCATGCTTTCTCGTGTTTTGTTACTTTGCCTGAAGCAACCTTCAAAGCAGTCTGACCCGCTGTAAAACCGCTACTACGTAACTCCACAAAAGAAGAAACCCCGGTCAGATCCACGCATGTCTCCCTCCAACCCATCCAAAAAACAATGGCCCTTGACTATCAATAAAGGAAAGAAAAAAAAAGAGACTTTAATACTTTACTTTTAGGAATTGTTTAAATTGATCATCTGATCGGTGCTAGCAGGTTGGTGTTTTTATTTGTTGACTGTTGAAACAAATTTTGTAAGGTTGGTGTAGACGACTAAGACACATATGTAATATAAATGTATTTCTATATAACATAGCAACCATTGGCTCTCGACCTATAACACACGATAAAAGTGTAATATAAGGAGTTTGAAACTTGGTTTTCCTAAGAAACTTGTTGAAACTAGATACCAATGGGTTCTTATTATGTTAAGAAACAAATCATTAGAAGAAGGAGACAGTCTGAAGGATGAGCTTGTTGATTTTCATATTCTCATGATCGAGTTCGTTTATCGTGAAATCACTTGTAAGAATTTGGAGAAAGAATAATTTATGTAATTGACAATCGCAAATTGGTAAAACTAATTTTCACTCTTATGTTTGACGTCTTTTTCTTGAAATGTTACTATTTATATCAAAATTGATATGGGGTAATGACATATTCCAACGAGTTTTCGCGCCAAAAACCACCATCGACTACTCTTCCCATGGATAAACCTCTACCACTTTTTATAGGATCCTCGGCCTCCACCTCCTCCTCCGCCATTACCTCTTGGAGATCTGTCATTTTGGCGATCTGTGAAACCAACTCGTCCTCCACGAGAGAATCCACCACCTCTTCTGTTACCATATCCACCATGACCGTCTCCATATCTTCCCCTTGACTGCTCTTTTTCTTGCAACTGCGGCAACGCTTTAACCACCACCAACCTTACTCCGCCACCATTCTCCTGCCCTGCATATCCCACAAGAAAAGGAGGTACAAAAGATTATTGTGCATGAAGTTGAGGACGTAAAAAATGAACCATGCAAAGTCATAATGGTTATATCGGGTTGGGTTAAAAAAGGGAAATTTTTTGTGCGAGTTGAATGGGTTTGATTGACATTAAAAAAAAGGGTATTCGTGCGTTAGAAATACATTTTGGGCAACTTTCTGACACGTTGAACCTAATTGACATGTTCCCTTTTTAGCTATTTTTATTTTATTTTATCCTCGTTGACTTGTTAAAGATAAAACATAATGAACGATAAGAAACGAACCTGCAAGGAAGGTGTCCAAATCATCAACAACAACATCAAAGACAGCGTATTTTTTATCAGCAGTCAATGCAAGGCCTCTAACAGACTCGACCTTCTCTTCGGGTAAAAACCTCCTCAACACACCATAAGCAAAACTGAAATTGAGAAATAAAGGAAACATTGGTTGTGAGGCCGAATAGAATTTATTAGTATGAATGCAACTGAAGAAATATACACACGAAAGGTGTAGATAAAGATGAAAATGAAATTCTCACGAAGGCGAGTAAATGGGTCTTCCAGCCTCGAGAAGTACTGTCACGTAGTTCTCCATGGATGTTAGCAATGATCTCTGCTTAATCTCGGTATAACCCTGCAATAAAAAAGCACACAAACAAATATGAGAGTAGAGGTGGCTAGATGGACACTTTTAGTAAAGGGTCAAAAACCGTTTAGCAACACGCACAATGCTCTTTGCAAGTGCCTTTGCTAGCAGTTCTACGGGCGAGAGACCAGAAGTGTTCAAAAGATCTTCAGCAGCCGACTTAAAAACAGGGATCACGCTGCATTTTTTTAACAGTTATATATAAGTAGGTTGAGCAATTAAGTATTAACTGATTAAAAAGATTCATGATACCTATCTGAGACGTGAAGTATTGCTTCTGCAGCGTCCACACCAGCAGCTCTGGCAATATCTGATGGCTGAGGAGCGGATACATGTTCAAACTTCACACCGGCTTCTCTCTCTAACTTTGAAATATTTGCCCTCCTTGGCTCATAAAGTGTGATTGAAACACCCGAATTTCCTATCAAAAGTTGAAATCCGGGAATCAGGAAGCAAAATCACCCAAAACGACTCATTTTGTGAATGGTTCAGAATTACCACCGTTAGTTTTATAATGAAGAAAACTGTTATTTTGGTTTACCTGCTCTTCCTGTCCTTCCGGATCGATGAATATAGTCTTCAACGTCACGTGGTGGTTCACACTACCGGATTAACAAAAATACTGGTGAATTAATAAAGGACAGAATGATATGTATGAATGAATTCAAGGAATGGTTTTTGATCATATAAAACCTGGATAATCAACTGAACATCGTGTATGTCAAGTCCACGTGCAGCCACATTTGTGGCAACTAGTGTCATGAACTTCCCTGATCGGAATAATGCTAGTGTTGCCTATTAATAATATCACCCCAACTAGTTATTAAACGGCATATCTAAAATACACTCTACATTTTATTACTTTTTCTTAGTTTTTACGTCATTTCCAAAACTCTTATTCTATTAGCATCAACTTAGAAAAAAAGGGTAAGTACGTCTTTTGACAACCTACCTCACGTTGGGTCTGTTGTATGTCCCCGTGCAAAGGACGTGCTCCAGGTAACACACCCGCAAGTTCTGAACAATATTCTTTTGTATCTGTGAAAATAATGGTTCGCCCTCCACTGAACAAGAACGGGGCACATAAGAGTATTTTACATTTTGTTTAAAGTACCAACACTCTTAATAAAGATATCCTCGAGTTTATATAGCTAACCTGCTATGATGTCGTATAATATCAGGAAGGAGCTGTGATCTAGCTAAACTTGAGCAAGGCATTATAATATGCCTCACATTTTCACTCGCCTTCATTGCCTCCACACCAACAAGATCCACAGTCATCTTGTTCACTTTCAAAAACTGTGAAGCAATCTGAGGATCAAGAAAAAAATACGTTAAATTACCCCTGCATTCTACTTTGGTGATATACTGATCATACAAGATTCAAGTGATAATGTGAAAGAAGGATCATCATGTATACAACTAATTAAAAATATCGTAGAGGTAGCAAGGTAGGTGGGCAAAGTAATGAGCCAAAACTAGTCATTTTCGTTTGGGTCAGTACGGTCCACAATTAGGTTGGGTTGACCGACAAACACTTTATTATTCGCTTTATAAACATGTCATTGTTAATGTGTTTATTGTGATTATAAGCTCAATTCCGATAAAAGAGGTTGTATGCATTAGAATTAGACTTTGGGAGAGTTTAAAGTTTCAACGCTTCCGATCCATCCCCTTTTTGCTATTTTTTTTAATTTGATGCATTCGACCCAGTTGATTAACTTAGAAACCACATAAATCCATTAATAAGTAAACCAGTCGAAATTGCAACGTTTAGAACCTGTAAAGATAATCAATAGAGAGACATACATGGTTTACCCAAGCTGGCAGAGTTGCACTGAAGAGAACGGTTTGAACTTTGCTTGCATCACTCACCTTGCCTTCAAAATTCAAAACCACAAAAAACTCGAGTTTAATTACCATTTTACATCCTTTAATTAAATTTACATACATTTGAATAACAATCAAGAACGATAAAGGGGATATCATAATATAGTGCATCACCCAATATATACTCGACATCTTCAACAAAACCCTGCCTCAACATTTCATCAGCTTCATCAAGGATGCGGAATTTCAATGAACTGAAATCAAGATTTCCTCTCTCTACGTGATCCTGCAGAATTACCACATTCACTATGAGTTAACTTTACAGAGTCGGTCTCAAATATTTTTTGGAACGATTCAGAAGAAAAAAATTCCATTTCTGAAAACAAGTAATACCTTAACACGGCCAACTGCTCCTATAACTATATCGACACCTCTTTTCAGTTGCACGGTTTGAGGAGAAATAGAGGCTCCCCCTCCACCATACAAACAACATGAGGTCAGGCCAACCGCATCGCCATAGTATTTAAAATCGGTGAACACCTATAACATACACAGCTAAAAGATAGTGTCAAAAATTCAAAGGGAACGAAATTTACCTCGTTTATAAGCATAGTACCTGCTTTGCTAATTCTCTTGTAGGTAGAAGCACGAGAATGGTTGGCGCTCTACCATATCCAGTCTTGCGCGATTCTTTCTCAGGACCATTTGTAACAGACTCCAGTATCGGCAAAATGAAGGCCAATGTCTTACCCTGTGTATCATCAAAAATAACTATCGCGGTAACTGTTTTATTACTAAATAAGCGACAAATATCATACTATTTCACACTCTTTCGGATCCAAATGCATTAAGCCATTAACCTTATCCTTGTTCCCAGTGAAATAAGTAAATAAAATTGTAACATTTTTGTACCTGACCCGTTTTAGCCTTCCCGATCAAATCATGACCATCATAGATTGATTCAAACGTACGAGCTTGAATAGGAAACAATGCCTCGATCCCCTTGGCCTTCAATGCATTTTTCAAAGGCTCCGAAATCCTAAAATTTGAAACAGAATTTGGATTCTTCTCTATAACACCGTCATCGTCATAATTGTTGTCTTCCATCTCCAATGTTTTCGTCTTTTTTTTCTTAATCCTCTTCATCAACTCATCAACCTTCAAAACCTTGTAAATTTTTTGTTAGATCAATATTTCTTCATTGTTGAAGTAACAATGTAGGCTAAATCAAAAAATCTTACGTTAAATCGACCGATAACATCAATGTAATTCATGATTTAGGCTGGGAAATTATGTGAAGCGATCAACATTTTGAGTAAATGTTATGATCTAGTTTATGGCAAGTTCTGTTAGAGCTTAATCACAAGTATATGACGTGGCATATTCTCATGTAATAATATAATTTTTTTGTAAATATTATGTGGTGAATGAGATGGAAATTAACCGATTAAGAAAACATCTATTAACAATTTAACGCCTATATCACTTTCACTCGCCAACAACACAGGTCTCGAGTTCGAATATTTGTTCATATTTTAGGATAAATATCTTAGAACGATCAGAGAAAAAGGTTGGGAATGGTTATGAGATATTTCGGTTTGGACGAGTATATATGAGTTAAAGACTAGTCTTTCACAGATAACTACTTCTATTCGGGTTTTTTTTTATCACTCAATAAGAGAGCATTTGGTTTACATAATGTATTTGTAATAGATGAGAAACTTGTTATTTATAATATTTTAGTAAAAATACACTTTATTTGTAACACAGCTCACAATCTCAAAGTTAGTCATATCATATACATATAAACAGAGAATATCTATTTGTAAAAGTCTTCTAATTAGAAATTCGTATAGAGTTTTGTTACCAAACTAGATGAATGTGTGATACAAGAATCACATCATGAAAATGTTAAATAGAAACACCAAGAATTGAAATAAATATAGGTGTTTCTTCGCTTTTTAGTTTGCTCTCGCACTTTGTCCCTTAAACCTCTTTGTTACCTACCGCATGGAAAAAAATCGACTTAGCAAATTGCTCGGTACACGGGTAGAGAACCAAAGTAAATGTAATATGGCGAGGTGGACATGTGCGAGGTGGTCGACCGCTCCGGGCCCCCAAATTCCTAGGGCCCCCAAATTTTGTCTCCTTTGTATAGCTTTTATATTTAGTTAGTTTTGAGGTCCAAAAATTTTTTGATATAAGAAAATACCCAAAACAGATTTGGTAAAAGAAAAGGTAAAAGGAAAATTTGATATAAATAAATGACTAAAAAATTTGGTAAAAGAAAACGCCCAAAAGAAATTGAAGCATAAAACCGATCGGATTGTTCTAGTTCTAGGCATTAAATTCGGAGAATGCCAACTGCATCATCGCCTCATCGGGCATGCCAAACGCCCAAACGATTTCACCAAGTCCCAAAATCAAAACAATTAGCAATAATTACTCATAATCATCTCAAACGGCCAGTGAATTCTGATTTAATTCTTATTTTCGATTCTGAATCTATTCCCCTCATGCTCGATTCTGAAATTTGATTTCACTCTTCCTGACTCCCTCTGCTCGGCTCCACCTCTCACTTCTGTTTAATAATAATTAATAAAATGATGCCTAGAAAATATATGTCTGGATATGAAAAAAGGAAAGAAAAAAAAAACAGAAAATTTGACAATATATAGAAAAACAAAAAGGATCTATGAATAAGTTTATAAAAAAACTAGGCTCTTCTAGTTCTAGTGTTTTAAATGAAAGTTCTAGTGTTTTAAATGAACAAGAAAATGCAGCAAATGCAATATTACACATGAAAATGTCACTATTGATGATGAAATTAACAATAATGTAGATGAAAGTGTCACACATGAAGATGTTAATATTGAAAATGAAAATAACAATCATGAAGATGATAATGTCACACATGATAATGAAAATAAAAATGAGCAATTTGTTCCGCCTTTAGATATTTATGATTCTATAAACTGGAAATATCTTGATGATAAATTAAGAGATATTTTAATTGAAAAAGGGCCTATAAGATAATCAAATTTTGATTATTCTAAAAATAATATATATAGACATTTTACTTATGTTGCTTATACTAGAAAATATGATTTGGTATAATATTTTATTTTCTATTAATATGGTTAGTAAAAAGTTGCAAACTAAAACTCTTTGTCCTGATGCCACTATTGATCTATTAAACGATACCATGACATTTTTCAAAAATTATAGAAATGATGGTTTTGCCACTAGTATAGATAATGCCAAAGCTATTGCATTTGATATGGATGTTGAACCAATATTTCCAAAAAAACGTCGAGTTACTAGAAAAAGACAATTTGATGAAATTAATAATGAAGATGAACATGAATTTGAATCACCTCAAGAAGCTTTTAGAGTTGAGTATTTTTTGGTTGTTGTTGATAAGGCAATTACTTCATTAGAAGCGAGATTTGAGCAAATAACAACCTTTGAAAATATTTTTGGTTTTTTATATAATTTAAAAAATTAAAGTCATTGAATGATGTGGAACTTAAAGAAAGTTGTACTAATTTCGCAAGCAAGTTTTCTCATAATAATATGTGTGATGTAGATGTAAATGATTTGTTTACGGAACTCAAAGTATTGCAAATGACTTTGCCAAATGTGATTATGACCGCATTTGAAATTTTAGAGTTTATTAAAAAAAAAGGTTTTTATCCAAATGCTTGTGACAAACCGTCTAAACTAAGGTCGAGAACGCTAACTTATAACTTCTAAGTGTTTATGTTGATGCCCGATATGACTAACTTTATGTGCTATGTGGTTACGTAGACATAACTCTTAAGCTAAGCTCGTTGTAGCTCACACAAAACTCTTAAAACGCAAGTTTACTCCATTTTAAACCTTTAAGCGCGGATCGGGATCGGAATCATAAATCAACTTCGGAATCAAATTATGTAAGTCCTAATACCAAGAAAACACCTAAGGAACTTTCCTAAGTTCATAACGTATCATAATCTATAACTTTCATTTAACGAAAAAGGTCCAACGAAGTAAAACGCAAAAACGAAAAATCACAAAAATTATTGCAAAACAAGCCAGGACGCCGCACACACCCCTTGTGCGACGTCCTGGACACACCAGACCAAGATTTTTGTATTTTTGTTGCTTGTCTCGATTTGCACAAACTAAATACCAACCAAACACGATTTTTACACATTATTACTGAGATTTGGCAGAACCTATACCCCCCTATACCATCATTTTCTTTTATTTTCATTCTCATTTTTATAAAACACAAACACACACTAAAAACACACATACACACACACTCCCTCATTTCTCTCCATTTTCTCTCAAGAGCTCCTTCATTTCCAGAAAATACAGCCATTATAATCCATAAAATCACCATTAAAAACCATTCAAACATCAAAAGGAAGCAAGAAGAAGCAAAGGATTTCGGTTAAAAAGCTTTTCTACACTTTTGGGGCTCAAAACTCGTCTAAAAACATCATCCAAACTTTTCTTTCGGTAGAAACTCTTCCTATTTACTTATATTACTAATATAACTCATTGCATGTATGATCTAAGCTATAAAAACAAGTTTTGATGGAGTTTTATAACCATTTTTATACAAAAACGGGTTTTTATTTAATGATGCTTAAATCTTTGTTTTTGTGGTTAAAAGTTACATATAAACTGATATAATGATAATTAATAAGGTTTAAACCGATTGCATGTCGAAATCTATGGTTGGAATAAACGATTTTACAAGAAAAACCCGAAAACATAAATTTGCCCGACCTGTGCGCCGTCCCTAAGGCCAGGACGACGCATAGGGCTGTTTGTTTCCCCGAAAATCGTCGTTTTGGCCGTTTAAAACTTGGTTACGCATTCTGACTTTTTGAGACTTGACATTTGGTACTGAGTTTGGTAAAAATGAACATATTAGTGACTTGTATTGGACTTAATATGCTAAAAAGAACATGTTTAAAAACGTTATGTATGTATATGTGTTTTGTGAGCGGGAAAGTGTTTTGTATTTTGGACATAGAATTTGGGAGCGGAAGCGCTGCCCAAATTTTGTTAGAAAATAAAAGACACTTTAGCAAACAAAACATATTTAACATAATAACAATAACACTAATTTTGGACTTTTGGACTAAAACAAAACGATAACCGTTTCGGACGATTTTTGGACAAATTGGACCTTGACACTTAAAGTTTAACTAAAGACTATTTATCATATTATACAATAACATAATAACACCTGAACAAAACTTGGTATTATAGGCTTTCGGTGATTCCCGGCACACTTTCCGACCGTTCCCGCTTACGATTATCTTCGCAAACAGTGAGTTACAAACCCCTATCCTTTAAACGCTTTTAATACTTTTTGGGGTGAAATGCGAGTCTTAGGCTTAGACACTATATTTAAGCCGAAGCAAACTTTGAAACGCTTTATTACTTGAATGCTAAACGAAAACGATTTGATACGCAATGCCATTACGAAAACACTTGTATAAGTTGAAAGCTATTATGAAACACTTTGATATTTTGAATACTAAAACGAATAACTATTTTGCCGGCATTGTTGAGGGTTTTGCCAACAATGTCGAGGACACGAAAGCTATATTTGCCAATGACTAAAACAATCGCTCGTCATGTTACGGACTTTGTACAACATGGACGTGAGAAACCATTGAAAACTCCCGACACTACCAAGGACATTAGTTGCTATTAATCCCTTTGTAAATGACCGTTAGTAGATATGGATAGCGCTATTAGGGTAGATTGACCCTCACCACAACGAATTATAACGATGGTGCATAATACTAAATGGGTAGGCTTTAGGCTTAGCAACGATCATTGGGCAATACTTAGGATTGTCACATAGTGGCGCTATGTGGTCAATGCCTATAAACACAAATGCTTTACTCTATGCATTTTTATGTAACAACTATTTTGAATGCGATACTCTATGCATGGCTATGCAACTACAATTTGAAAACTTATGTTTTACTTAAACTTGTAGCTCACTAACTACGTCTCCCGTAGTTAACACTTGACTCGTATTTTCAGGTAACGAGTAAGCTAGATGATGACTGTATGCTTTTGGGCGAATGACTTCAAGAACGGGAAGGGTTTGGGTGGTTTGGCTATGAACACCCCATTTTGTATTTCGGATATGTAAACTTGTTTCAAAATTTGTAAACCTTGGATATTATGTTTTTCTTTAATATAATATGGCGTTTATCTATATCTTGTGTATCGAATGCTATTGCTCTTCACATCCTGTATTCCGCTTTAGCGGGGTGTGACAGACTTGGTATCAGAGCGCAAGGTTATAGTGAATACCGATTTTTCAAAAATCAAACTATAACCAATTTCTAAACGAAAGATTTTAATTAACCAAAACGTGAAGGCATTGTTTAACTTGAATTATTCGTAGCCTGATCACCTATGAATAATTTGGACTAAATTATGCCGGAACGGGATTGGTAAAACATTAAACGAACCTCCCCGGGAATTCTTGAAGTCAGACCCACGCAGACCTAGATGCTATACTTAAGATACTCTATGTGCTCAGCTTATTACTAACTCTAACATGAGCCGTATCTTCGAACTAACTCGTTATCGATCTAGGGTATTTCGAGAGGGAAATAGATAGCTACGTCAGTCGACGAAACCGAACACTCTCACGAATCCCAATCACGCTCTAGGAGTCAGCAATCGTCACCACTCACCCTACCTTACCTTCGTCGGGACGGTGAAGGAAGCTCACGATTACCAACACGCCGCGCACGACACCCACCGAATCGTCACTCGAGACCTCAGATAACTACACCACCACCACCCCCTGTTCGCGGATTGACTCCCGAAGAAATCCAAGCGCTTTGTAACATGTCCGTCGACCTCCTCGGATACACACAAGTCGTGAGAGATCACTCCCACCAGATACGGGGTTTGTACACCGAGGTGTTACGCACAAAGGCAATGGCACGAAAGGCAATTCGAGCAGCACGCAACCTGATGCTGATTAGCATAGTACTAGTATTCCTTATGTTTGTATTGGTTGTATTTAAGGTCTAGAGGTTGTTGTAGGATGTCTTTTGGATTGTAAGCAGAACATGTAGTTTATGAAGGGTTGTAAGCGTAGTACGTTATGTTGGTTGGTAATGTACGACAATAGTCGATGATGTTGGATTTTGTAAGAACATCAAATTTTGAGCGATATATAAAATGGACGGATTATAATTACGATTGTTATTTCCCATTATATGAATCTGAAGTGAAATATCAAAACCCTAAACCCAAGTTCTCTCTTGTGTAGGAAAATGGTCGAACCCAACAATGAGCGCATTGTCCAAAGGATCAACGCCCGACTGAACGAGGCGATACCCGAAATCATCGCCCGAATCAACGCGGGTATTAACCAGGGAGGACCAAGGGGAAACAACAATAACAATGAACAGAACAACAACCAACAAAACAACAACCAACAAAACAACAATCAAGGAAACAATAACCATGGAAACAACCAGGGGAACAACCAAGGATGTAGCTATAAGACCTTCATATCTTGCAGGCCAAAGGAATTCCATGGCACTGAGGGCGCCATCGGACTGTCGCGCTGGATCGATAGTATGGAAGTTGTGCTAAGGATCAGCCAGTGCACTGAAAACAAGAAGGTGGAATTCACTTCTTGCATGCTTCAGGGACGAGCACTAACCTGGTGGAACAGCCAGCTACAGGTCCAAGGTCCGTACAACATGCCATGGGCAAGGTTCAAGGAACTACTGGTAATTGAGTACTGTCCCAAGGAGATCTTGAAGAAGCTCAAGAACAAACTCTGGAATCACTCCATGGTGGGAACTGACATCGACACCTACGTCGCGCGATTTCATGAACTCGCAAATCTAGCACCGGAACTAGTAACCCCCGAGGACAAGCGAATTGATCACTTCATTTGGGGACTCTCACCCGAGATAAAGGGCATGGCGACAGCTACCGAGCCAGCCACGATGCAGCAGGTCGTGAGCTTGGCAAGCCGCCTGACCCAGGACTGGATAAGGAACGGAGGAGCGTCAAAGACGGGTGCAGAAGACGTTAAGGGAAAGCGCAAGGTTGAGGACACATCGGGAAATAGAAGGGATCGTTTCAACAAGAAGGCCAAGACAGTTAGGAACTATGGAGTGGCCGCGACAGAGAATACCGGCTATCAGGGGAAGGCGCCGAAATGCGATAGGTGCGGTTATCACCAATGAGGTGACTGTCGGTCATGCACCAACTGCAACCGCCTCGGTCACTGGACACGACACTGTAAGGCAGTGAATGCTGGACCGCAGCAAGCGGGAAGGCAACAGAATGAAGGACCGCGACAAGCGGGGAGGCCACAACAGAACGATAGGCCTCGCCAGGGAGAATGTTATGAGTGTGGTAGTAGGGATCACTACCGAAATGCTTGTCCTAGGCTAAACCCTGCCCGAAACCCAAACCAGAACCGCAATCAAAACCCACTGCAAAACCAAAATCAGAACAATCAGAGGGGAAACGATGGGGGACAAGGCCGTGGCAGAGCCTTCGTGATTGGTGCTGAAGAGGCAAGAAACGACCCCCGGGTGATTGCAGGTACATTTCTCCTTAACAACTATTATGCCTCAGTACTGTTTGACTCAGGCGCGGACAAAAGTTTTGTGTCCTTAGAGTTTAGGCCCTTGATTGCTTTAGACACCGAACCCCTAGGTGAAAAGTTTACGGTAGAATACGCAAATGGGCAAGAATACCAGGCTAGCGACGTAATTAAGAATTGCACAATAACCCTAGCTAACCACTCTTTCGAAATAGATCTAATCCCTATCGAACTTAAGAGCTTTGACGTAGTAATAGGAATGGACTGGTTGACCATCCGAGATGCAAGGATATTTTGTTTAGATAAAACGGTACGAATGCCATTAGGAGATGGAAAGGAATTGAGAGTACAAGGAGATAGGCCGGGCCAAACTTCGAAGCTTATATCGGTGATGAAGATGCGCAAGTACTTAAATAAGGGCTGCTTTGCATTGCTAGTGATCATAAAGGACAAACAGGCAAAAGCAGCAGACCTTAAGGATGTACCGATAGTTAGAAACTATCCGGAAGTATTTCCCGAAGAACTACCTGGACTACCACCTCAAAGGCAAGTAGAGTTTAGAATCGAGGTAATTCCTGGAGCGGCGCCGGTGGCAAGGACGCCATATCGACTAGCTCCGACTGAGATGCAGGAACTATCCAACCAAGTTGGATAAAGGATTTATCCGACCAAGCTCATCACCATGGGGAGCGCCGATCCTATTCGTGAAGAAGAAGGATGGATCGTTTCGCATGTGTATCGACTACCGAGAATTGAATAAACTAACCGTCAAGAACTGATATCCTCTTCCACGAATCGACGACCTTTTCGATCAACTTCAAGGCGCAACCTACTTTTCAAAGATTGACTTAAGGTCCGGTTATCATCAAGTGTTGGTTTCAGAAGATGATATACCGAAAACCGCATTCCGCACTAGATACAGACACTACGAATTCTTGGTAATGCCATTTGGACTCACAAATGCACCAGCGGTGTTCATGGATTTGATGAATAGGGTATGCCGACCGTATCTAGACAAGTTCGTTATTGTATTCATCGACGACATCTTAATCTACTCGCGTACCAAAGAGGATCACGCAGAGCACTTAAAGCTGTTATTGGAATTACTCAAGGAACAACAACTCTACGCAAAGTTTTCTAAGTGCGAATTCTGGCTGCGTGAAGTCAAATTTCTCGGCCACGTAGTCAATGGATCTGGAATCCACGTTGACCCATCAAAAATCGAGGCAGTAAAGAATTGGGAAACTCTCAAAAGTCCGACAGAAATCCGCCAATTTTTAGGATTGGCTGGGTATTATCGGCGATTCATTCAGGATTTCTCTAAGATAGCTAAACCCCTAACAAAGTTAACCCAAAAGAACGAGAAGTTCAACTGGGGAGATGCTCAAGAACAAGCCTTCAATGTCCTGAAAACGAAACTGTGCAACGCTCCGGTCTTGACTCTTCCTAAGGGAAACGAAGACTTCGTAGTTTATTGTGACGCATCTAACCTAGGATTAGGTTGTGTATTGATGCAACGAGACAAGGTCATAGCTTACGCATCGCGACAACTTAAGAAACACGAGGTCAATTACGCCACTCACGACTTAGAACTAGGAGCGATAGTTTTTGCCCTAAAAATCTGGAGACATTATCTCTACGGAACCAAATGCAAGGTATTCAAGGACCATAGGAGTCTGCAACACATACTAGATCAGAAGCTACTCAATATGAGGCAAAGGAGATGGTTGGAACTCCTTAGCGACTACGACTGCGATATTAAGTATCACCCTGGCAAAGCGAATGTCGTAGCAGATGCCCTGAGTAGGAAGGAGAGGCAACAGACGACTCGAGTACGTGCATTAGGAATCTACCTTAGACCCGACTTAAGGACGCGTATAGCAAGTGCCCAGCATGAGGCTTTGGAGGCAGATAACATAAAGGTCGAAACCCTGCATAATCACGACAAGGATTTCGTAAGAAAGAGCGACGATGTCTATTATTTTAAGGATCGAGCCTGGATTCCTACGACCAACGAATTGAGGAAGACCATCATGGATGAAGCACACCGAACGCGATATTCCATTCATCCAGGGTCAAGCAAAATGTATAAGGACCTCAAGGAACACTATTGGTGGCCTGGAATGAAAAGAGACGTTGCTTTATATGTAGAGAAATGCCTCACTTGTGCGAAAGTGAAGGCCGAATATCAAAAGCCCTCCGGATTACTACAGCAACCCGAAATTCCCGAGTGGAAATGGGAGCAAATCACAATGGACTTCGTCACAAAGTTACCTCGAACATCAAAGGGTAACGACATGATCTGGGTATAGTAGATCGACTAACGAAGTCAGCACACTTCATTCCCATTAAGGAAAGTTTTAACGTAGAAAAACTTGTCCAAATATACATCAACGAGGTAGTGACACGTCACGGAATACCCACGTCAATCATCTCGGATAGAGATACTCGCTTCACTTCCAGATTTTGGAAGGCATTCCAAGAGTCGTTTGGCACACGATTGGACTTAAGCACGGCTTACCATCCGCAAACTGATGGTCAAAGCGAGCGCACTATACAAACACTGGAGGACATGCTGAGAGCATGCGTTATCGACTTCGGAGGAAGTTGGGATAACCACTTACCACTAATAGAGTTCTCTTACAATAACAGCTACCATGCTAGCATCAAATGTGCGCCTTTTGAAGCTCTCTACGGAAGGAAATGCCGATCTCCACTGTGTTGGCTGGAGCCAGGAGATCGACAACTAATTAGCATGGATGTAGTGCAAGAAACGATTGATAAGATCACAACGATTAAGGAAAGACTTAAGACTGCGAGAAGTCGTCAAAAGAGCTATGCTGATATGCGCAGAAAGAATCTAGAATTTCAAGTCGGAGACAAAGTACTTCTAAAGGTGTCACCTTGGAAAGGTGCAATACGCCGCGGAAAGCGAGGAAAGCTTAGCCCGAGATATGTGGGACCATTTGAGGTACTCGAAAGGGTAGGTCCCGTGGCATGTCGTTTAGAACTACCGCAAGAGCTCGGTAACATGCATAACACTTTTCATGTTTCGAGATTGAAAAAGTGCCTATCGGACGAAACACTTATCACACCTTTAGAGGAAGTACAACTAGACGAGAAGCTCCAATTTGTCGAGGAACCGATTGAAATCATAGATCGCGAAACGAAGAAACTAAGGCACAGTAAAATCCCTATAGTGAGGGTGCTATGGAACGCAAAGCGAGGCCCCACATATACCTGGGAACGAGAGGATCAGATGATGCTTAAGTATCCTCATCTCTTCACTTCTCCCACAGCGAATACCACAAGTTGAAATTTCGGGACGAAATTCTTTCAACGTGGGGAGAATGTGACAACCGTCTAAACTAAGGTCGAGAACGCTAACTTATAACTTCTAAGTGTTTATGTTGATGCCCGATATGACTAACTTTATGTGCTATGTGGTTACGTAGACATAACTCTTAAGCTAAGCTCGTTGAAGCTCACACAAAACTCTTAAAACGCAAGTTTACTCCATTTTAAACCTTTAAGCGCGGACCGGGATCGGAATCATAAATCAACTTCGGAATCAAATTATGTAAGTCCTAATACCAAGAAAACACCTAAGGAACTTTCCTAAGTTCATAACGTATCATAATCTATAACTTTCATTTAACGGAAAAGGCGCAAAAAACGAAAAATCACAAAAATTATTGCAAAACAAGCCAGGACGCCGCACACACCCCTTGTGCGACGTCCTGGACACCCAGACCAAGATTTTTGTATTTTTGTTGCTTGTCTCGATTTGCACAAACTAAATACCAACCAAACACGATTTTTACACATTATTACTGAGATTTGGCAGAACCTATACCCCCCTATACCATCATTTTCTTTTATTTTCATTCTCATTTTTATAAAACACAAACACACATTAAAAACACACATACACACACACTCCCTCATTTCTCTCCATGTTCTCTCAAGAGCTCCTTCATTTCCAGAAAATACAGCCATTATAATCCATAAAATCACCATTAAAAACCATTCAAACATCAAAAGGAAGCAAGAAGAAGCAAAGGATTTCGGTTAAAAAGCTTTTCTACACTTTTGGGGCTCAAAACTCGTCTAAAAACATCATCCAAGCTTTTCTTTCGGTAGAAACTCTTCCTATTTACTTATATTATGATCTAAGCTATAAAAACAAGTTTTGATGGAGTTTTATAACCATTTTTATACAAAAACGGGTTTTTATTTAATGATGCTTAAATCTTTGTTTTTGTGGTTAAAAGTTACATATAAACTGATATAATGATGATTAATAAGATTTAAACCGATTGCATGTCGAAATCTATGGTTGGAATAAACGATTTTACAAGAAAAACCCGAAAAACACCATTTTGCCCGACCTGTGCGCCGTCCCTAAGGCCAGGACGACGCACAGGGCTGTTTGTTTCCCCGAAAATCGTCGTTTTGGCCGTTTAAAACTTGGTTACGCATTCTGACTTTTTGAGACTTGACATTTGGTACTGAGTTTGGTAAAAAATGAACATATTAGTGACTTGTATTGGACTTAATATGCTAAAAAGAACATGTTTAAAAACGTTATGTATGTATATGTGTTTTGTGAGCGGGAAAGTGTTTTGTATTTTGGACATAGAATTTGGGCGCAGGAAGCGCTGCCAAATTTTGTTAGAAAATAAAAGACACTTTAGCAAACAAAACATATTTAACATAATAACAATAACACTAATTTTGGACTTTTGGACTAAAACAAAACGATAACCGTTTCGGACGATTTTTGGACAAATTGGACCTTGACACTTAAAGTTTAACTAAAGACTATTTATCATATTATACAAT
>CAJVGC010000592.1:26003615-26028100 GCA_910822075.1 Senecio squalidus
GGGCTCAAAATTTTGAATTAAATATTTATCCGTTATAATATATGCTAAATAGTGGGGTTTTATGCAATAACATGTAATCAGCTTAGTTGTTTGGCATGTTATGAAAATATTTTGCCCTAAATAGGGTTGAAGTTTGATCCTTGTTACCTTTTTTTTTAGCGTTTTGTTAGTCTCTTTTGTAGGCGGGCCTTTTCACATTTCATACGAGTCACCCGAATTCTTCGGACCGACCATGCCTTTAACCATATAGGTTTAATCTTGGTATAATTTAAGAGAGCATGGTCTAGATGTTCAATATCATAATCACATAATACACAAGCACTCAAATGAATTGACATGCCTCGTTTTTCTAAATATGCTCTATAAGGGAGACGATTTAGCAAATTCTCCAAGTACAAATATTTATTCTAGTTGGGATTCACGAGTATATGGTCAGTCACACACGAAATTTCACCCAACAACTTTGATTGATTAAGGCTAGATAAAACCTTAACCGAAAAATTACCTGATCAGTCTAATACTTATCTCCAGGTTTCTGGCACATAAGACCACTGCCAATGGTTTAGTCAGTTGGTCCGTCAGTTGCTCGCAAGTTCTCCATAATTGGTACCGACTCCATCAGTCCATCGTCAGTTGGTTTAGTCAGTTTGTTTGGTCGCTTTAAGGAGAAAAACTGACGAAGACGTGTGGGCCCCACCAATTAAAATTTGTTTTTTTAGTTTTTAAAATCAATCATATATATATATATATATATATATATATATATATATATATATATATATATATATATATATATATATATATATATATATATATATATATATATATAGGGTGAGGTTCAAATGAGATACTTAATTTGCTAGGGATCCAGGGATCCACTTTTCAGTCACAAATTTTCTCCTTAATACTTTTTTTTTTTTTTTTTAACTTAACTTTTTTTTTTCAAAATCACATGTGATTTTTTTTGTAAAAAATTGAAATTACATATGATTTTCAAAAACCAAAATTTTAAAATTTTAAAATCACACGTGAATTTTTTTTTTTGGAAAATCAAATTTGATTTTCAAAAACCAAAATTTATAAATTTTAAAGTCACACTTGAAATATTTGTTTCTCGAAAATCAAATGTGATTTTATAAGCAAAATAGTTTGTAGGTTAAAAATCACATGTGATTTTACCATAAAAGATTTGTAGATTGAAAAATCACAAGTGATTTTTAAAAGTAAGATTGAAAATTAAATTTGATTTTCGGAAGAAAAAAAAATAAAAAAATAAAAAGTAAATAAAAAGGTAAAGAAAAAAGTAAAAAAAAAAATTAGAAAAAAAGCAAAAAAACAACAACAAAGATATAAGAAAAAATGGGTGGTTAGAAAGTGGATCCCTAGATCTCTAGAAAATTAGGGATCCCATTTGAACTCCAATCTATATATATATATATATATATATATATATATATATATATATATATATATATATATATACATACATATATATATATACACTTTTTATTCAAAAACCAAAATTTTAAAATTTTAAAATCACACGTGAATTTTTTTTTTTGGAAAATCACATGTGATTTTCCAAAACCAAAATTTATAAATTTTAAAGTCACACTTGAAATATTTGTTTCTCGAAAATCACATATGATTTTATAAGCAAAATAGTTTGTAGGTTAAAAATCACATGTGATTTTACCCATAAAAGATTTGTAGATTGAAAATCACAAGTGATTTTTAAAAGTAAGATTGAAAATTAAATTTGATTTTCGGAAGAAAAAAAAATAAAAAAATAAAAAGTAAATAAAAAGGTAAAAGAAAAAAGTAAAAAAAAAAATTAGAAAAAAAGCAAAAAAACAACAACAAAGATATAAGAAAAAATGGGTGGTTAGAAAGTGGATCCCTAGATCTTTAGAAAATTAGGGATCCCATTTGAACTCCAATCTATATATATATATATATATATATATATATATATATATATATATATATATATATATATATATATATATATATATATATATATCTATATAGAGGTGGGTTCATTTAGGAACCATCAATTATTTAGGAACCATTAGGAACCATTTTTAGGCAAGGTGGCAATTTTGTAATTAAGTCAAATCCCCAAATTGGAAATCAATTAAAACCCACTTTAAAATACTAATTAACTTTAAATTAACATATCTAGAGTATAACTAGGTTTTAGGAAAAACTAAATACACCATTAAAACAAGCATTTAATTATCTTTCCAACGAGCACCCACTTGATATACTTTTGACGACTTTTTTTTTTTTTTTTTTTTTTAGTGAGTTTCGGTATATACACTAGTGTATATACTAAATATTCACCAGTGTATATACTAATTCACCAAAAACACATCTAAACCATATACACTATACACTAGTGTATACACTATATTCACTAATGTATACGAATCTTTATATTAATTTCCTTTTAATTGTGAATACGCAATATACAAAAGTGAATATACAATATATATATATACACAAGTGAATATACAATATACACCAGTGAATACGCAATATACACAAGTGAATATACAATATACACCAGTGAATACCATGTATTCAATATAGAATACATCTTATACATTAGTGAATATAGTGTATACACTAGTGTATATTGTATAAATACACTAGTGTATAACTATACATTAGTGAATATAGTGTATACACTAGTGTATAAATACACTACTGTAGTGTATAAATACACTAGTGTATAACTATACATTAGTGAATATAGTGTATACACTAGTGTATAGTATATATGGTTCAGATGTGTTTTTTGTGAATTAGTATATACACTGGTGAATATTTAGTATATACACTAGTGTATATACCGAAACTCACTGTAAAAAAAAAAAAAAAAAAAGTCGTCAAAAGTATATCAAGTGGGTGCTCGTTGGAAAGATAATTAAATGCTTGTTCTAATGGTGTATTTAGTTTTTCCTAAACCTAGTTATACTCTAGATATGTTAATTTAAAGTTAATTAGGATTTTAAAGTGGTTTTAATTGATTTCCAATTTGGCTCTCAATTTTGACTTAATTACAAAATTGCCACCTTGAGTTTAATTACAAAATTGCCACCTTGTCTAAAAATGGTTCCTAATGGTTCCTAAATAATTACATGGTTCTTAAATGAAACCAACTCTATATATATATATATATATATATATATATATATATATATATATATATATATATATATATATATATATATATATATATATATATATATATATATATATATATATATATATATATATATACACTTTTTATTCAAAAACTACAACATATATCTACATACATTTTATACATTTAATTCAAACACAACACAATACAACCACAAATCACATAAAAATGGATTCAAACTCCGATATTGAAGATTCCATAAGTTTAGTAATTGAATTTTTTTTAATTACTAAGTTTAATTTTTTATTTTATTCGATGTTCCATTTATAATAAATATATTCTTTTTATTTATTGAATTTGTATTTAAAATAATTAATATGTGGGGTCCAGAAAAACTGACTGACGGAGTTACCATTGGCAGTGATTTAGTCAGTTTGGTGTCAGTTTGTTGTCAGTTGACGTGACGCTAAGTTGACATGAACTGACCGTGTCAGTTGTGACAACGGTTAGGAGTGGTCTAACTAATAGAACCGACTTCTTTCATTGTGATGATCAGTTTGGCAAGCTCGTCTGAAGCACGTCCCCTAGGATTAGAACGCCAATTCCAATTTTCTCTCCAATTATCACTATAACATACCCATCTGTCTTGGATGGAACAATTTTGTACTTGTTCCAAGTTAAACAATCGAGGAAATTTGATAAACGGAAAGTTTGATATTCAACAACGTCATTATTGTTGAGGTCATTTATCGGGTCACAATAAGTCGTTTATCAAAAAGGAAAAAGTATATCAATAATAAGAAAACTTATAAAACTCTATTTAAAAGTAGTATATTTGCTATTGTTGGTAAATGTATAATCTGTTACGTTCTTATGGTTTACTACGTTTCCTTCAAAATTCCTTGATTGATTTGTTCGCCGCCATGGCATAGTAATCGCTCATATTCATATTATTTTTTTGGTACTGAATGAATTGAAGGCATGTCATCACACATATATCCAAAACTTGATGGTTGGTAGGCCTTACATGTTTTGGAATATGTAGTTTGCAGAAAATGATGAACTCGGTTGTCTCCACCATCAAAACAAAACCATTTTAAGTGCTATTGTTCAACATGCGAATGTATGCCTTTTATAGTTTTATTTGTTAATAACTGTCGGCTGTCGGTATAGTTTCAGCTTGCTTTGTGCTCATTTTTGGTTCGAATCTACTGTTTTCTTGATCAACTTTTCGATCTGTTGATAATCCTTTTGTTTGTCAAAAAAAGTTATTGAAATAGTAATTTAATTTATGTTAAACATGTTGTAGGATTATTAATTTAAAATTATCGATAGGAAGAATGTAACATCAAAAAGAGGACAAACATTAAGACAAATTAAGAATACTATTTTAAAAGAAATCATATATATTATGGAAATGATTCCAAATTAGCTTGTTGCATAAGAATCCACTAATAAGAGCTCTGTCATGCCTCCATGGATTCTCCTTTCTACTTGTCTATAAGATTTAATTGTGTGGGACCGTTATTTTGTTTTTCCTTAAGATATTTGAGTAGTATATATTTGTTAGGTATTGGACCATAACCATTATTGTTTATAGTTTGTATTTAGTTTAGAACGTATCGTGAAATATAGCATGTATATAGATCGAGTTGTAAAATGTTTCGAGCGATTTATGGCAGTTACTCAAGGGTGTTGCGCTGTTGTGCAACACCAGTGGCGCAACACCACTGTTGCGCGACATAACACCTGTTTCGGGTGTTGCGGTTGCGTAACAAGGTTGGGGTTAGGTGAGGACTATAAATACCACCAACAACCTGCCATAAATGCATCCGTTTTTAGTGCGAGAAAGTGATGTTGCGCTAGAGAGAAAAAGTATTTGCATAACACACTCGTAAACGGTTCAAAGTCTTTGTAATCGCATGTATTTGATATTATTCGTATTGTACACTGATACGTTAGTTTAATAATATTAATCATTCAGTTACTTTGTGTGTTTCACCATAAAATAGTCACTTGAAAGAGATTTCACAACTTTCTACTGATCGAGGTCAAAGAAATGCGACCAACATTAGTAACTATTATATTATAGTTCAGAAGAGATAAGAACACCCTTTAAATAGTAAGAGTAAATTTAATGTTTAGTTTTCAAGTATTGTAAATACTTTATATATGTATCATGTTTATTAACTTTTAAAGTTACATCATACGTAGAAAGTTATAGCTGGTTATTTATAAAAGTTTAATTAGGAAATAACTAAAGGCCTTTAATGTAAAGGAACCAAAGGAGAAATGAAAATAGTAGTTAAAAAAATTGTTACAAACAATCAAATATATGTTTTATTTAATTAAAGTTAAAAGATTAGATCCATAAATTTTGATCAAATTTAAGTGCATCCAATTTACTCAAATATTTATATTTATAAAATACTACTTTTATCTTCCAAAATCCATGTTTATTTTGAAGATGTATATAGTTTGAAAAATATGTAATTATTACATTGTTTTCTAATAAGATATTTTCTAATCCATCTAAATGTTTTTATGGTTGGTTACAATATAAATATTGATATTTATTTGGAGACTATTAAATAGAAACATGGTCAATCAAATTGAGAGATAGTGAGTATAACCTTTTGTACATACTAACGGAATACACTTTGTACTTGTATATTTGTACTTTCTTTCCTTGTCAAAATTGACTTATATATGGGTACCTTTTTTAAGTCAAAAACATATATTTAAAGGAAAATAGTATTTGAGAGAGGCACATTTCAAGTTTTTATATATATATATATTTATATATATATATATATTTAATTTCAAATGATAACCACCTAAATATTTAGAAAACATATAAACCACTTTTTAATCATTATTTAACAAAACTGATTTTATTTTCAAAAGTAAACAACTTTTAAATTGTAAACTTTTATAAAATAAAAAATATACCGTTCGAAATGGTATTTAATTCTCTTTTGGAAAAATATAAACTTTTTAATTTTTGACGACCTTTTTTTTTTTTTTTTTTATATTCACTGGTGTATATACTATATATTTTGATTTTTTTTCAAAAACTATTTATATACACTTATGAATACCATCTTATACACTTGTGTATACACATGTATTCACCGATGAATATATGGTTAGAATGTAGTTCATGAACTAATTCATACACAAGTGAATAGAAGTGTATTCATTTGTATATACATATGTATTCATCATTGAATATATGGTTCAAATGTATTTTTGGCGAATTATTATATACACTAATGTATTTATTATATATACTAGTGTATATATACCAAAACCCACAAAAAAAATCGTCAAAAATATATGAAGAGGGCGCTAG
This sequence comes from Senecio squalidus, assembly GCA_910822075.1. Lineage (NCBI taxonomy): Eukaryota > Viridiplantae > Streptophyta > Magnoliopsida > Asterales > Asteraceae > Senecio > Senecio squalidus. Next base: position 26,010,122 of record CAJVGC010000592.1, read on the forward strand.
TTGGAAAGTGAATTAAATGCTTGTTCTAATAGTGTAATTAATTTTTTCTAAAAACTAATTACACTATATATATGTTAATTTAAAGTATGTTTTAAATTAGTATTTAAAAAGTAGTTGTTATTATTTTTTAATATTTAATGACTTTTATTTGAACCATCTCTATCTTTTTATATATATTATATATATATTGTGAAAATATAGTAGATAAAAATTTAGAAATAACAGAATGGATTGGTAAAAACATAGGATCCTACATTCTAGCATGATTTTTTTTTTTTTTAATTTGTTTTTTTTTTTTTCTTCGGTTTTTTAGCAGCTTTGTAGGGCTCGAAGTAAGTGAAAATTATTTCCTACATATCAACTCAAGAAGAGGTTACATACGCATTCCCTAGTTTAATCTCCATGGAAATTAAAGATTTACTATACCTCAATATTATTACTTTCTTCATGCAACTATTGACAAAGATTCTGGTTTGAATCATGCACCATGTGCTTGTAGCTTCATAATTCATGTGATGATAACCAAGTCTAAAATTCGAAATACAAAAAGATCGAAATGAATTAATTATATATTAATTCAGCTGTTTTTTGTTTTGAATCCAGTTGGTGAAAGCTTGGAGGGTATTCATGTCGGATCTGTAATGTTTCTGAGTGAATTCAAGAAAGGTAGACCATGTAAAATCTGGATACATTCTAGGGTTCTTTTCGTCCACGAGTTCATCTGGTGGGCTTACCACCTTATCCTTCTTTGGACATAAAAAGAAAGCAAGTGATTTCCTGTGAATTCTGCTGTTAACGACGGCTCTATGTAAGCAACTTCTGTATCTTCCATTCGAAAGCGCCTGAATGAGACAAAATCCTTTATATCAGAAAGATAAAAAAAAGACAAGTAATTTGAAGGTTTAATTTTGGGAAAAGCTTACATACCATGAACGTATCACCGATGTTAACTACGAAAGCATTTGGATTAGGAGCAATGGACCACCACTCGTTGTCTATGAACACTTCTAGGCCACCAACTGAATCTTGGTGAAGAATCGTCAAGGATGTTGGATCACAATGAGGCCCGGTTCCTAGGGTGAGGTCTGGTTTTTGACATGGTGGGTAGTAGTTTAGCCTCATTATGGAATCGTTTTCTTCAAAGAATTCCTTGAAGTGAGCTCGGTCTACACCGAGGCTCATCCCTAGTAACTCCATGATCCCAAGTGAAAGTCTACTCATAGCATTGCAATATTCTTGGTAAACTTTCCTATAAAGATCACAAAAATGAAAAGTCAATTTAGTATAAAACACGTTTGAAACAATTTCAAAAAAAATAAATAAAATACATATAATTGTCCATACCCGAGTCGTGTAAATTCTTTTCCCATTGTGTTCTCAAAGTACTCTTTCACTATGTCTGATGACTTGTTTTCACCTGAGAATTGAAAAGAGAGTGTTTCTTTCCATGGTAGTTTAGAGGAGAACCGTCCCGTGAAGCTACTAGCATATCCACAACTTTCACCGACTTTTCTTTGTGCTCGTTGTTTTTCCAAGAAAGGGAGCTCAAAGAACAAGTCCATGTACCTATGAGCATCCTCTATGAGGCTTGCATCGACTCCATGGTTGGTTACCAGGAAAAACCCATGCTTGTTGCAAGCCTCACCGACAACTTGGGAGGCTTCCTTAGCCGAACTAGGTCGTCCAGAAAGGAAGCCTTCTAGGTCCACTAACGGAACGACTAGTTCCTTAGTTTTTTGTGAGTTGGGTTTCTCATGATCAGGCCATATGAATTGTTGTGGTATGTTGGTTTCATGTTGCAAGATCAAAGAATCAAAAACCAATGGTTTCTTTTGGTTAAAAGAAGGCATGGTTATTGATTGGTCTTTGATCATGCAATATCTCTTAATCCTGCAATAAGTTTGCAGGCCGTTTATAGGGGCATTAGATGAGCCCCACAGTTTTGGAATGTTGTAGGCACACAGCACAAAATAGATATAAAAAAATAGAAGAAATTGTATGTTTGCAAACAAGGGATTGAAAGTGAAGAGTTAATGTAATGACAAAATAAGCATATGTTCAAGGTCTATTTGTCTTTTGGAATGTTGCCAGTAAAGCTGTTCCCAATGGTGTTTTGGCTTTTCCTTTGGGAGAGCAATCAGTAATCACACACTTTTTAAATTTTAATTCTCATTTCTCTCTCTTTACTTAAGATTCCATCTTTAACTCTTCTATAACAAAAGTTGAAACTTAGAACTGGAAGGGTGTATTTCAGCAACTTGGTAAAGTTGAGGGACCTTCAAAAATTATCTTGTTGTAGATCATTTCATTTAGGATTTGGTGTGACCACAAAATACTTCCTTTAAGCATTATGTGAGACTACTCATAAAATGCTTCTTTTGAGCTTTGGCTAAAGAATTTATGTGGAAGTTGTATATTTCTTCTACCTTTGTTTGTATAGTTCAAAACCATGACTTCTTATGTTATGAGGGTTTTTTCATCCGAGCTCTGGTGACAAGTAGACCGTTAATAGTTTTTTTTATCTCCTTGACTTGGTGCTTAAATTGCATATTCTATTAAAGAAGCATAAGTATTTAATTAAGAGATGATTAGATTGGATGAACAAAGCCATGTGAGTCGTATAGAAAGCAAATAATCATTACTTTAATCAAGCGAAAAATGAGAGATCAAACCCATCAATCTGGAGGTTGTGGGTCATGATAGGGATAATTGTATAAATTCATGGTATAACGTTTGCATGAGTATATATGCCTTTCTAAATGTCAAATACCAGGTTAAATTAAATACCAATTTTCAATTATAGCTAGTTTCATATTCCCTAGCTAACTAATCCAGTGCCTAGCAACCAATGGCCACCCCCATCATCCAATATCTTAAGTTCAATGACACATTTGACGTTCTAGCCTAACTTGGAGACATGAATAATTTGGAAATATAATGTTAACAACTCTTAAAAGTAAAATTAAACTCTAATGATCAGTGACGAAAGAATGAAGAAACCTCACCACGATATGGAATTTTGAGATTTCTTAAATCTACTACAAAGACGAAAAGAATAAAACTGAAATGTGGTCGAGAAAAGGAGAAATTGCAATGAATAACATATTTGGTTCATTTGGCCTCTCTGATTGACTTTACCTCATAATCTTGAGATCAATATGTTTTTAGGTCAAATTATCATTTTGTCATGATCAATAGAATGAAGTACAAAGATTTATCGTAACTTCTACTATACAAAAGTGACCATTATATCATTCCATTCCAAAGTATATTAGCATAAACTATATATTAGTGTTTATGTAACACCATGGGTGCCATCATGTCACTCAATGTCCTTCCTGCCAAATTAAGTACTTGCCAATATCATTTTAAAAATTATTCTCCAAAAACAGTCAGTCTCATTAAAAAGAACATACAGACAACCATTACTCAAATACATTGAAAATGAATGCAAATTATGTGGGAACAAGATTGACAACTTAATGGATATGGGCATATATTGTCTTTTAATTCTCTAATATAAAAGTATTCGATGTGATCGAGCCCAGGGTCCATCACATTTATCAACCTTTGCCCAACAATTGCTTCAAAACCGAGAGCGTGATTCTGGGGATGGCGAAGCTAGATAAATTAATAATTATGTCTCCTGCCTCAATTATGAAATCTGTACTTTACAAAGAATTCCAAAACATTAACCAAATGAATTTCGTAACCATAATCACATTGTTTATAAATGGCTAATTCAAGTCCGGTTTGTCTTGCGCTACACATTCATTTTTTTGTAATATTTCGTTATCTTCCATTGGCTTTATTGATATACTTCAATCCACAGTTTCCCAGTCACCATATTTTAATAATTGTAATGAAAATATATCCATTCGATACGTTTATTTGTCCTTCTTTCTGTCCTCATCTACTGTGAAAGAAGGAAATTGATATCTTTATACATAATTATAAGTTGACGTGTCTAAAGATGGGGAGATGGGTGGGGTTGCTTCATTTTAATAAGTCAGCTAGGAACTGGATAGGATATGTGATATTTTTGTAGAAAATATTTATAACTACAATATGCAATATATGTATCATGTAAGGACAAACAATTGAGTGAGTTTTGTAAACACCTAAAGCGATCCCACATGACCAACGGAGAAGAGAGCTGTTGGGTATATAATGAGTAACCCTCCGACTAAGTAAATGTTTATGGAAAATCATGAATCCGGCCAGAGTTATAACTTGCATAAAGAGCGGACAATATCTTTATGTTTTCTAGGATATTCTAAGTTTAATAACATCATAGCATAAAGATAGCGGAGTTCGTGTTGCTATGGGGAAGAATTTTTATGCATTAATTTTTCTTAATCAACAAAAACATAGGAAATCTGAAAGGTTGTTAAGAACGCTCACTCGAAAGTTAGTATATCGTTTTTTCAATTGAGGAATTGAAGATTTTATGAATCATTGCGACTACGAGGAATTAGTTGGTTAGGATGCTGCTTTTGTATAGTTCAATTCATTGCACCCATATATATTTTAGGGAGTAATTTTAGTTACAAATAATACATCATATCTTTCCAAGATCACTTCATTACGACCAAATGGAGCATTCAACTTTAAGTAAAATGTAACTCAAAATTTCCTCTGCCAAATCCACTTTTTAAAGCTTTCTTGGAGGGCAAAGATGATGGTTTTAAAGGTTAGATAATAATCTCTTGAGATTGATATGTATCATATGTGCCAGATCCTCATTATTAATAAGATTTTGTTGGGGGAGTAAATCACAAGATACAAGGAAATTTTGTTTGTTAGTTGTAATGAGCGTCATCAATGACATGTTCAATCTTGGAATTGAAGAGCAAACCCCACCATTTTGAAGCTAGGTAATCACAAAATTTACAAAATTACTGTCAATTTGTTGATCACGTAACGAGAACATTGTCATTTGGTTTGGGTTAGTGACCTGATTCGAAAATATAAATCTCGTATGCTAGTAAAAGTCTGTTTTTGACTGAGTCGTGACTTCTAAGCTTATGACCTCGAGCACTATGTATCCTTAGTATATGGTATGAGAACCAGGAATCCCAGAGATCTCTCGCTTCTGTTAAGACATCGCTAAATGGTCTACAAAGGCTGATTATGGCATAAAAACCTGTTGCCATGAAAACCACACAAAAGTGTCAGTCGATACTCTTATCCCTCTTCCTTCTACCCGCCGTACCGATACCAAACCATGTCATCATGTCCACACGTAATATGCTCGCTGATGTGACACTTCTCTTCATCTAAGCAAGTTTCCTTGCTGTCGTGGCACTTTTCGTTTAAATTTGCTTACTCAATTAAGTTTCGAGCCTACAAATTGTCTTAGGCCCGTTTGGTTCGCAAAATATGGTTGAATTGGGAGAAATTGGGATTATGAATTCCATTTGCATCATGTTTCGGTTGGACATCATATGAAATTGGAATATGTTAATATTTCATCAGATTTTTTCATTTGTGGAATTCGAAATTTCTTCATATTTCTGAAATAATTCAAGATTTCTAACTTTTTGAAATTCAAACCGGTTTATTAAAAATAATTGTTTTGGGTTTTTCTTCCTCCCATCGTAATCCATGTTAGATTTATCAACCCCTAGAACAAATTTTACCGTATTACAAAGTTTCAATGTAACACAAGTTTTTCATAAATATATACGATTTTAATGCAACTCTATAATTTGTTAGTTTTCAACCTCATTTACTATAAATAACATGTGTTCTCTTTTCATTTACTTTTCGTGATTGTTTTTTACATTATTTTATAAATTCTAATACATAAGAATTGAAAAGGCCTAATTATAAACTTTTCGTAATTTCGTTATCATGTAAAATCTTGATTGGATTAATTCAAAGATTGCAAATTCAACTCAAGTCGACAAAATGTTTAGCCAAAACAACACAGAGAAGTGTTGATAATCATATTTCAAACGAGACAGGAATTGCTTGAAAATAACAAAGCTGACATTTATGTCATTTAAAAGCATTTGAATCGAAAGGGTGAGAACGAATATGTATAAATCTTAGTTTTTAGTGGGAATTTTTTTAATATAGGAGTCAGGTTTTTTGGCAAGGAAATCATGCAAGCGAGTTGAAAATACAATAATATGTGAATATTCATCTTAGTTTACATGTTTCAATTACCAGAGAATCGTAGCGAGTAAGGATTGAAATATTTGGGTAAAAGTAAAAAAAAAACACGCGTACTCCTGAATTTGGAATTTGTAGCATTGTAATAACCGAAATTCGAAAAATACTACTAAATATATGCACATCAAACTTCCGTGGCAAGATGATAAATGTGTAACCTGTTACCTGTTGATGACGTACCATCGATATGCCGATAGAAGTCTATCGGCTAAACCGATGGTACGCCGAATGATGTAATAAGCTTGGCACAATCTTCGATAAAAGGAATCTAAGTAACACATGTTATCCGAAGAACATCCTAAGGACCAGGAGGCCGAAGGATGACTTCTCGACAAAGAGTACAACACTTCGAAATACCTTCGGGATAAACAAGATGTGGTACTAAGAACACGCTATTATCCGAATCTCAAGGTCTATAAATACCAAGCTCACACTTCATTTTGAGGGTAACGTTTACATACACTCTACACTTTACTTTACATTTTATCCCTTACTCTTCGACATCTTACTCTCACGCCCGAGGTAAACCAAGGGATCATCCCCGCCCCGTTTACTCGTGTGTTGTTTGTTTGTGCAGCTAGTCTCAAGATCGAAGTTAAGGATCAGGCTGAAGGTCTTCATCGGATCATCTCTTCCGGATCCGAACCTTCTACCCCCCTGTGTTAGTGACATTCCGGTGTCGCAACATTTGGCGCCATCCGTGGGACAGACATGGCTTCTACAGGACCATACGTGGCTTCTACAGGCCATACTTCGGGAAGTAATAAGGAAGTAGTCATCGAGGATGAAACTCCGAGAAACGACCAGCACAATAAGGAGAGAGCCACCGGGATCTCGGAGGAATTCCTGGAAAAGAATTACGACGCGCTCAAGGCTATGTTGGAGGAACATGACCGAAAAAAGAAAAAAGATCGTCCTCGAAAGAATCCTACACTAGTTCGCAAGATTATCTATTCGAGCAGCTCGGAGCAGGACGATAGCGATGAAGAAGATGATTTGAACCTTCCTTATCAGTCAAAGTTTGCGTCCAAGTTTACCAGAAGAATTTCAACGTTTGCCATACCTCGAAAAGTAAAGATGCCTAGCATCGTACGTACCTACGACGGAAGTGGTGATCCGGACGACCACTTAGCTATTTTTTCCGGTGCAGCTGATACCGAAGGTTGGCCTATGCCCATTTGGTGCCGAATGTTTTCCCAAACCTTCGTCGGACCAGCAAGGGTGTGGTTCGGGGAACTACCGGAAGAAAGCATAGATAGCTTCAAGGACATGAAAAGGAAGTTCGAAACTTATTTCATGCAACAGCGTAGGTATACTCGAGGTCCAACGGACATTGCTAAAATCAAGCAAAGGGAAAACAAAAGTCTTCAGGATTTCGTAGAAAGGTGGAAGCGGGAGCTCCTACAAATTAAAGGAGGGGATGATTGATATCGCATATTTATATAGATATTTATATGCGATATTTGATCATTTTCATATTTAATCATGATGGATAGAATAGGGTTTTTACATTTAATTGTGTGAAAAGTATTTTATTCAAGTGAAAGTGGACATTTGGACGAAGAAATGCAAGTAAATGAAAGATATGGAATTAATATTGAGACATGCACATGGGTTTGAAAAACAAATATTTATTTGTTTGGTAACTTTGGTTCACTGGTGGAAGAAAAAAAGAAGGGGAATATGCTACTACTCTCTATTTCACTAAAGATAAGGATAAACATAAGGATATAGATAAGGATAAGGACAACATCATCTTTTAATAGATTTGTAATTCGACTCAAACACGAATTCTATCTAGTTTTTGCCTATAAATACAACCCCAAAACATCCAGAAAAATCATTCAATCATCATCAATTATTATTCCAAGTCTCTGGAGCTGGCATTTACGTTTAGAAGCAAGATTCAAAGCTAGGAAGATCTTTTTTCGGCTAACGGCGGTCACGACACGTTTTGTCGGATTCTTCGTTTGTTTCTTTCCTTTTTAGACTTTTATTCCAGTATTATTTCTATGACTTTATTTGCTTTTTCAGACCTAGTTATGAGGAGCTAAACTTTCATTATGCTTGTTTGAATAACGGATCTTATTTGAAGTTTAATTAACGTTTTCGATTGTTTATGTTTTTGTGTTTAACCGTTGATCCTTATTTGCTTAAATTTTATTATATTATCAGAGTTGTTTATATATAATTTGACTAATCAATATTCTAGGTATTCGGGAGGAATCTAGATAGGTTTAACAAGTTATATGAAGTAATCGGTCGGTCTATAATCGATTTGAAATTACTAGGATTCGGGAGGACTTAGTAATCACAACTTAGGTAATTAAATTTAAGTGAGTAAGTCTATTTGTTAAGATTCAGAAGGACTTGATAATGAGAGGAGTTATTCGGGAGGAAACTCTATAAGATTAAATCACTAAAAACGGACTTGTTGCTTATTGCTTGGTTATTAATAGTTATTACTGTATTTGGGAGGAACGGGGTAATTAAAGATAATTAAAGTTAGTGAAAGATTCGGGAGGACTTTTATTATATCTTAGAAGTTTTGAAAACAATCGATTTCGTAAATTTAAACGGAAAATAGGTGAAGTGTCAAACAAGTATATTTTTTCATTATTTGATTACATCAATTACTCTTTCGATAGATTTTAATTAATCACTTTTTCTTAATTATTTGCAATCTTTTGTTACGATAAAACCCCCCACAAATACTCAGTATTATTAATTCGAAAACTTAAAACAAATTAGTCCCTGCGAACGAACCTTTACTTGCTTTAAACTATATTATATACGGATAGGTCCACTGCCTAGAAGTGTGTAATTGCGTGAAATAGTAGGTTTAAATTAAGACTAGATTTTACACATCAATGATACACTTAGGGTCTCGGGGTTCATGGAAGGGATCCGGGTACCACCCCTCATTGCAAAGCTCAACGCTCGAGTGCCAGCTATAGTGGACGAAATGATGGACCGTGTTAAGAGATTCCTTAATGGGAAAGAGACCTCAAGAAAATACATCGAGTCGAACACGGCAGCATCCCGAAAGGGGTTGAAGGTGGTCTCCCCTATTGCAAGCCCTCCTTGGAGATCGTCCCCCAGCCGGAAAAGCTTTTCCCCCGGTAGTCATGAAAGAAGGTTCGGACCGGGACTTGTCCGTGCCTCTCCTTTCCCTGCATCCGGAGAATCTCGACGACATATAAACTTCACAGAACTCAACAAAACACCCAGTGAGATCTATGCCACCGAAAAAGGAAGAATTCAATTCACTGCTCCGGCACCCTTAGTAGGTACCCCGGATAAAAGATTCCTAGACCGATGGTGTGAATTTCATCAAGATAAGGGACACTACACGAACGATTGTTTTCAGTTGAAGAAGCAAATTGAGGAGGCCGTGAGAACCGGACAGCTAGGTCACCTAATAGAGGGAATCAAACAGGGTGGCCAAAAGAAGCAAGGGGTGATGCACCCCGGAAAAGGAAAAGGGAAAGAGATACAGATGGTTTTCTTCGAAGGAGAAAGTAGTAAGTCCTGTGACGAAGAAACGAAGTCCTGGATGATGCATGACAGGTCAATACTCTTGAAAGAGTCACGGATCCCATGATTGTGGTAGGAGACATCGGAAACCAAACGGTTCATAGAATATACGTTGATAATGGTAGCGCTTCGGAAATACTCTTCGAACATTGTTTTCTGGAGTTGGATGCCGCGGTACAACGTAGGATGGAGAGATGCTCCCAATATCTAGTTGGGTTTTCCGGAGAGTCAGTAAAGCCAATAGGTCAGATTCGACTACCTTTCACCATCGGGAATGAAGAAAAGTTTCGGACAGTGGAAATCAACTTCTTGGTAGTCCGGGCCCACTCCCTATATAACATTATTATTGGGAGACCCGGAATAGCCGAGCTCCGAGCCATTGTGTCAACAGCCCATTCTCTCATGAAATTTCCTACACCCGGAGGAATCGTAGAAATACGTCCGGAGGCCCACAAGGTGTTGGAATGTCAAAAGATTGAGAGAATATTACAGAAGGATGAGGGAGAAACAAAGCCAGGAAAGGTCATCATTCCGGAACAGACTGTTACTATCGGAGATACATTCACCAAGGAAGGCAAAGAGAAGCTCATCACACTTCTTCGGCAAAGCAGGGACATCTTTGCCTGGAAACCCTCGGACATGACCGGAGTACCAAGGGGACTAGCTGAGCACAAGCTCGCCATCCAGAAAGGAAAAAATCCGATAGTACATAAGAAGCGAGGTTTAGCACCTGACCGAAGTAGAGCCGCTTGTGAAGAGGTTAAGCAGTTAACCGAAGCTGGAATCCTTCGCGAAGTCCGATATCGCACCTGGGTGGAAAATCCGGTCATGATTTTGAAAGGTGATAACACCTGGAGAATGTGCGTTGACTTCAAGGATCTCAATGATGCTTGTCCGAAGGACGCCTATCCGTTACCGGAAGTGGACTAAAAGTGGAAGCACTCGTTGGTTTTAGGTTCAAGTGTTTCCTGGATGCATATAAAGGATACCATCAGATACAAATGGCAAGGGAAGACGAAGACAAGACAGCCTTCCACACTGATATGGGAATTTTCTGCTACAAAAAAATGCCTTTTGGTCTGAAGAATGCCGGAGCTACCTATCAAAGGTTGATAGACAAGGCTTTTTCGGAACAGATAGGGAGAAATCTGGAGGCCTACGTCGATGATTTAGTGATACAATCTATATCATAGGAAGAGATGATCCAAGATATCCGAGAAACATTCGCTAACCTCCGGAGAATAAACATGAAACTCAATCCGAAGAAATGTTCTTTTGGGATGGAAGAAGGCAAATTCCTGGGTCATATCGTTACTCCAGATGGTATCAAAGAAAATCCAGAGAAGGTTCGGGATATTGAAGGAATATCGTCTCCTAGGACTATGAAGGAAGTTCAAAGCCTAAATGGTAAGGTCATAGCCTTGGGACGTTACCTCTCGAAGTCCGTCGAAAGATCATTGCCGATCTTTTGAACGTTAAAGAATTGTGTGAAAAAGGTTCATTTTCGGTGGACACCCGAAGCCGAAGAAGCTTTACAGGAAATAAAGAGATACGTGATGGCGCTTCCCACTTTAACCGCGCCGAAGGAAGGAGTAATTTTGACCTTATATCTATCAGCAATGGCCGAAGTCATCAGTTCGGCACTGTTGGCTGAAAGAAAAGGAGAGCAAATGCCTATCTACTTTGTTAGTAAGGTGCTACAAGGTCCCGAAAACAACTACACTCAGATAGAGAAGATAGCGCTAGCCTTGGTTTATACCTCTCGAAGGTTGAAGAGATATTTTCAAGCCCATAGTATCCGAGTGATCACTAACCAACCACTGAAACAAATCTTAAAGAATGTGGAAACTGTCGGAAGACTTACCAAGTGGGCCATTGAGTTAGGAGGTTACGATATAGAGTATGTCCCCAGGACATCCATCAAAGGACAAGTTCTGGCGGATTTCATAGCCGAAGTCCCTGATGAGATTGTTCCTAGAGAGGCTATTCTGGAAGAAACGAGTACTGAACAGCCCACAAAGAACAAAAAGAGAAAAAGACCGGCAGAGTCCTGTCTTGAAGGAAAAAACAAGAAGAAAGATCACACTTGGTATCTCTTCACTGATGGATCCTCTAGCTCAGAAGGTTCGGGAGCTGGAATTCTTCTCGTTAGCCCGGAAGGAAGAGAGTTTTCATTCTCCATTCGTTTTGGCTTTGATAACACAAACAACGAGTCCGAATATGAAGCTCTGTTGGCAGGGTTACAAAAAGCTAAAGGAAAGGGAGTGGAACATTTGAAGATCAAAGTGGACTCCAAGTTGGTTGCCAACCAGATTAATGAAACATATGAAGCTAAGGAGGACCGAATGAACCGATACAAAGACAAGGCAAAGAATTTGATGGCCACTTTTCAATCATGTACAATTGAACAAGTTTCGAGAACGAAGAACAAGGTTGCTGACACACTGAGCAAACTAGCATCCATAGCATTCGGACACACCACAATGGAAGTGATGGTGGAAACGCAAGACCAGCGGTCAATAACAAACCCGAAAGAAACATTGATGGTTGTAGAAGACGAAGGAACAACTTGGATGACACCGATCATAAAGTTTTTGCAAGAAGGAAGCTTACCACAGGATCCGAATGAGGCACGAAAGATCAGGATGAAAGCACCAAACTACGTGATGAAAGGTACCACGCTCTATCGAAAAAACCCACTTTCACCACTACTTCGTTGTTTGGGACCATTGCAGGCTAACTACGTTATCCGAGAGATGAACGAAGGAGCATGTGGCATGCACGCTGGACCACGTAGCATCGTCTCGAAGATCACTGGATTGGGATATTTCTGGCCCACGATGCATTTTGATGCCATCGAGGTGATTCGCAAATGTGATCCTTGCCAAATCCATGCACCCATACCGAGACTTCCCAAGCACAACTTGGTGTCAATACTATCGGCATGGCCTTTCCAAAAGTGGGGCATCGATATTGTTGGCAAATTTCCAACTGGAACGGGCGGAATGAAATTCCTGATTGTGGCGGTAGACTATTTCACGAAGTGGGTTGAAGCAAAACTTGTTGTCCAAATCACTGGAAAACAGGTACAAAAGTTTGTATGGGAAAACATCGTATGCAGGTTCGGCTTACCGAACGAATTAGTCTCGGACAATGGCAAACAATTTTCGGACAACCCGCTACGACATTGGTGCAGCGAAATGAAAATCAAACAAACCTTTACCTCGGTAGCACATCCACAAAGCAATGGGCAAGTCGAAAGAATCAACCGGAGCATAGGTGACAGGATAAAAGCAAGATTGGGAAGAGAAGGAACAGACTGGGTGGATCAGATATCCCATGTGTTATGGGCCCACCGAACCACCAAGAAAACAAGTACTGGAGAAACACCTTTTAATCTGACTTATGGATCCGAAGCCGTCATCCCAGCCGAAGTAGGAATGCCAAGCCATCGCATGACATCCGAAAATGAACAAACCAATCAGGAAGAGATTCGGCTTAATCTGGTATTATTGGAAGAACGGAGAAATGCAGCAGTAGTCCGAGAAGCTAAGTACAAGGAAAAGCTTGAAGGGACTTATAACAAGAAAGTAAGGAAGCTGGTGTTGGAAGAAGGTGATTTGGTTCTCCGAAAGAATGAAACAAGCCGACAGGAGAATGAAGGAAAAATGGGACCAAAGTGGGAGGGTCCTTACAAGGTCACAAAGGATAAGGGTGACGGGGCCTATGAGCTGGAAGACATGGCCGGTACTCCAATTCCGAGAACATGGAACGCGATGAACCTCCGAAAATACCATCAGTAGTTGATAGCATGTAATGTAACTTCTTTTTATGAATGAAAGGCCTTCATGGCCAATTTTCCCTTCATTTTACTACTAGTACTATTCAAATGAATGTTCATGGCATTTGACGAACTGTATGAACATACAACTAATTCAGATAGTCTAAGAAAAAATAAGGATGAGATTTTGTAACCATTGAGCCTAACCTCAATGAGTATCGGACCTAACTCCGATTGATAAACTGAGCCTAACCTCAATGAATATCGGACCTAACTCCGAATGATAAATTGAGTCTCAATAAATATCGGACCTAACTCCGAATGATAAATTGAGTCTAACCTCAATAAATATCGGACCTAACTCCGAATGATAAATTGAGCCTAACCTCAATAAATGTCGGACCTAACTCCGAATGATAAATTGAGTCTAACCTCAATAAGTACCGGACCTAACTCCGAATGATAAATTAAATAAAATTCACACACAGCGTTTAAACAACATACCAAATCACAACAAATAAATAAAACAATACAAGTGAATTCGGAAATCAAATGAAAAACTGAACATTATATTTATCATTACATGTCTTGTTGAAACATGTCTTCACAGGTCGAAGACATGCTTAATTGTTACATTGCAAAAGAAAGGATGGTACAAAGTTTCACTCCTCATCCGAAGGAGGACCAGCAGCAGGCTCAATAGCCTAAAAGTCTTCAAGAGGGGAACCATCGGTGGCAGATAATGCCTCAAGATAAGGGTAACTAAGGTCTGAAACATCGGCCAGGGCCTTCTCCAATTCTGAAGCAGGAGCGGAATTAAAGAACGGAGAAGATGAAGGTTTGTGCTTCAAACGGTGATATCGCTCATTTATACGAGTATTTCATAGCGATATTTGTTATGTTTTGTGTCCCAAACGTAATGGATAGACCCCGTATTGCTTATATTTTGTGTAAAGTGTGTTTTATTGGTTTTTAGTTATGTTTGGAGTTATTGGAGGTGATTTGGGACCAAAAGGAGCTAAGGAAAACAAGTCGGGAATCAAAATTGCTAGTTGCCTTGGCCATTTTCACCAATTGCTCCGCAACTGGTTGACACAAAGTTTATGGAGCTTGCTGAAGTCGAGTTGCGGCGCAAGACCTATGTGTTGCGGCGCAAGAGTCTCACGTATCTGGCAAATCAATTTAGTCAATTTAATCACTTGCGGCGCAAGAAAAGAAGTTGCGGCGCAAGACATGCTGCTGGCAGTTACAACTTTGTTTCTTTAATCCTAATTAAGTGGAAACCCAAAAGTTAGTGGGGTAATTTACTTATGAACGTCTTGGCTGGACAATTACACCATCATTATCATCATATTATCAGTCTTGGAGTATCAATTAGCAAGGGAGATCAAGAACAATTTCATAATCGTTATTTTCAAGTTGAACAATCGTTACTTTCATTTCCATTTCGTTAATTTGGGGATACTTGGAACTTATTTTCCAGCTTTTGGTATTGAATCTTTTATCATTTTTATTTCAATTGAATCATGTCTTTTACATATTTGATTGTGTTTGTTACAATTATGAGTAGCTAATTTATTTGAACGTTTGCTTGGATTATGTGATCGTTTATGTGTTAGGTTTTGGGTGTGAAATTAGAGTGATATGTAGAGGTTAATTGGGGATCCGTTTGGGTTAATTTCTTAATTATCTTGTTAAAATTGTTTATACTCTTGTTTGGTAATCTAAAAACGGGTATTCGAAAGGAATCCGTAATTTTTACTAAAATAGGAACGAATTAATCGACCGGTCTTTAGTTGATTATAAGTAAATGATATTCGAAAGGAATCATTAACAACATTTTTTTATAAGTAGATATTAACACGAACGCTAGCTACTAAATTAAGAGAAATCGGTTTAGGAGTTAGTAAGCTATTCGAAAGGAAGCTTATAAATTAATTCTCACATATCGGCTTGAAACTTTATGCACAATTACTTGAGGTGTTAACGGTATTCGAAAGGAATCGTTGCATGGTTAGGTAATTGGAGAAATCCGGTATTCGAAAGGAACTTAGGATTTTACATTAGAAGTTTATCGACATTTTACACCTAAGAAATAACACATATTCGTAAACGGTCCAAGCAAGCGTCTTTTTATCCATATTTGAATTCTAAAGTATTTTTACCATTATTATAATCAAGTCTTCATTAAGATTAAAACCAACTTGTTACATTGTTACGTGTTTTATAAACTAATACTATCAACTATAAATAGTCCCTGTGTTCGAACCCGATATTTACCAATACTGTTTACAATTGACAAGGGTACACTGCCCGTGTCGTAATCTAGTAAAGGTTTATTTTCGGAAAACTAGATTTTTCGCATCAAGTTTTTGGCGCCGCTGCCGGGGACTTGATTTAGTTGAAGTTTTTAGTTTATTGTTTGATTACTTGTTTGAATATTTTTCACGGGTATTTGTTTTGTTGTTTTGTGATTTTCAGGATTATTGATTGTGGATGTACACGAGATCCCAAGGGAAACAAGTGCAAAGTCCTCTTTCGGATCCGGAAAAACTTTTGAGGAAACGAGGTTTAGGAGCAGCCGCATCGGTTGTTTATAGTGAGAACGAATCTTCCGAGGAGGAAGTCGAGGTAGTTTTTGAAGAAGAAATGGCAGGAAATGGGGAAAATAACGAAAGGCCAATAATAGAAAACAACCCACCCCACCCTTTTGACATACCGATGATCAATAGGAATAGGGTAGTACCACAAACGAATGGGTCGGCCATTGTAGCACCGGATTTGGGGGTCGATTTTTCCGTTAAAGGGCATCATTTAAAAATGATTCAAGATAGCACTTTTGACGGACATTTCAAGTCCGACCCGCACAAGCATGTGGCGCATTATATGGAGGTATGCAAAATGTTCCGATATGGAGCGGGTCAAGAAGAAAGCGTTATGCTAAGTTTGTTTCCATCGTCTCTCACGGGAGAGGCGAAGACGTGGTTTAATGAGTTGGAGCCGGGAACAATCGAAACTTGGGAAGATATGAGAGAGATTTTTGTGACGAGATTTTTCCCTCCCATTTTGCGTAGGAAGCTATTGAACCAAATCCGTTCTTTTCAACAATGGGATAACGAGACCATAACGGATGCTTGGATTAGGCTTAAGGAGTTGTTAAGGAATTGCCATGGGCATTATTTGGATAAAGATGAAGTTATTGATATCTTCTACTATAGTTTGGATAGTCGTTCTCAACACGACTTGGATTTAGCGGGTGGTGGTAGTTTCTTGTACAAATCACCAAATGAGGCGCACCGAATGATGGAAGACCAAGTTCAAGCCCGAATTGCTAGGGATCGGGTTACTAGGAATAGGAGAGTAAGGGGAACGGTCAACCAAGTAGAAGAAGGAGGTAGTAGTGGTAGCAACAAGGAAGTGGTGAACGAGATTAAGTCCTTGGGTGAAGAAATGAAAAACCGAATGGGTCGTTTGGAAAAAGATGTCCACTTAGTGAAGAATGGTTGCGGGAAATGTGGGGGACCTCACTACACGGATGATTGTGAGCCGAAAACCGAGGAAGCAAACTATGCCAACTACGGGTATCAAAACCGGGGAAACAGTGGGTATGGAAATCAGAATCGGGGGAATAGAAATGAGGCACGTTTTCAACCCAACCAATCGAAACAAAAGGAGGAAAATAACGAGCAGAATTTTGAGGAAATGATGAAGGAGGTTGTCTATTCCCAAAAGGCGACAAATGATCTAATGGCTAACTCAATGAAGGGATTTACCGCAAAATGGGAGCAAAGCCAAAGGAACACCCAAGCTAACATGCAAGACTTGGAGCGAAAATTTGAAAGATTAAGTGAAAAATTCTCAAACCGACCAACGGGTCAAATGCCAAGTTCAACCCAACCAAACCCGAGGCAAAATCAAAACAACAACGGAGGATCATCAAATCAAGGATCGAAATATGTACCTCCTAACAATCGGGATGAGCATGTAAACGTTGTGGAGACTAGGTCTGGACCTAAGTATGGGGGAATCGAGAATTGGTGCTGAACAAGGACAAAACGGGAAATTAAGCTGAAAGTGACTTGTTGCGCCGCAACAAGGACCACTTGCGCCGCAACTCGTCTTCAGTGGCGAACCCAATTGTCAATGACCAACCATTTACGCCGCAAGACCCTTTAGTTGCGCCGCAACAGGAGCAGAAACAGAGCCGTGAACCCATAGATAGTGATTCGGACGACGAGGAAGAGATAGAAATGGAGTCGAGGCCTGGGAAGGAACCAATGGGGGCTAACAAAGAAAAAGATCTGGAAATCGAAACAAAAGGGCCATACAAGCCACATATCCCATATCCGCATAGACTTAGAAAAGAAAAGAAAAAGGAACAATACGGTAAATTCATCGAGTTAATGAAAACTGTTAAGATTAATGTTCCTTTAGTTGATCTTATTGCAGGTATGCCGAATTATGCTAAGTTCATGAAGGAG
>CAJVGC010000592.1:26028200-26077053 GCA_910822075.1 Senecio squalidus
TCCCGGACACGGGGCCAAAGTGCCGGGACACAACTATCGGATCCCGGACACGGGGCGAATCGGATCCCGGACACGGGGCCATGTGTCCCGGACACGGGGCCAAAGTGCCGGGACACAACTCCCGGATCCCGGACACGGGGTCATGTTTCCCGGGCACGGGGCCAAAGTGCCGGGACACAACTCCCGGATCCCGGACACGGGGTCATGTTTCCCGGGCACGGGGCCAAAGTGCCGGGACACAACTCTCGGATCCCGGACACGGGTGTCCCGGACACGGGGCCCAAGTGCCGGGACACAACTCTCGGATCACGGACACGGGGCCATGTGTCCCGGACACGGGGCCAAAGTGCCGGGACACAACTCCCGGATCCCGGACACGGGGTCATGTTTCCCGGGCACGGGGCCAAAGTGCCGGGATACAACTCTCGGATCCCGGACACGGGGCCATGTGTCCCGGACACGGGGCTGTTTTACTCGGACTGGGGCCGTTTTACCCGGACACGGGGCCTGGTGCCGGGGGCATTTTACCTGGACACGGGGCCGGGTGTCGGGGCCATTTTACCCATCCGGACACGGGGTCAAGGGCCAAGTGTCCGGACGCGGAGCCTTGTGTCGGACGTCGAGACGAAATGTCCGGATGCTGGGGCCAATGTCCGGACGCCGGAGCCTTGTGTCCGGACGCCGGAGCCTAAGGGTCGGAGCTAGGAGGATAGCATGCAACCTTTTGTAAGTCAGGTTATGAGTTTAGGGGGTTAATGTGGCATTCCCTACTAACACTATCATGCCCCCCAGTTAGGTTTTAAAATGGTTTTTTTTTTTTTTTTCGAAGCCTAACTTTTTTTTTGTTCTTATTGTCTCTTCCGGCTATTTTTTGGCCATGCCTTTCTTGGCCGCTTGAGGTTGCCTTGAGTAGTTCTGACCGAGGCCATGTCCAATGTGTCTTTGAAAAATAATGTTTTATTGGGTGATCAAGCCAATAACACATTTTTAACCTGTTATCTTGATGTTGTGTCAACACCATCTTGGGTGTGCGTAAGAGTAATTATATTGAGTTGTGTCTATGACAATCATTTGAGTACCTATGGTTCTTTTGTATGCCGATGACATAGCTAGATGTTGGCATCTCATGTATATTTCATATCGTGCCGATGGCACTTTTGTTGGTTAACCTTCAATTTGTTTTACTCGCGAGTGATGTCGCTTCCCAATGAGAAGTGCTTGCCTTTTCCCGGTAGGTAAAAAGACGAATATGTGATTGTAGGCGTAGATTTAAGATGTCTATATGTGCCCTTTGCTAAATTTCCCTCCAAACGTAGTTTGGGGTTGGTGCATCAGGTTGTTGCCTTGTGGGCTATATAGATCAGACCACTTTGTGTTTTGAGGTGCATTGCTGTGAATGACTCTTTGAAGAGCGTTTTCTTATGGTGTGGCCAAATCCCTGATGAGTGAGCTGGCCAAATACCAAAGTTTGCCAGATTTCCCAGATATCCAGACTTGGCTAGTTGTTGATTGTTTTTTTTTTTTTTTTTTTTTTTTTTTTTTTTAAACTTTCAGCATTGAAACAACTGTTGGCTAGGCACATCCTGACGGGTGTTGTGGTTGCAAGTGCTGACAATCAGCAATAGTATGTAAATATTAAATGTAGCACCTTTTTAGATTCATTACATTCCATGTCCTGGGTAATGGTTGTCCATCTAAGTCAGACAGGGTGTAGGAGCCAGTTCCATGTGCTTCAAGGACACTATATGGGCCTTCCCATGTTGGGACCCAACTTGCCAAAGTTTTCGGTCCTGCTAGCTTCATTCTTCCGCCATACGAGATCTCCCACTTTGAAAGATGTGTGTCGGACTCTTGGTTATAATACTTAGCCATCTGTCTATGGCTTTCTGCTTGTCGGATGAGAGATATTTCTCTTCGCTCCTCGATGATATTCAAGTTCTCTCTTAGGGCTTCTTCATTTAGCTCCGGATTGAAATGAAGAGTCCGGTGAGTAGGGATTGTAAGTTCTGGTGGGATAACTGCCTCAGTGCCATAGACTAGGCTGAAAGGGGTTTCAGATGTAGTTCTGCCGGGGGAAGTTCTATGTGCCCAAAGAATGCCTGGGATTTCGTCTACCCATGCCTTTGCATATTTTCCCAATCTGGCCTTAATTCCCTTGACGATTGCTTTGTTCATGACTTCAACCTGACCATTAGCTTGTGGGTGTGCCACAGAGGTGAATCGTTGTTGGATATCCATATCCTGACACCAAGTCTTAAATGGATTATCTGCAAATTATTTTCCATTATCACTGACTAGGACGTGTGGAACTCCAAAGCGACATACTATTTGTTCCCAAACGAAGCTTATCATTCGAGGCCCGGTGATAGTTGCCAAGGGCTTAGCTTCAATCCATTTTGTGAAATAGTCCACAGCCACTAAAAGGTATTTAACATTGCCTACCCCAGGGGGAATGGTCCGACAATGTCGATTCCCCATTTGTAAAATGGCCATGCGCTAGTCACTGGAATGAGGTCCTGCTTTGGCATTTTTGAGACTGACGCATGTTTTTGGCAATGATTCACATTTTTCAATTTCTTCCTTTGCATCTCTGTGCATGGATGGCCAGAAGTATCCAAGTCTCATGACCTTAGTGGTTACCGAACGAGGGCCTGCATGCATGCACAACTTCCACCATGTACATCCTGAATTAGATCCTTTGCTTGTGTTGGGCCGACACATCTTAGATGTGGACCCAAAAAGACTTCCTAAACAGGTAGTTGTCTATGAGGAGATACATTGGTGCCTTCATTCTGATTTTCCTTGCTAGTTTGTTTGTCTTCCGGGAGTTGTCCATTCTGGAGGAAGTTTTTTATTGGAGTCATCCAACAGTCTTCCTCCGTTATTGCGGCCACTTCCTTTGTTGGCACTATGGATTTCTCAGTTAGGACTTCCACCAACAATTCTTTCTTGAGGTGGGCGAAGGAGGATGCTGCAAGTTTGCTCAATGCATCTGCTATTTTGTTACGGTTTCTTGGCACTTGCTCTATGGTAAATTTTGAGAAGTCCGAAATGATTTTTCTGGTTTCTTCCAAGTATGTTGCATGGAAGTTTGATTTGTTTCATAGCTACCATTGATATGATTAGCTACCAACTGGGAGTCCACAAAAGCTTCTATATTTTGAACTCCCATCTTTCTAGCTATTCGTAGCCCTGATAAGAGAGCTTCATATTCGGCTTCATTGTTGGTTGCCGGGAAGTCAAACTTAAGGGCGTAGGTATCGTTTTTGTCTGGATCTGTGAGTATGAGGCCAGCTCCTGACCCTTCTAGGCCTGGATGCGCCATCTGTGAAGAGGGTCCAAGGAGGGCTGTCTGTCACTAATGGATCCTTTGGTTCTTCCATTCTTCGATTTCAGCCAGGAAATCTGCCAAGATTTGTCCTTTCATCGAGTTTCGAGGTTGGAAAGAAATTTCATGTTCTCCCAGTTCAATTGCCCATTTTGCTAATCGTCCCCGACACCTTCTGGTTACCCAATATTTGTTTGATTGGTTTGTCTGTTAGCACTTGGATGGATGTCCTTGAAAATATCTCCTCAAACGTCTAGACGCATGAACCAAAGAGAGTGCCAATTTTTCCAAACATTGATAATTAACCTCTGGGCCTTTCAGTGCCCTACTGATGAAATAGATCGGCATTTGTGAGTCGCCCCTTTGGGCTACTAAAACCGCGCTTACACATTCCTTGGAAGCAGCCAACTATATAGTTAGTGTCTCCCCGGCTATTGGAGCCGTGAGTGTTGGGAGATTGGCCATGAATTTCTTCATTTCTTGAAATGCCACTTCTGCTTCTTCAGACCATGAGAAGTCTTTTTTCCGAATGCATCCCTTTAAGGTATTAAAGAAAGGGAGGGATCGATCTGCGGCTTTGGACAAGAAACGGCTAAGTGCTGCTAGCTTGCCATTTAGGCTTTGGACTTGCTTTTTAGTGGAAGGAGATGGCATGTCAATGACTGCCTGAACCTTCTTAGGATTGACCTTTGATGCCATTAGGTGTAACAATATGTCCCAAGAATTTTCCTTCCTCCATGCCAAAACTACACTTGGATGGATTAAGCTTCATGTTAATATTACGTAATGTTTGGAAAGTTTCCAGGATATCAGCCAACATGATGTCTTCCGTATTGCTTTTGATAACTACGTCATCTACATAGGCTTCTATGTTCCTTCCCACTTGATTTTTGAAAGTTTCATCTATTAGACGTTGATAGGTTGCTCCAGCGTTTTTCAAGCCAAATGGCATTTTTTGGAAACAAAATATGCCTTGGTCTGTGTGAAAAGTTGTTTTGTCTTCATCACCTTTTTTCATACAAATTTGGTGATAACCTTTATATGCATCTAAAAAGCATTTGAGTCTAAATCTATCTAAGGATTCCACTTTCCAATCGATTTCTGGTAAAGGATAGTTGTCCTTTGGACAAGCTTTGTTAATGTCTTTGAAATCAACGCATAATCTCCAAGAACCATCTCCCTTCTTTACCATAACTGGATTAGCAATCCAAGTTTGGTATTTTACCTCTCTGACAATCCCTGCTTCGACCATTTTGTTTACTTGGTCACATGCAGATTTACTACGATCCGGGGCCATGCCTCGCTTTTTCTGTCGGATTGGCACAATATTGGGATTCGCGTTTAGGGAATGCTCTGCTAGTTCTCTTGGGACACCAGTCATGTCTGATGTCTGCCATGCAAAGACATCAAGGTTTGATTCTAGTAACGCTATGAGTTTAGTCTTTGTCTGTGTTGGGAGTTGTGAACCAATGGTCACTGGTTGTTCAGGGAAATGTTTATTAATAATAACTTTTTGTTCCGGACCATCAATGATTTCCATTGCCGGATCACTTTTGGGACCCTCTACCAGTTTTGGTTTCTCTGCCTGTTTGCACTCTTTAGGCCATGACGTTCTAGCCCTGACTGTGGCTATGCCAGCTGGGGTAGGGAACTTTATCATGCCATGAATGGTTGATGGAATTGCTCCAAATTTTTGTAATGCAGGCCTGCCCAGTAGGACATTGTAGGCCGATGGTGCCTCAATGATTGCAAAATTAATCATTTCTAACCTATAGTGTGGATATTCTCCTAACATCAAGTTTATTGCTACCTCTCCGATTGGCCAATGCGTCTCCCCTGAAAACCCCACTAGAGGGAATTGTGTTGGACGCTTTGAATTTTGTACTTTTTCAGGGAGCTGCCTAAAACAGTGGGCATAAATAATGTCCATTGAGCTCCCTGTATCAACATATGCCTTGCTCACTTCATAGTTGGCTAACCGGATTTGTATTACTACAGGGTTGATGGAAGGAGTTTCAATTGGTGGGAAGCAAATAGGCTCCATCACCCAATCCTGAAGGACTGATGCCTTCCTTTTGCGAGATGTAGTTTCTTCCTGCGCCATGTATATGTAATTAGGTGGGGTGGTGGATGGGGTATTGGTGGTTGTCTTTGGCTTAAGTGAACCGATTTGTGATGAGGAATTTCCTTCCATGGAGAAGAAAAAATGGTGGTGAAACTAAGAAATGAAATGAAAAAAGATAGAAATGAAACGAGACACCGTTGCTAAAACGTGTCCCACGGATGGCGCCAATGTTTGAGCAAATAGTAGCAGGCTCAGTAACTTGGGTGTTTGGGATTCAACCCCTTGACCTCCTGCTTAGCAGTGCAAACCTATCAAGCTCTTGGCGAGCCTAAGGTGGTCAAGTGGTTGGTTGAAGAAGATGATCGGAATATGTTTACTGCGGGAAGTGTATGAATACTCCGGCCAGGTACTGTGTGTAAGTTGGATGGGAATGATGAAGATGATGAATCTGGCTTCCAAAACCTGAAGTGTGGAGTATTTATACCCAACACTACCAGGTATCAACAACGTATGGCAATGATGACCATTTATGGCTCATCAATAGGATTCCAACGGCTATTAACGTCTATATCATTATATAACTTTATTAATGCTCTGACGGTTACACTCAAGGATTAGGCTTGAGTGTCTGACCGGTAGGGTGTCAGGAGTATGATACTGTGAGACGAACTCCAAAACATCAGTGTTGGTCTACACAAGTCCTTATACATGCCAGGCCATGAGTGTCGGACTGAGCGTCGGATGCCGGGGTAGATCTCCGGATACGGGGGCACTAGGTGTCGGGACACATCTCTCGGATCCCGGACACGGGGCGCTAGGTGCCGGGACACATCTCTCGGATCCCGGACACGGGGCCATGATTCCCGGACACCCGGGACACAACTCTCGGATCCCGGACACGGGGCCATGTGTCCCGGACACGGGGCCAAAGTGCCGGGACACAACCCTCGGATCCCGGACACGGGGCCATGTGTCCCGGACACGGGGCCAAAGTGCCGGGACACAACTCCCGGATCCCAGACACGGGGTCATGTTTCCCGGGCACGGGGCCAAAGTGCCGGGACACAACTCTCGGATCCCGGACACGGGGCCATGTGTCCCGGACACGGGGACAAAGTGCCGGGACACAATTCTCGGATCCCGGACACGGGGCCATGTGTCCCGGACACGGGGCCATGTGTCCCGGACACGGGGCCAAAGTGCCGGGACACAACTCTCGGATCCCGGACACGGGGCCATGTGTCCCGGACACGGGGCCATGTGTCCCGGACACGGGGCCAAAGTGCCGGGACACAACTCCCGGATCCCGGACACGGGGTCATGTTTCCCGGGCACGGGGCCAAAGTGCCGGGATACAACTCTCGGATCCCGGACACGGGGCCATGTGTCCCGAACACGGGGCCAAAGTGCCGGGACACAACTCTCGGATCCCGGACACGGGGCCATGTGTCCCGGACACGGGGCTGTTTTACTCGGACTGGGGCCGTTTTACCCGGACACGGGGCCTGGTGCCGGGGGCATTTTACCTGGACACGGGGCCGGGTGCCGGGGCCATTTTACCCATCCGGACACGGGGTCAAGGGCCAAGTGTCCGGACGCGGAGCCTTGTGTCGGACGTCGGGACGAAATGTCCGGATGCTGGGGCCAAGTGTCCGGACGCCGGAGCCTTGTGTCCGGACGCCGGAGCCTAAGGGTCGGAGCTAGGAGATAGCATGCAACCTTTTGTAAGTCAGGTTATGTGTTTAGGGGGTTAATGGGCTATGTGTATGAGCCATTCCCTACTAACACTATCAGAAGGATTGTGGGAATGCCATGTGGCAATTTTGAAATTTCTTTTTTTAATAAAAAATAATATTTTTAATAAAAAAAATAATATTTTTAATTAAAAAAAAAATTGATAGAAAAAAAAAAAATCGGGGAAAAAAAAAATTTGGCTCGAAAAAAGTTATGCACGAAAAAATTGGCAAACCTGATGCACAAGAATTCATTTTTTCAAAAACTAATGTACGAAAAATATTTTTTAAACGAACTTATGCACCAAAATCACTTTATTTGTAAAATGATGCACTAAAATTGTCATTTTTTTATAAAATGATGCACCAAAAATCACTTTTTTAGTTGGTGCATCAATTTTTCGTGTACATAGGTTTAAAACTTGTGCACAAAAATGATTACGTTATCGGAAAAAAATTCAAATTTTTTTTTTCCCCCGAATTTTTTTTTTTTATTAAAAAAAAAAAAAAAAAAATTCTATTAAAAGAAAAATTAAATGCCACATGTCACTCTTAAAATCCTTCCTATCCTTCCTATTTTCAAAATAATTTTATAATATCCTACTCCTATATATATATATATATATATATAGAGAGAGAGAGAGAGAGAGAGAGATAGGGGAAGTGAATATGGGGCTGTTACACATGTAAGCATACATGCGAAACTCATTAAAAACTATGTCGTTTTGTCACACCCCGCTAAAGCGGAAACACGAGATGTGAAGAGCTGGAAGATCATTACACGGGTTATAAGAAACATAACGGCATTCAAGTCCTTTATAAATATTAAAAGTGTTTACAACTTCAAAGAGATAACCAAGTCATAGAATTTAGTACAAAATACATAGATAAAGTTTCAATTTAAAAATCCCCAAAAGAAAATGGACAAGTCTTTTTCCCGAATAGGTTCTCACGCGACCGCCTTGACCCGTCCATGCCATGCACCTCATGCTTACACTAAGTTTCCTGAAACATAAGATAAAGTGTCAACTACGAAAGTAGTGAGTGAGTTACAGTTTAAGTTGCTCGGCAAAAAGTTGATTAAGTATATAAAAGTAAAAGTTTCCAAAAAGGAGGTTAGCGGAGAAAAGTCGCTTAAAATTTATATACTTTTAAAGTTCCAAGTAATGGGCGTGTCGGTGCCCTAAAGTTCGTAAAGACCAAGTAGAGTCAAATTTAGTCAAATTTAGTCAAAGTATAGTTGCGGAAACAATCACTAAAAGTTCATAAATTTATGCGTATAAGTAACTAATTAGATTCTTGTATCAACCTCTTGGCATCTATAACTTAAGTGTTCACACTAAACCGATTGTTCAACCGTGAGGCCCCTTACCCCGCCTATCCTACGGGGAGTCGTCAAGTTCTTAGTAATATGTACTTAGACTGCCATCTAAGTAAGGAACGGTTTTTTCCTAAGTATCGATACCCATAATTACTAAACGGCTCTGAAGTTAATAGTGTGTAAAGTCTAAAAATGTGACAACCGTCAAAAATTTCAGGTGAAAATCGTGCCCTATATCCTTTAAAGTGTCCGCCTTGCTTTTAACCGTACTTTTACCAAGAACGCGTCAGTGTCGGAATCTAATTCGGAATCAAAATATCTAAGTTCCAACTTGTTAGTATCCTCATAATTATAAGTTAGAAGGTCTATGCCAAATTTGTCGGTCATCGCATCCTTTATCCTTGAGATATCGCACTATTGCTCTTGTTTACTCCTTTATCGAAATCGTGCGAATCTCGAAATCGAAAGTGAAATTATAATATTAAATGAACCTAATATAAAGTAAATCAAAGTATGACCTTTCCTAAGTTCAACGCAAAAAGAATCGGGAACTTTCGACGAACGAAACTCCTTAACGGTCGAAAACAAGTCTGCCGAACCAGCCGACCAGCCAGCAGCTGGCAGGGTTTCAGCCGGCGGCTGAGCCCCTCCAGCCGACGGCTGGAAGTGTCTGGTCAGCTTTGGTGGCTAATTTTTGCATGAAAAACGATTGGTGCCACTTGTTTTAACTCGATTGGACCTACATTCTGCAAGAAACCTCTGCCCAAGGCCCTATTATCACCATTCTCTTCTTTTCTTTTCTTTTCTTTCATTTCAAACAAACAAAAACACACACACAAAGTGTGTTTCTTTCAAAACTCCCCCATCTTCTTCACTTTCCTTCATCTTGGCTGTAAATCCCAGCCCATAATCACCAAATAAACACCATAAACATCGTCTCAATCGGTTCTATTCATCAAAAGGAGCAAGTGGTGGTCATCTAGTGGTGGTGTGTTTCGGTTTTTCTTCATTTCCGGGTTTAATCTCCATCAAAATCATCATCTAACGAGCTACATCATCATACTTCCCTTTTTCTTGAGGTATAACAAACTTATCCCACTGTTTTATACACATTTTTATACATGCATGTCCAATCTAAGATCAAATAAACGTTTTTATAAAAGTTTCTATGGTGATTTAACTAGGAACATAAATTTTATAAACTTTTACAAAGATCTTGATCTAAAAAGATGTTATTTGAAGAAATAAATGGGTGTTATTAAAGGTTTTTAAGTTGCATGTCGAAATCTACCGAAAATACTCTTGAAAACGCTTAAAAACGCAAAATTTACGAAAATGACTGAGGAGCTCCAGCCGACGGCTGGATCATCCCAGCCGGCGGCTGGATGTGTCTGATGTCACAAAAATCGTCGTTTTGAGAACTTTGAACGTACAAATAAGTCCAAATAACTTTATTACAGATTATGTAACTTTGAAAACTTACTGTTTATATAAAGAAATTGTTTGATTGAGTTTGAGGATTTGAAACTATTATATTATCGTTTACATTGGTTGAAAGTGATTGTTCAACGCGGGAAAGTGTTTGAAAAAAATGGATTCAATTTTTATAGCCCGGAAGCGCTGCCCAAATTTCACCGTAAACTATTACTCAAACTCAGTAACTTAATGTTTTCGGGACTTATACATATTGACATTGGACATTGACTCTTTTTGGACATAAATGGACTAATCGGACCCTAAATCGTACACGAGCACGTAATATCATGAAATCTTTCCGTAATAACTCTTGGGACAGAATCTAAAAGATAAGAATTTGAGATTTCAAATGTTGAATTTGAACTTAAACATAACTTAAATCACTCTAATGATACTTATACAATATTCCGGTGTCTTAGGTCATCCTTGATTCCCGACGCGTTCCGCTCCGTCCGTGCTTATTCGTATCTATCTTCGCAAACCGTGAGTTACAACCCCACTATGTTTTACTATTTTAAAATCTTATTTGGGGGAAACATAAGATTGTTTGTTACGAAACTCTTTGAAACTATTTGCAACTCGTATGAAACTTTGAAACTTATGATACTTTGAAACTCTTGAAACTTTGGAAACTTTGAGACTCTTGAAACTTTGGAAACTTGTGAAACTCTTGAAACCTTGGAAACTTATGAAACTGTGAAACTTTTGAAACTTATGAAACTTGGAAACTTTGGAAACTCGGGAAACTTTGGAACATGTGAAACTTGGAAACTCTGGAAACTTATGAAACTTGAGAAACTATTATGCGTAAAATGTGTTAATTGGCTAAACTAAATTTAGGATACTTGTTAGCGAAAACCAATCCTTGTGTGACAACCGTCAAAACTCAGTTCGAGAACGCTAACTATTAACCTCGATACGAATATTTGTTACTTGCTATAACTAACTATATGTGTTACGTGGTTACGTAAACATGACACCTTAAGCTAAGCTCGATGTAACTCATACAAAAACTTTTAACGTAGGTTTACGTTACTTAAACATAAAACGTGTGTGTCTCGGAATCGAAGCCAGAAATCGGAATCAAAGCATTAAATGAATCCTTATACCAAGAAAACACTTAATGAACTTGCCTAAGTTCATCTCAAAACAAATCATAAACTTTCAACTAACGAAGATGCTTAACGATGGAACAAACGAAAAACGAAATGTTGCTGAAACTGCCCCAAATGCGCCGCATAAAGGCCTTATGCGCCGCATTCTGGGTGCAGATCAGCAATTTTGTAAACTTTGATAACTTATTTAAAACGAGCCCAACTCTTTGACTCCGGTTTGGACTTGTTAGAAAGCCTTTTTGTGGTCCAGTAATCTAACTAAACCACCCCCACAACTCTTAATTCACAAACACACCAAACACACACACTTATACTCTCTAGCTCACTCTCTCTCTCTCTCTCTCAACAAACACTCTCTCCAAAAGCTCTATTTACACTTTCATTTACAGAGATTAAACACCACAAAATCACAGTAAAATCACCATAACAAACACCCTAAAATCGTTCATAATCAAGAAGAAGGAAGGAGCATTCATCTTACGGGTCAAAAACACATTTTTCCACCCATTTGAAGCTAGGATCTCCAACATATCATCATCCACCTATTTCTCTTCGGTAAAAACTCTTAGATCTTCTGTATTTATCAAGATAAATCGTTGCACGTAAGATCAAACACATAAAAACACATTTTTATAAAGATCTAAGGTGATTTACATAATAAAACGGGTTTTTATAAAATGTATGTTTAGATCTTTAATTTTGTTGTTAAAGATCCAAGAAAAACTGTAAACTATCAAGTATTTTGATGTTTTAACTATTGCATGTCGAAATCTACCATCAAATAACGATTTTTAAGCTAAAAACGATTCTGCCATAAAGCTGCGCATTCCTAGTGCAGATTTCTGAAAAATTGTAATTTTCGGTATAAGACGCGACCTTGAGCTTATTACTTAAAACCATATTAAAGAACCTGTAATAAGCTTAAACTTGAGTATAAAGTGACTATTTGGACATGTTAACATATTAATATGATTAATGAATTAGCATATTTAGTGTTATAAAAATTGTAAGCGGGAAATTGTTAAAACTTGGATTTAGAAACTATAGCGCGGAAACGCTGCCCAATTTTAGTAAAACTAATTACAAACACTTATAACATAAGCATTTCGTTGACTAACGATTGTATGAACTAATAAATAATGTTACTTACGCCAAAACTTGGTATAAAATAGGATTCCGGTGATTCCGAGCACCTTCGAGCAATTCCAAGCACGCTAGAAATCTTCGCAAACAGTGAGTTACAAACCCCTACTCTTTTAAACGCTTTTAATACTCTTTGGGGTGAAATGCGAGTCTTAGGCTTAAACACTACATTTAAGCTGATAAACGCTTTGATACTTGAATGCTAAACGAAAACTATTTGACACTCGAAAACTATTATGAAACGCTTTGATACTCGAATGCTTTTGTGAAACGCTTTGATACTCGAAAACTATTGAGAAACGCTTTAATACTCGAATAATTTTGTGAAACGCTTTGATACTCGAAAACTATTGAGAAACGCTTTAATACTCGAATACTTTTGTGAAACGCTTTGATACTCGAAAACTATTGAGAAACGCTTTGATACTCGAATACTATAATGAAAACGATTTGAAACTCGAATGCTATTACGAAAACACTTATGTATTTTGAATGCTACTATGAAATGCTGTATGTATTTTGAATGCTACTATGAAATGCTTTGATATTTTGAATACTAAAACGAATGACTATTTTGCCGGCATTGTTGAGGGTTTTGCCAACAATGCCGTGGATACGAAAGCTATATTTGCCAATGACTAAAACAATCGATCGTCATGTTGCGGACTTTGTACAACATGGACGTGAGAAACCACTAAAATTCCCGACACTACCAAGGACATTAGTTGCTATTAATCCCTTTGGAAAGGACCGTTAGTAGATATGGATAGCGCTATTAGGGTAGAGTGACCCTCACCACAACGACTTATAACGATGGTGCATAATACTAAATGGGTAGGCTTTAGGCTTAGCAACGATCATTGGGCAATACATAGGATTGTCACATAGTCGCGCTATGTGGTCAATGCCTACGAACACGAATACTATACTTACGCATTGCTATGCGACAACTATTTGAATACTATACTTTTACGCATTGTTATGCGTCAACTATATGAATACTATATTTTACGCATGATTATGCGACAACTATTTGAATGCTATACTTTACGCCATTTTTATGTGCGTCGAAAACTTGAATGCTTTTACTTAAACTTGTAGCTCACTAACTACGCCTCCCGTAGTTAACACTTGACTCGTATTTTCAGGAAACGAGTAAGCTTTGGAGACGATGCTTATGCTTTTGGTTGATGACTTCAAGAATGGGAAAGGGTTCGGGTGGCTTGGCTGTGAACACTTGTTTTTATTTCGGATATGTAAACGCTGTTTTAAACATTTGTAAACCTTTGAAGTTATGTTTCTTTTAATATAACTTGGTGTGGAATTATAAACTTGTGTATCGAATGCTATTGCTCTTCACATCCTGTGTTCCGCTTTAGCGGGGTGTGACAGACTTGGTATCAGAGCGCAAGGTTATAGTGAATACCGATTTTTCAAAAATCAAACTATAACCAGTTTCTAAAACGAAAGATTTTATTTAACCAAAACGTGAAGGCATTGTTTAACTTGAATTATTCGTAGCCTGATCACCTATGAATAATTTGGACTAAATTATGCCAGAACGGGATTGGTAAACATTAAACGAACCTCCCCGGGAATTCTTGAAGTCAGACCCACACAGACCTAGATGCTATACTTAAGATACTCTATGTGCTCAGCTTATTACTAATACTAACATGAGCCGTATCTTCGAACTAACTCGTTACCGATTTAGGGTAAGTCGAGAGGGAAAGAGATAGCTACGTTAGACAACGAAACGCTATGTGCTTTAGACTAATACTAAGATAACATTAAGACTTAGTGGGAATTTGATCCCATTCACCTTTCTATGATACGACGAAAGGACGAATTCAACCGTGTCAGACAACGAGGTAGATACCCGACGCATACTCTTGAAAACTCACATTTCCCTACGAACCTGATATACGATAGTGATACGTTATCAAGGTATAGGAGCGTTGAATTAACATTATCGAAAGCCATTCATACAATCGTAAACTATTGCATTACCGTATAACGAATCGGATCGGGACTGGTTTATACTGTCCCATGCCGACTATATCACCCGTTCTCTCGACAGAGACGACACCTTCTCGACTATCGACACCATATACACTCTATCCCACTAATAATTACGCGATGCCTTTATGGCAACTGGGAAGTATTCCCACATAAGACACATGAGTGCAGTTACAACTCGACATACTAAGTGATGCACCCAAGATATACGATAACTAAGGATTGACACTGGAAGACATGATGGGTTCATGCGACAAGTTTACGGGTCTCTAGAAATGATCCAGAAGCCGATGTATCACGACACTCGTATTCACGAACTATCACTCGACATACTTCATACCAAATAAACGATACATAGGGCAGACCAGACAACTCGATGCTAGGGGTGGAATTGCTACACGTAAGAGTTTTGAAAATCACTGTTATCGCTCGCTCGCCTTAGTACACCCAATATAGTAATCTTCGGTCGACACGAATTCTTAATCTAAATCGCATGATATGCCCTTAGCATAAACATGTATGTCGCATACCTTACTTTCATTAGTGACATTATAATCATGCGAAATAATGTACAATAAGTGATGGTACTCGATTAAAGGACTAGCATTTATGAAATCGCAAGGATATCGCAAATTCATTTAGGGAATCGTTGGTCAGTGTGGATTCCTAGACTTGAATACAAATCTAAGGTAACTTCAAACCAAGGTAGGTTTTGAAAGTATATCCTAAAACGAAAGATCACCACGAAGATACGATCACATTCTTATGATTACGATGAACCACATAATAGCTATTGTCAAACATGTTGAAGTCATGTCTCTACAAGGAAATCATTTAAGCATCTGCTCTACAATAAGACCTTATTCATACAAGGCGACCTGGAAAGGACAAGGCTAAACCTTATGCCCGAAAAACACTGACGACCGAGGTTAGGGCTCGTTGCAATTTAACCAAGAAGGTGCCCAAGGAAACCGATTAGCAGTAAGGGAGTACCGGAAGTATTTCCTGGTGACTTGCCCGAACTATTACTAGTTCATTAAGTAAACTTAAACATTAACTCAATACTCAGCACAACCCTTGCGGTCCGAGCATCATACAAGTTAGAGCTTTCGTGATAGGAACTGAGGAAGCGAGATACGACCCCGAGAAGTTGCAACTTTGACGCAGTAATAGAAATGGATTGGTTGACCATTCAAGATGCGAAAATCTTTGGCTTAGATAAGACGATTAGG
Organism: Senecio squalidus; assembly: GCA_910822075.1. Lineage (NCBI taxonomy): Eukaryota > Viridiplantae > Streptophyta > Magnoliopsida > Asterales > Asteraceae > Senecio > Senecio squalidus. The sequence goes on from CAJVGC010000592.1 coordinate 26,043,633, forward strand.
ATGCCGTTAGAAGATAAGAAGTGATTAATAGTACAAGGAGATAGGTCGGGGCAAACTTCGAAACTTATACCTGTGATGAAAACGCGCAAATACTTGAATAAGGGCTGCTTTACATTGTTAGTAAACGTAAAGGACAAACAAACACAAGCAGCAGACCTTAAGGACATGCCGATAGTTAGAGACTATCCGGAGGCATTTCCCGAAGAACTACTAGAACTACCACCACTGAGGCAAGTAGAGCTTAGAATCGAAGAAATTCCTGGAGCGACACGAGTGGCAAGGACGCCATCCCAACTAACTCCGACTGAGATGCAGGAACTATGCAACCAAGTTCAGGAATCATTGGATAAAGATTTATCCGACCAAGCTTATCACCATGGGGAACGCCGATCCTATTCGTTGAAAAGAAATATGGATCGTTCCGAATGTGTATCGACTACCAAGAATTGAATAAACTAACCGTCAAGAAACGATACCCTCCTCCACGAATCGACGACCTTACGATCAACTCCAAGGCGCGACATATTCTTCAAAGATTGACCTAAGGTCTGGACATCATCAAGTCCTTGCTACGGAAGATGACATCCCAGAACCGCATTCCGCACTAGATACAGACACCATGAGATCCTGGTAATGCCATTTGGACTCACGAATGCACCGGCGGTATTCATGAATTTGATGAATTGGGTATGCCGACCGTACCCAAACAAGTTCGTTATTGTATTCATCGACGACATCCTAATATACTCGCGTATCACAGAAGATCACTTAGTTAATGGATCCGGAATTCTACGTTAATCCGTCAAAAATCGAAGCAATAGAGAACCGGAAAACTCTCAAAAGCCCGACAGAAATCCGTCAATTTTTAGGACTGGCTGGATATTATCGGCGATTCATACAAGATTTCTCTAGAATAGCTAAACCCCTAACAAAGTTAAAGTAAAAGAACGAGAAGTTCAACTGGGGAGATGCTCAAGAACAAGCCTTCAGTATCCTAAAAACGAAACTATGCAATGCTCCGATTCTAACTCTTCCTGCGGGAAACGAAGACTTCGTAGTATATTGTGACGCATCTAACCTAGGATTAGGTTGTGTATTGATGCAACGAAACAAAATTATAGCATATGCATATCGACAACTCAAGAACCACGAAGTAAATTACGCTACGCACGACCTAGAATTGGGAACGATAGTTTTTGCCCTTAAAAATCTGGAGACAGTATCTCTACGGAACCAAATGCACGATATTCACGGACCATAGGAGTCTGCAACACATACTAGATCAGAAGCTACTCAACATGAGGTAAAGGAGATGGTTGGAACTCCTTAGCGACTACGACTGCGATATTAAGTATCACCCTGGCAAAGCAAACGTCGTAGCAGATGCCTTGAGTAGGAAAGAAAGGCAACATACAACCCGAGTGCGTGCATTAGGAATTTACCTTACACCCGACTCAAGAACGCATATAGCAAGTGCCCATCATGAGGATTTGAAAGCAGATAACATAAAGGTCGAAACTTTGCACAAACACGACAAGGATTTTGTAAGGAAGAGCGGCGATGTCTACTAATTTAAGGATCGAGCCTCGATTCCTACGACCAACGAATTGAGAAAGACCAGTATGGATGAAGCACACCGAACACGATATTCCATTCATCCAGGAAAAAGCAAGATGTATAAGGACCTCAAGGAACATTATTGGTGGCCTGGAATGAAAAGACACGCCGCTGTATACGTAGAAAAATGCCTCACCAGCGCGAAAGTGAAGGCCGAACATCAAAAGCCATCTGGATTACTACAGCAACCCGAAATTCCCGAGTGGAAATGGGAGCAAATCACAATGGACTTCGTCACAAAGTTACCTCGAACATCAAAGGGTAACGACATGATCTGGGTTATAGTAGATCGACTAACGAAGTCAGCACACTTCATTCCCATTAAGGAAAATTTTAACGCAGAAAAACTTGTCCAAATATACATCAAAGAGGTAGTGACACGTCACGGAATACCCACGTCAATCATCTCGGATAGAGATACTCGCTTCACTTCCAGATTTTGGAAGGCATTCCAAGAGTCGTTTGGCACACGATTGGACTTAAGCACGGCTTACTATCCACGGACCGATGGTCAAAGCGAGCTTACAATACAAATCTTATATGGTATTCTAAGCATGTTTTATTGACTTCGGAGGAAGTCAGGATAACCATATACCACTAACAGGATTCTCCTATAACAATAATTATCGCGCTAGAATCAAGTATGCGCCTTTTTAAGCTCTTTACGAAAGAAATGCGAATCTCCACTGTGTGGTTGGAACCAGGAGATCGACAACTAATTAGCATGGATGTAGTGCAAGAAACGATTGATAAATCACATCGATAAAGGAACGACTAAGACTACTAGGAGTCGTCAAACGATTTACGCTGATGTGCGTAGAAAAGACTTAGAAATTCAAAACAATGACAAAATACTTCTAAAGGTGTCACCTTGGAAAGGTGCAATACGCCACGGAAAACATGGAAAACTCAGCCTAGGATATGTAGGACCATTTGAGATACTCGAAAGAGTAGGTCCAGTAGCATATCGTTTGGAGCTACCTATACAACTCGGTAACATATATAACACTTTTCATGTGTCGAGACTGAAAAAGTGCTTATCGGAAGAAACACTTAACACACCTTTAGAAGAAGTACAACTAGACGAAAAACTTCAACTCGACGAAGAACCAGTTGAAATCATAGATCGCGAAACTAAGAAACTAAGGCACAGTCAAATCCCTATAGTAAGGGTACGTTGGAACGCAAAACGTGGCCCCGAATATACCTGGGAACGAGAGGATCAAATGATGAATAAGTATCCTCATCTCTTCACTTCTCCCACAACGAATACTACAGGTTGAAATTTCGGGACGAAATTCTTTCAACGTGGGGAGAATGTGACAACCGTCAAAACTCAGTTCGAGAACGCTAACTATTAACCTCGATACGAATATTTGTTACTTGCTATAACTAACTATATGTGTTACGTGGTTACGTAAACATGACACCTTAAGCTAAGCTCGATGTAACTCATACAAAAACTTTTAACGTAGGTTTACGTTACTTAAACATAAAACGTGTGTGTCTCGGAATCGAAGCCAGAAATCGGAATCAAAGCATTAAATGAATCCTTATACCAAGAAAACACTTAATGAACTTGCCTAAGTTCATCTCAAAACAAATCATAAACTTTCAACTAACGAAGATGCTTAACGATGGAACAAACGAAAAACGAAATGTTGCTGAAACTGCCCCAAATGCGCCACATAAAGGCCTTATGCGCCGCATTCTGGGTGCAGATCAGCAATTTTGTAAACTTTGATAACTTATTTAAAACGAGCCCAACTCTTTGACTCCGGTTTGGACTTGTTAGAAAGCCTTTTTGTGGTCCAGTAATCTAACTAAACCACCCCCACAACTCTTAATTCACAAACACACCAAACACACACACTTATACTCTCTAGCTCACTCTCTCTCTCTCTCTCTCAACAAACACTCTCTCCAAAAGCTCTATTTACACTTTCATTTACAGAGATTAAACACCGCAAAATCACAGTAAAATCACCATAACAAACACCCTAAAATCGTTCATAATCAAGAAGAAGGAAGGAGCATTCATCTTACGGGTCAAAAACACATTTTTCCACCCATTTGAAGCTAGGATCTCCAACATATCATCATCCACCTATTTCTCTTTGGTAAAAACTCTTAGATCTTCTGTATTTATCAAGATAAATCGTTGCATGTAAGATCAAACACATAAAAACACATTTTTATAAAGATCTAAGGTGATTTACATAATAAAACTGGTTTTTATAAAATGTATGTTTAGATCTTTAATTTTGTTGTTAAAGATCCAAGAAAAACTGTAAACTATCAAGTATTTTGATGTTTTAACTATTGCATGTCGAAATCTACCATCAAATAACGATTTTTAAGCTAAAAACGATTCTGCCATAAAGCTGATGCCACGTGAGCGCGGCGCATTCCTAGTGCAGATTTCTGAAAAATGGTAATTTTCGGTATAAGACGCGATCTTGAGCTTATTACTTAAAACCATATTAAAGAACCTGTAATAAGCTTAAACGTGAGTATAAAGTGACTATTTGGACATGTTAACATATTAATATGATTAATGAATTAGCATATTTAGTGTTATAAAAATTGTAAGCGGGAAAGTGTTAAAACTTGGATTTAGAAACTATAGCGCGGAAACGCTGCCCAATTTTAGTAAAACTAATTACAAACACTTATAACATAAGCATTTCGTTGACTAACGATTGTATGAACTAATAAATAATGTTACTTACGCCAAAACTTGGTATAAAATAGGATTCCGGTGATTCCGAGCACCTTCGAGCAATTCCGAGCACGCTAGAAATCTTCGCAAACAGTGAGTTACAAACCCCTACTCTTTTAAACGCTTTTAATACTTTTTGGGGTGAAATGCGAGTCTTAGGCTTAAACACTACATTTAAGCTAATAAACGCTTTGATACTTGAATGCTAAACGAAAACTATTTGACACTCGAAAACTATTATGAAACGCTTTGATACTCGAATGCTTTTGTGAAACGCTTTGATACTCGAAAACTATTGAGAAACGCTTTAATACTCGAATACTTTTGTGAAACGCTTTGATACTCGAAAACTATTGAGAAACGCTTTAATACTCGAATACTTTTGTGAAACGCTTTGATACTCGAAAACTATTGAGAAACGCTTTGATACTCGAATACTATAATGAAAACGATTTGAAACTCGAATGCTATTACGAAAACACTTATGTATTTTGAATGCTACTATGAAATGCTTTGATATTTTGAATACTAAAACGAATGACTATTTTGCCGGCATTGTTGAGGGTTTTGCCAACAATGCCGTGGATACGAAAGCTATATTTGCCAATGACTAAAACAATCGATCGTCATGTTGCGGACTTTGTACAACATGGACGTGAGAAACCACCAAAATTCCCGACACTACCAAGGACATTAGTTGCTATTAATCCCTTTGGAAAGGACCGTTAGTAGATATGGATAGCGCTATTAGGGTATAGTGACCCTCACCACAACGACTTATAACGATGGTGCATAATACTAAATGGGTAGGCTTTAGGCTTAGCAACGATCATTGGGCAATACATAGGATTGTCACATAGTCGCGCTATGTGGTCAATGCCTACGAACACGAATACTATACTTACACATTGCTATGCGACAACTATTTGAATACTATATTTTACGCATGATTATGCGACAACTATTTGAATGCTATACTTTACGCCATTTTTATGTGCGTCGAAAACTTGAATGCTTTTACTTAAACTTGTAGCTCACTAACTACGCCTCCCGTAGTTAACACTTGACTCGTATTTTCAGGAAACGAGTAAGCTTTGGAGACGATGCTTATGCTTTTGGTTGATGACTTCAAGAATGGGAAAGGGTTCGGGTGGCTTGGCTGTGAACACTTGTTTTTATTTCGGATATGTAAACGCTGTTTTAAACATTTGTAAACCTTTGAAGTTATGTTTCTTTTAATATAACTTGGTGTGGAATTATAAACTTGTGTATCGAATGCTATTGCTCTTCACATCCTGTGTTCCGCTTTAGCGGGGTGTGACACCTTGATGAAAATATAAATTCCGTAAGTGCTTACTACTATTTTTAGAAACAGAGTTCAAATTGCCCCGTTTTTGGTTCGAAACTTTATACACTATTAGCAATAGCCGTTAGTATTATGGGTATCGATACTTAGGAGAGGTCACTCTTTGCTCAGGGTTCGCGACCCAAGCACATATTACTAAGATTCAGGTGGAAACTCAATGAAACATTTTGGGGCTAGATCTGACCAGACAATCGGTTTAGTGTAGACTTACTTTTATACTATGCCAAGTGTTGGATACAAGTTACTAATTTAGTTAAGGACATATTACTTACGCATATACTTTATTTTAACGTTTGATTTCGCTACAACTTTTATGATACGAGTTCTACTTTACTTGCGTACGTTCGAAACTTTTATAAATATATATATGTTTTATTGTCGTTCCACTTTCTTTTCATTTATGATACTTTTTACATATATATCTTCACACTGGAAAATTTTGTCGAGAAACTCAAAACTGTAACTCACTCACTACTTTATGTAGTTGACACTTTATCTTATGTTTCAGGAAACCAAATGTAAGGATACTAAGTGCTTACCATGGATGGGTCAGGCATGGCACGTGAATTCAAGAGTTGGGAAAAGACCTATTTTATTAGTTTGGGAATTTTGTTAACAATTAATCATGTATTTTGTTATGTGATACGTTAAATGCTTGGTTATTTTTAAACTTGTAAACTCTTATTTTCTATCGTAATAACTTGAAACCGTATGTTTTAATTATAACTCGTGTAATGATATCGTTGCTCTTCGCATCTCGTGTTTCCGTTTTAGCGGGGTGTGACAAAAAAGCAGCTGGGCACTAATTAGTTTTGTTTCAAAAAGAGATAGTCGTCCGTCACTTAAGAGTCATGTTATAGTTCCATTAAGGGTCGGTCTCACATACAAGCATCAATAATTAGTTTAGCCGAAAAAAGGGGCAAGCCGGTAAGTTCAAGTAAGCCAGTAGAGCAAAAGTGTTTACGCATAAGAGTTTCAAAGAGTTTGTCCAAAATAGTTCAATAGCTCCAAAGTTCATAAAAGTTCATAAAAGTTCATATAAGTTTCCAAAGTTCACAAAGTTTCATAAGTTCGTAATAAGTCAAAAGTTCACAGGGTTGCAATTGTACATAAATGTTTTCAAAATGCATTTAGTCTTATGTTTCCCCCAAAATCATGCAAAATACATATTTAAATAAAGGGGGTGTAACTCACGGATTGCGAAGAGTAGGAACGCGAAAGTCGGTCGGAAATGGAAGCCGGGAATCACGGATCGCCTATTATTACCAAGATAGTTTAATTGGTTAATATCTTATTATGTTATTTATATAATATAATAGATAAATTTTTTATTAAACTTTAAGTGTCAAGGTTAAGTAATGTCCAAAATAGTCTGAAATGGTAATTGTCACGTTTTTGTCCAAAAGTCTGATTTAACGTTTATTATTATTATTATTATTATTATGTTACGGGTGCTTTTGCTCGCTGAAGTGGGTTACATTTTCCTAAGGAAATTTGAGCAGCGCTTCCGCGCCCAAATTTCATATCCAAAAATGTACAATCCACTTCCGCTCACAAATCACCTAAAACACGATAACATATTTAATATAGTCCATTTTAGTCCGAATTAGTCCATACATGCCTCAAATGTTATTATTTCTACCAAACTCAGTCCCAAAAGACATATGTCAAAAAGTCAGCGGGTCAATATAGTCAAAAACGACCAAAACGACAAAAACTCGGAAGGAAAGCAGGCCTGTGCGCCGTTGTTAAGGCTGGGACGACGCACAGACACACTTTTGTGTCCCGCTGCGTCGTTCTTGGCTCCTAGGACGGCGCACAACCTCGTTTTTCTTGGTTTTTCTTGCAAAACGTTTATTTTAGCCATAGATCTCGACATGCAATAGGTTTAAACTTATTAAAACATCATTTTAACAGTTTCTAAAGTATTTTTAGTCACAAATTCGTGGGTCCAAAGGTTATTTCGGTTAAAAACGTTTTTGACCATAAAAAGTCATAAATCTTTATAAAAACTTGTTTTAAACCATTAGATCTTACATGCAAGAGTTTATTTGTATAAAAATAGTAAAATGACAGAAATCTACCGGAGGAAAAGCTCGGATGATGATCTGGCCGGATTTTAGCTTCAAAAACCTTTACAAGAATGGTCCTTTACCGAAATACTCGACTCCTCTTGCTTCCTTTGGTGTTTTTAAACGATTTGTATGGTTAATAATGGTGTTTTAGTGGCTGTAAGTCACTGGAGAAGATGAGTTCTTGAGAGGTTTTGGGAGAAAATGGGTTTTGTGTGTGTTTTATGTTTTAATAAAATGAATAAATGAAAGGAAAGTAAAGAAAATAGAGAAGTGGGTGTATTGGGACAGTAACTTGGCAGTAATGATGGTCTAAAATTGTGTGTTATTGGTTTAAGAGTTGGTGGAATCGAGACATGCAGAATTTTCAAGTTTATTACAATTTTCGTCCTGCAGGACGGCGCACAAGGCATGTGTGCGCCGTCTAGGACCAGTTTTGTAACAAATTTTGTATTTTGGCTGTTTTTGTATAATTGTTTCGTTGGACCTTTTCGTTAACTAAAGTTTTAAAGTATGTTACATTATGAACTTAGGAAAGTTCATTAGAAGTTTTCTTAGTATTAGGACTTATATAATTTGATTCCGGTTGTGATTCCGACACTGTCGCGGTTCCGATTAATGAGCAGTTAAAGACTAGATAGACCAAAAGAGACATAGAGTATAAAAATGCACCTGGAATTTGACGGTTGTCACACGTTTTGTGGTTTAAATGTTTTTTAACGCTTGATTTGTCCTATATTCATCAAGGGAAAGGTGATCCCCAAAATGCAGGGGGTCATTGTTTATTATGAAGAAGTTATAAAAAGTGACTTCGATAGATGCCGAGTGATGACAAAAAAACTTATATTTTTGAATGACACGATTAATGAAGAAAAAGATGTGAATAGATAAAAATTTGTAAAGTTAGTTTAATAAATATGAGTAAAATTATATAGATTTGAAGAATTTTTAACAAAACGACATATTTTTTGATGAGTTTTGCATGTAAGCTTACATGTGTAACAACCTCATATTCACTTTTCCCATATATATATATATATATATATATATATATATAATATATATAATAAAAAGGGGGCCTTAAATGCCACATCGCGAAATAAGGTCCATTAGATGGATTAACATATATGATCTCAGCCGTTATATTAAATTGATGATGTCATGAAAGACTTTTTTCATTTTACACCCTTTACAATACATAATTACATTATCTCTTTAATTCTATATTCCTAAATTAAAAAAAACATAATTCTAATTCACTTATAAAATCGCTCAAATTTAACTATTATTTACGTTATTGTTATTCTAAAATCTCCTAGTACAAAAAATCATAACATGTGTATAAACGTAAAGGTGTATATATTATAAACGTAAAGTTATATATATTATTATAACTATAAACAACATTTGTATAAACGTAAAGGTATATATTTTATTATACGTGTAACATTGTCTTCTGATAATAATTTAAAATCTGCATAAACATACAGTTTACGATCAAGTTTTTACTTTATCTGAAACAAAGTAAATGTAATATGGCGATATATATATATATATATATATATATATATATATATATATATATATATATATATATATATATATATATATATATATATATATATATATATATATATATGAGATATGCTACACTCACAAAGAGTTTACAAAAAGATTTTGACAAAATGATGTGGAATAATTAGTTAACCAATCACATTCAACCACTCATTCTCTCATATTTTTTCTCTCCACTCAAATGTTGACACTTCGTTTTGTAAATAACTTTTTGTAAAAAATTTGTATGTATATCATTTCTCTCTCTCTCTCTCTATATATATATATATATATATATATATATATATATATATATATATATATATATATATATATATATATATATTTTTGAACAAATAAAGTTAACTGATAACGAAGATAAAAGAAAAAGAAAAAATATATAGTCCTTAGACCATTGTGAATGCAAAGGTGGATCATAACATATTTGAGGCAATACCAACGCTTGCAGACAATAAACACATAATGGGTACATGGATCAGCAAATCCAAGTACCAAATAATGGTGAATGCGACCATCCACAACAAAAAACTAGTTAACCGCCTTGAGAAATCCTTTGTCACTCCATAATGAGAAGACGACGTAGACCAATTACATCGGTTATGAAAGCTCGATGCCACCACGATAACAAGTCCAAATATTTTAGTCTTCAATTAAGGAAACAATTATATTAAATATTGAACCAGTAAACAAATGGTGTCCTATAAAGTTGTACGATCTAGTGTGTAATAATAAATGAATATCTCTAATCAATCGATACGAAACGGACAATAGCACAAACCAATAATGATATTCTAATGAGTTTTGTTAAAAAATAGTTTAAAAAAATTATATGTATAAAAAAGTTGTATTTCGAAAAGACAATTATCTTATCTTAATCTTAATATATAATAAAAGAGAGGCCTAAAATGCCACTTGGCAAAGTAGTAACCGTTAGATGAAAATCCAACATGTCATCATTAATAATTTCATTTTAATCCATTTACTTTAAATAATTTAACCCTTATTTTAAATAGTAATAATTAAATAAAATTAATTAACTTTTCTACTTTAAATAAATTAACACTTGTATTTTAAACTATTTCTAAAAAAATGCAAAACATATTTTTTCAAAACACATACACATTTTTAGTATAAAAAGAAAGTAAAATTAAGGTAGAGATTTGAAGAATATTGCACAACAAATAGAATTATTTCCATGTTTATTATGGCTTTACAAATGTATAGAACATTTTAAGAAAACGTTGGGTACAATTCTATAATTTTCTAAAGAGCTTATATGAGCTTATAAATAGATGACACTCGCTTATAACGGGTTAATTGGGGGAGGGGAGGAGATCACCAAATGAAGTTTTCCCGTCTTTCGTCCTATTTACCCAATATTTTTAGTTTTTTTTTTTATATATTATAAAAAGAAAATAAAATTATTTTATTGTTTTATAAGTGTTTTGTATATAAAGGGAAAACATATCATATAAAAAATCTTATGTTTTTTTTTCGTCCTATTTACGCAATATTTTTAGTTTTTTTATATATTATAATTATTTTACTTTTAATAAGGTTTTTTCCGAATCACACAGTAAATGTTTTATTTAATTTCACATTTGCTAATATAATCATTTTGTCTAAATGACTGATAGCTTTCTATTAATACTGCACATATTTTTTCAAAACACATACACATTTTTAGTATAAAAAGAAACTAATATTAAGGTAGAGATTTGAAGAATATTGCACAACAAACAGAATTATTTCCATGTTTATTATGGCATTACAAATATATAGAACATTTTGAGAAAACGTTGGGTACAATTCTATAATTTTCTAAAGAGTTTATATGAGCTTATAAATAGATGACACTCGCTCATAACGGGTTAATTGGGGGAGGGGAGGAGATCACCAAATGAAGTTTTCCCGTCTTTCGTCCTATTTACTCAATATTTTTAGTTTTTCTTTTATATATTATAAAAAGAAAATAAAATTATTTTATTGTTTTATAAGTGTTTTGCATATAAAGGGAAAACATATCATATAAAAAAAACCTTATGTTTTTCTTTTTGGTCCTATTTACGCAATATTTTTAGTTTTTTATATATTATAATTATTTTATTTTTAATAAGTTTTTTGCGAATCACACGGTACATGTTTTATTTAACTTCACATTTGTTAATATAATCATTTTGTCTAAATGACTGATATCTTTCTATTAATCTTTTTATATAAGTTATATGTTCTTTGTTAACATTATATTTTTTGATATAATTCTCCGTGTATTAGACGTGTCAATAAACTAGTTAAATATATAAAAACGATTATATTGAATATACTATCATTTTATATATATCTAAATTCTTAAACATAATTCATACTATGTTTGTCAATACTTGTAATAATACTATATTACTTATTATTTTTATTGTTTTTAGATTATTAGATTATATGTCTGGTCTAACAATATTCATTACGTGGAATTTAATGTAGCAAAATTTTAATGTAACAATAATCATGTGAGTTTAAGGACACGAATGGTCCATGCACGTTTATTGAATCTTGAACAAAAATAAATACAAATAAAATACTCTTTGTGATCAAACAAAAATTAATTAAATAAAGAAATATATACTTTTCAAGCAAAAGTTTCGAAATTACTCAAACTTATTCTTTTAGTTAAATCTTGTTTTGATATTTAATAAAGATTATAATTCCTCTTACAAAAATGACGTGGATATCACTCAAACCCCTTATTTAGTGCCATCATATATGAAACTTGAATTTAAAGGTTAACTATTTTCATATATCATTTCATTTGTAGGTTATAACAAAAAGGAAATAAATATTTAAAACCGTTATGTAGATATCTCTAGCGATAGTTTTTTTGAGAAGAAACAAAATTTTACATATTAAGGATTTTGCTAAATAAAGTTTCAAGCTTATGTTTAATATTATATAATATTACTCCCTTTGTATTTAAAAAAATATAGAAAAACAAAAAAAAAAAAAAAATAAGATAGATGTAATTAATGTAATATTTTTTTGTTATTTTTTAAGTTTAAAAGTTAATAATGCAAAATGAAAAGTTACTACATTTTAGTTATCTATATTTAAAAATTTAACAATAATCTAAAACAAACGTAAATAAAAAGGTGGACAATTATTTTGGGACAAAACAAATATGTGTTTAAAGATGTTATATTTTTTAAAACAACTACATAATATTTTCATGAATTTAAAAAACATAATTGTTTAATATATGTCTAAAATTATTAACAATAGCATCATATATTATAAAGTGATAAAAATATTATGACAAAATTAAATGTAATGCATACATTATATGGTTTTGTAATTATTTAATTTAAAAATATTGATGATTAAAATGTAGCGTGTGAATTGGTAAATCAAAGTTGAAGAAAGTAAAGGGGTATTATTAGTAAAAAAAAAGCATCCCGCCTGAATAAATCGCCGGTATTAATATATAATCATCGCATCACAACGAACACCATTCCTTTCGCACAGAATTGAATTGAATGGCGATTGAACGTGATTACCGATTTGTGTACAGTTTAATGATGATGTTACGGATAATATCAGTATGTGGTAGATCTGATCAGGAAACTAGAGAGAGGTTTTATGGAACTTTAGTTAATTCGAGTGCGCCTGAATCCGGTGATGCTAGTATTGCTAAAATGTTTGATCGTGTTTTAGAAAAAGAGTTCTCCGATAATGATAGTAATTCACTTTTCAATTCTCTTCATTTTATGTTAATTATTTCATTTTTACTTGTTCTGCGTTACTTGTTATTATACGTGTCAGAATGAAGTATTTTACATAGCTGATAATTCAATACTTACTGGATACTTGATTTTAACACACTTTGATACCATAAAACGAATAGTCAGCGGTCTGATCGGACTTATGAACTTTTTGATATGTTTTTGTTATTCTGTGTGATGAATAGAAATGATAAATGTCTTTTGTGTATTAATTTGATTGTGTTTGGGGAAATGTTTGGTCTATGCACAATTTGATGTTTAAATTGTGAATGTTGAACAAAAAGAATTAACTGTTTTATCTATTTCTGATTTTCTTTTGTGCTGTTTAAATCGTATCTCACACCGAATACCACTTTTTATAATGTTAGGCTCCACTCAAAGCAATTTCAACAACAGTGTGGCTGATCAAGATGTAACAATTCTTCCGCAAGATTGTTACTTTTTATTTTCATATGTAATGGATCAACTTGGAAAGTCTTACTGTCATATTTTGTAGGCTGTACTTGAGACTGTTGCTAAAATTACACATGAAAAGACTAACACAAATGACACTCAAGTGACAACGTAAGTATTTTTTTAAATGTGGATATTGGGTAAACAAACGCCACTAGTATTAATTTTTATTTTTCTTTTGACAGTGAAGATGATAGCACACAAACACTGATAGACAAACAGGTGATTGACTGTAGGACGTAATATTGACTTTTGTGCTTCACTTTCTACTTTTTGGCACTTGCTTATATGCTTTGTTTAATTGCAGGACAACGTGTTTGTAATATCAAACAAGAAATCTAAATACCCAATACTTCAAGTAGATGTAAGGTCAGATCTTTTGTACATTTCATATAGTTATTTTAAATAAGTATTTTGACATTCGGGTATTTCATTCACGAAAAGCTGTTGGTCTGAGGCTTCAAGTTGATATTATTCTTATATTAACTGCTTGCTTTTGTGTCTCGTGCCTGTAGGCTGATTTCAGATTTAGTGGTGATCATTGTTTCTGCTGCTATTGGTGGAATTATCTGTTCCTGCCTCGGGCAACCGGTTTGTATAATTTTATTTTTAAGTATTCCATGTTTTTAGCTTATGTTAAGATTTTTTTTATCCACAGACAATGGTTTATTTAAGCCTAAAACCGAAATCAATATTACCTTTTTCCATGGTGGCTTTGATAGGTTATCGTTGGTTATCTTCTTGCTGGTTCACTGATTGGACCTGGTGGGTTGAAATACGTTAGTGAAATGGTACAGGTATGGTGTAACAATTTCAAGATGCTGGTGACAATTTCTAGTTTCAATCATTTCTTATGATTGGTGTGATGTTTTATTTTTAACGAGTCAAAAGGGTTATTTAAAATTAGCTAAAAGGGAAATATGTCAAACGGGTCAAATAAAATCTTTTTAATATAGAAAACTAAATTATTGGGGGAATCTATTTTTTTATGCTACTTATTTACAATAAAAAAAAAGGAGTAGGACAAAAGGTGGTTTGGGTCGACTTCCCGCCTTTACCAAAAGGACTTCTTATGTCTTATCACTTACTTATTGTTCTTTATCTTTGTTAACACTACAGGTTGAGACATTCGCTCAGTTTGGTGTGGTGTTCCTATTATTTGCTCTAGGACTCGAGTTTTCTATGCCAAAGGTTTACTTCCTGTTCCTGCTTTCCAAATGATTTTCCCCTTAAGTTGCTCAAATTTATGCGATAGTTACTTTCATCATCGTAAAACTGTCATCATTTTGTTTCAAATGTAGCTAAAAGCTGTGGGTCCCGTAGCTGTTCTTGGAGGTTTCCTTCAAATACTTATCCTTATGTTTTTGTGTGGAACATTGGCTATGGTACATGGAAATTTCTCATTAGCATAATTTTACTACACACATATATAGTTCAATCAAGAGAATGACCGTTATTGTAATTTTTTGGTGGGCACAGGTATGTGGAGCAGATCTGTCAGAGGGTGTTTTTGTTGGTTGCTTCTTGTCAATGTCATCGACAGCAGTGGTTTGTTACCTGATCAATACTTTCAACTATTTTTCTCAGATATGAGAATGCTGACCCATTCATCAATTTGGGTTTTGGTTTATCTTAAACGGTCAAATCTAAAATTTAGCCCAAAGGGGAACATGTCAAATTGGTTGAAAATGTACGAAGTCTTGTAATGGCACAAACCTCCGAAGTTGTTCTGACCCGTTACCCAACGAGCCCAATTCACTCGTTTTGCCACATGTAGTTTTTTCTGTCTGTTTTACTTCTTTATTGCTACAGTTTGAGAATATTTTCTTTGTTTTCCCTGTATTCAGGTGGTGAAGTTTTTGGTTGAGAAAAATACCAATAATGCTCTTCATGGTCAAGTGACTATTGGGACACTCATTTTTCAGGTAAATAGTAACCCTAGCTTTCTTGGCTAAAGGAGTATATAAATATAATCAGAAACAAAGAAATGCATGTCTAAGATTTCTCTTATCTTCATCGGGTATTTTTCAGGACTGTGCTGTTGGTTTACTATTTGCTTTACTGCCAGTTCTAGGTGGCACTGGTGGGATTTTTCAGGGTATGGTCTCAATGGGAAGAGTGTAAGTCTTCCAATTTGACCTTTTGTATAAGTTTTATTACTGCATGCACTACGCAACCCTTTAACAACCCTTTCAGTTTCTACCTTGATTTGGTTATTAGAATTGATATTCATCATATTCTGAATAGAGTTTATCAGTTTCTAAAATTGTAAGGTAAGGTTCAATTAGAAGTGGCGATTTTGACCCATTTACTTATGAATGGGTCGATTACGATTATTTTCATATCTCTAACGGATCAACTGGGTTAATCTAAAAAAGTTTGTTAAAAGGAAAAACTGGTTAAATGGGCCAAAAGTCACCCAAGATGTTTTTCTAATGCTTTACCCCTCTCAAGTCATTTTAATAAGAAACTGATTGTTATTGAAATAATATGATTTTCATAATAGTTTTTGACACAGTTTTATATATGATAGAAATAAAAAGTTTGAACAAAAAGTTGTTCAGGTCAACCAACCTGAACCAAAGTCGACCTTTTTCCCTACATATCAGACCCACCTTTGGAACCCTCTAGGTGTAATTCAATAGCATCCCGTCAGGAGTGGAACACCGACCATAAGTTTTGAAACTAAATAGAAATGGAACATCGTATTTTAAATGCTTGTTTGGCAAACATTCAAGGGTACGATCATTGTATAACTTAAACTTGTTGCTTATCTCAGGCTGATGACCTTGTCAACATATCTCTTTGGTGCATCACTTTTGACGTGGTCATTCATGCCACGATTCCTCAAGCTGATGGTGCAACTATCATCTCAAGTGAGTTATGCATTGCACGTCACTATCCTATTCTCAATATACTTTAAAAGCAGAGCACTTGGTTGCTCGAATACCAACTCTTCCACAAACCCTAATTATTCTTCTTCATTTTGGTCTTTAAGTTAACTAATATGTTTTCTTTTTCAATTCCATTTAGACGAATGAACTCTACCAGCTAGCTGTGGTGGCCTTTTGCTTATTATCTGCTTGGGTAGGCTCAATAATCTCTTCATCTGTTTCTTGATAAATCGTTATATCCCTTGAACCGAAAAATTTCTATAAAACTATGCTCTTGCATAGTTTGTTGAATCTTTAATATAATTTTTGTTTTCACCGTTTATTTTATTCATATTTTCAGTGCAGCGATAAGTTGGGGCTAAGTCTTGAGCTGGGGTCTTTTGTGGCAGGTGTTATGATTTCTACCACTGATTTTGCACAACACACTTTAGATCAGGTATTTAGCATGCATTTGTTTTTAGACCTTACCAGATGCGCATACATACTTACAAATACACATACGTAATCTTTATATCTTTTTAGGTGGAACCTATTCGTAACTTATTTGCAGCACTTTTTCTATCAAGCATTGGAATGCTGATACATGTACAATTCTTGTGGACTCATGTGGATATACTACTAGCATCTGTTATTTTGGTTATAGTTGTTAAGACTACCGTGTCTGCTCTCATTACCAAGGCCTTTGGATATGGCGTTAAGACATCATTTCTTGTAAGTTATACGGATCTCAATTAATTTCATTAAATCAAATACGCAGTTCATCTAGATCATCTTTTTGATATTTCTGCAGGTTGGAATTATGCTTGCTCAAATCGGGGAGTTTGCTTTTGTTCTTCTAAGTCGTGCCTCAAATCTTCATCTTATCGAGGTTCTCTTCCTCTCCCTTTCTCACATGAATCACATTTTGCAAACCATATGTTGTGTATTGTTTACATATGAATTGGTCGATTAGTTCTATGTTTTATATCTAATGGCGTAAATGGGAAAAATAAAATAAAAACTAAAAGGAAATAGGGTCAAATGGGTTGAAAGTCGGGCAAAGTGTAACTATAGTGCATACAACCAACAAATTTGCTTTATTCAAAAAAATTAAAATATGTTTGTTATAACATCTTTTTGTAATTGTATCTAGCACACCCATGATTAAGCCACCTTTATTAGTGAACTTTGAAGAAATACTTAATACTTAGTTAGATAATGTGCACGAGGCATCTTCAACTTAATCTCATTTTTTTAGTTCCGTAAACAGAGTACAGTTTTTATACTCCGTATGGAAGTGTAGGATACATATTTTTAACTTAGAAACTGTGTGGCACAGCTTAATTGCAAGAAAAAAAAAATTCATAAAGAATGCTATTTAATATATATCAAAGGTGAAAACACTGAAGGATATCTGTGTTTGACATTTTGACTTTTATCCCTTTATCAATGATCTGCTTTGAGCTAATTCATACATGTTTCTTTTCCTTTAGGGAAAGATGTACCTTCTTCTTCTTGGAACAACGGCTCTCAGCTTGGTATACTTTCAGTACACTTTTTAAAATAATTGGATATTTTACGTCCTCCGGTGTCTAACATTGAATTACTATTGCAGGTGACAACTCCTGTACTTTTCAGATTGATACCTGCTGTGATGCATTTGGGAGTTTTGATGCACTGGTTTCCCGCAGATACCGCCCCACAACCTGAGGTCTCTCTCTCTCTCTCTCTCTCTCTCTCTCTCTCTCTCTCTCTCTCACACACACACACACACATGTGTGTGTGTGTGTGTGTCTATATACTCGCATAATAGTTGGACAAAGTCATGTATATTACTGTTATCACCTGACTGCTTTTTTCATACATTGGGTTGGTGCTGTTACCATGAATGCACACTGAACGTAAATAAATCAACAACCGGACAATAAAACCAGATTGACAATAAAATGTTTAAAATTTACAACCAACAACCGGACTGAAGATGTTGGTTCTGTTCTCTTTTTTTTATTCTAAACTGTGAAGCAAATATTTTAATTTTGAAAGTTGTTTTCTATAGTTTCTGGTTATATTTTTGGTGTTTTCGTCTTTTAAGATCGTGTCAAAATTACCTAACACATGTCCCTTTTGCTAATTCATGTGTTTTGTTCTGTTGCATTTGTTTGCAGGAGAAAATTTCGGTGATTGAAGCACATAGCAAAGTAATCGAACAACAACGTAACAGAGTGTTGTAATCCCCACAACACATGGTGGGTGTTTGTTGTATTGATAACATCACCAAGAGTTGCAGACTACAACTGATGCATTCACGAGGCATTTACATTTGAGCTTCTAGCTATACAGTAGTATATGGCGTTAACGTAGTTAGGAATTATTCATGTACATATAGGAAAGGGGTTCTATCTTTCGGTTATATATGTGCACCATTTAGGACATGTTCGAGATCATGGACATCATCTACTCAGATGTAGAATTTGTGTGAAGTTACCTATTAAAAGCCAATTTTGATAGCCTCTTTTTTGTTTCTATTCTATATTCCATTCTGTGTGTTAAATTTATTCTCATGTTAAGGTTTGTATTAGATGTGTTCCGAAAACTTAAAAAAACTATAATTTTCTGTGATGCCGATCTAATCGGTTGTTATCAGTAAGATCTCAATTTTTTAATCAATTTGATTTTTTTGGTTAGTTTTTATCGACTGCAGGTAAAGCCATGTCAAGCTTGGACTTAATAGAGGTCTTAAAGCCGACTTGACATTGTTGGAGTGTTGAACTAATCCTGAACTGATTTAAAAGCTCTGCAACTTTTTCATAATATGCAGTGAGGCCGATCTGAGCTCATGTAACTCAAAAATATCCACGAAATCTGTGTTCACTAAAAGCAAGTTTAATAACGAAGCTTAAGTAAGGTTCGAATAGCTTGACAAAAAATTGAATCCAGATTTAATGAACCCAAATTAGACAAGTTAGAGCTCCTTTTGTGTTCAAAGTTGAACTCGTCAATTCGAACGAGCTCAAATCAAATTCATATTTGAACTCAACTTTCAGTTTTCAAGCTTATAATAAACTGAACTTTAAGCTTCTTAAATCGGAAAAGCATGTGGTATTACCAATAATTCACACATCATTTGTATAACTGTTTATTAGTTGCAACTTATGGTTATGATAATTTATATAGTAAAACTTAACATAATCGACCAATAGCATTAATGTTTACGAACAGAAATTCAGTTAATTTTATTTAAAAGTTTAGATTAGTATTTGAAAAATAGTATAACTTTTGGAATCATATACGCGGTAATACATTAGATTACTACTTGAATAATATAATTTACAAAAATAGGAACGAAAAGTGAGACCGGGTCAACCCAAACCAGTTTGACCCGTACTTCAAAATGATCTGTTTTGACAAGATTTCATTTTAACACATATGCAAATCGTAAATACATTCAAGTTCCAAAGCAGATATCATTTCCCTTAAATTTAATCGATATATTTGGGAGCTAATAATTACGCGATCTAACTTATTATGCTTATGAAAACAAGCTAACTAATGCAAAAAATTTCCTTAAATTAAAACCAATTTCAAATGTCAATACAAAACTTACAGAGCCATACATTCTTAAGATTTAGGACATTAATGCCGAACATGAAAAGAGAGTATAACAAACGAGCAAGGTAGTTATCGTCCTTGCCGTTATGGTATGTTACCAATCAATGATGATGTTCAAGTTTTAACTAATGAATCCTCTAACTAGATATAGAAATAGATTATCAATGGAAATTGTTTCGTTTCTTCCATTTGTGTATATAGCTCGTTAAAGAGTTGTTGGTAAAAAGGAATACAAAATCTTCAAAAGACAGATGTTAACGATTCAAACATTCTGACCTTCTGGAGGGTATAACGAAGTAGAAATGTTTGTGTTCAATGCCTGTAAAAGAAGAAACTATTAGTACTTAATGTTTGTCGGTGATGTCAGTATTACAAAATTTAAGTAACTTATTAGCGTACATTAGCAGATCGATGTTGAATAGGTGTATCACTGTATCAGTTGTCGTACTCAAAGTGAAACTTCTGTACAAAAAATAAAATAAAAAGATTTAGATGTGCTACATATAAGTTGCAACGCGTCATATACTTTATATGGACCTTGTGAACTAATCGAGCCAAATTTGTTATTCAAAATATGAGGAGGAAAAGATACAAGTAGAATAAATTAACAACCTGAAGTACTGGTGAATGGGGGCTTTTCTTTAAGATGGGCAATGTAGGAGATTCAATTATCTGCCAAAATATAAATGTAACACACGTAAATATGGTTACTTCGTATTCAAATTGAAATTTAGTTCAGAATATGTGCGAAGTTATTGCGAGTACTCACTTTTCTATTCAAAGGTAATGCTTTGGAAGTACGCATATTCGCTTCAGAATTACCCTGGGACCTAAAACTGGTAGAAACACAATATATTGTCGATGGAGACAATTTAGAAAGATTTGACATTAATTTGGAATTTTTATACTAAAATAACATACTATAAAGGAAAAGAAACGCTCCAAGAATTTACCTTCTCCATCGAGCTCTCTCTTCTGTCATCAATTTTGGTGTTTGAGGGATGGTAGTCTGTGAACATGAGCAATGTGCACATTTCTATCAATTTGTTTTTCGATGATTCAAAGTCTAGTTTTCCGGAGGTTAATAACTACTTTACCTTTGCAGTTGTCTTGTGCGAAAATGAGGTTTGGTGCTTCAGTTGTGAAACCTACTTGCAAGATGAAGAAAACTCAAGGTATTAATTATATGGTCGCTTCAAAATAATGACGGAGCTTATATACATCATGACATTATTAAAGCGATATTCATAAATAGATTTGTTATCTAACGTTTTGAACTAAACTCTAGAGTCATAATGTGTTTCTGTTCACTTTTATGTATAGAAACACAAGCTCTTGAAATACTCCATAATAAATATACTTATACGTCCAAGTAAGTTTACCTTACGCAAGAAACCAATCTCTAACTTTTGTCTTTTGATCTCTTCAATTTCAGATCGAGTAGGAGTCAGTAGCTTAGGTGATCTAAAAATTTGAATCACAAACAAATAGATTAGAAAAACCAAAAGTCGGTTAAACTAAATTATAAATCATAGAAGATTAGAATTGAGGTAAAACAAATACCTTCCACAACTGTCGGTATATATATCTGCAGCGTTAATATGCTTGGCCAAATTACTAGCAGTGGGTTTCATGAATGTTTTTCTTGGTTTAGATGATCTTTTGCTTGGGTTAGATGATATGTTGCTTGGTTTAGATAATATGTTGCTTGGTTTAGATGATATGTTTGCGGACTTCAGTTCAGCTTTTATTCTTTGAATATCAGCAAGCATGAAATTAGTATAATCTAGACCTGCGCCATTTAGATAAAGAGAACAAAGTATTAAGGTGTACACTAGATGCTCGAAATGAAAGAACGGAATTTCAATAGGAAAAACAGCAACACAAATTTCATTTACATCATACTAAAAATGACATGAAACTTTAGCTTAAAAAGCAATAAGCAGAAAGTTAAAAATCCATAGGGTAGATATTTAATAAATTAGACTCGCGAACTTTTGTTGGTAGAATAAAGAATTAGAAAGTCGGCACTAGATCTAACTATCCCATTATGGATACTCGCAATTAATACCTTCGTATTTCTCTGCTGAATAGGCTATGCCACCATTTGAAGGAGTAACTATGGAAGGACTAACATGTTCAACAGCTTCAAGTTCGGGAGAGCTGGTTGTATGAACTTTTTCCGGAGTAATGCTCTTCAAAACATTTGACAAGTTAATCTTCGGCATGTAAGCTGCAAAAGAATCATAAATTGTAAGAGTTACTTTAGAAAAAATCTACACCTTTTGTCAATTAAGAAGGCACTTCAAATAGTTGGTTACAAGTAACCATCACTGAAATCACTAATGTCATATATCGAGCCATTTAGAAGCTACTTACAACAAGTTTAGATGTTTCATATATACTAGAACCTTACTTTTACATCTCCACTAGTTTTAGGGAATATATCTTCTTATCTCAGGTTCACGTAGCAAAAAAAATATCCAACATACAAAATAAACTAGTTCGAGTACCCATAAGAAAAAGACGTGTTCAGAATACCTATTAAATACAGTTGCAACTTAATTCGTTATCAATTTCATAACGTCACATTGTACGTACATGCAGATAACAAGATATTACACTCCATAGGTTAGTAGCACCCAAAGATAGTGCTAGTTTATCTCGTTTAACTCACTACGAGGAAAACTGACCAGTTAAACGACAAATCTTTTTGAAATGTCCAACATTTGTCGCTTATAACATTCATTATCACCAAAAGAAACATCCGTACCCGTTACTATGCTGATTTCATTACATTTCATGACATAATTGATAACTATGCTAAACCTACACACATGAAAACTTTGGCACAGAGAATATATATTTTTTAGATCTATTTATAAACTATTTGCTTCACCTTCAAAATCCAAATGTGGATTGGAAGGGATGAGTAATAATTCATGTCATATATATCACAATCGTTGCAACGTAAACAAAGTTCAGCACGGTGCATTACATGTCCTATTGTTAAGAAACTACATTGCAGGCAAGTTCTCTAAGATCTATGTCTACCTATTGATATATTCAAGTTGCATAGTTATGTTACAATTACATCAATTTAAATTAAACACACACGATTCCATACGTAATTTACGAAATGAATATGCATGTTTTCACTACTTATTAGTACCTTAAACACTAACCACAAACACAAAATCTAGTAAATACTATCCAACACAATAACAAGTAGATACTTTATAAAAATAGAAAGATGCTTACGAGCAGCCGGATATTCACGAGCAAATCTGAACCAACGTTCAGCTTCTCGTACCTCATAACTGGTTTCATCCGTAGAAAAATCAAAGAATTTACATGTATTAAACTCATATGTAAAATCAACATACTGATCATACAAAGATGAATCATCATTTATAGCTAAACTGTCCATCATCTCCTCAACTTCATCCATATCTGCGATGCCGAATTGTCGTTGTATTGCTGATAACAAAACCCTTAGATTGTTTTGGTGAAAAAAATGAATAGATACAGGGTGGTGTGTATGTAATATTTTGTTGAGTATATAGCGCCCAGAAACATTTTTTGAAACTGTGGGACCTTTTTCCCTTTTGACTTTGGCAAAAATGTCAAAACATTTAGTACTAATTAAAAAGAAAACAATTACAACATTTATTGCTTACAATTTGTTTTTATTTTTGGTCTTTATGATTTAAATAAATAAATAAAAACCTATATATAGTAATTTTTGAATTATAAAGTTTGATATGAAATTAAATATAGATTTGGTATTAAATTAAAACCTTCGGATAAAGATATACCAAAATTAATTAAGATTTTTTTTCTTAATGAGTCATTTATTCCAAAATAATTAAGATTTTTTTTTTTTTTATCTTTTTAGCTAATTGACTCATAATATATGTTAAAATGTTCATTTAAAAATAAATAGTTATAAGTTGTTAATTTTTTATTTTACACTAAATTTTAAAAATATGAGATCGAAAAACCGACAGTTAAGAAGTACAAAATAATTTATCGTGACCCTTGGTTTAGTTGATCAAATCTAAAACTCATATTTATATATTTGTGAGAGCATGGCTATCTGAGTATGTGACTCTCGGTACATTGTAGGGATGGTAACTCAGGTTAGGTCTGTTGACGGTTCAGGTTAGCAGGTTGCGGGTTGAAATTACTTGACCCGAACCTAACCCATTAACATAATCAGGTTGTTGGGTTCGGGTGAGTAGGTTGTTCAACTCGAACCTAACCCGTTGACCCGTTTATTATAAATGTTAGTGGGTTGACGAGTTGGTTTTACGCCAAACGCGTTGATTACGGGTCAATCGAGTCAAAATGACTTTAATTTGCTGATAACTTAAGTTATTTATATTTTATTTTTGCAACTACTAGCATTGAAAAAGATAACATAGAAATTTCTTTAAAAAAGAAAATTTAAAGGATAAATTACTATCATTAAGATTAAAATAAGATGTTATTTAGTTAAATATGATAGAATACATATTAATGTTATATACTGGAGTATTATTTATAAAAAATAGTTTATAAAAGTTTGTGGCTTTCAGATGGACCAATTTAACCAAATGACCAACCCGAACCTAACTCAAAAATAATTTGCAGGGCCGTTTCAAGCTAATTTGGGGCCCGGAGCTAAACAAAAAAGTGGGGGCCCTAATAACATCTTTTTTGAATAAAAGAGGGCGGCACCTCCGAATTTTTTTTATTAATTGAAAAAATTATTACAATTGAAGGCTGTGGACTCCCCACCTAGAAAAGGAATAAGACTATGAGACATGTCTCATTAGCCAAACAACATAACAACTACATATTACAATAGAATAAAACAAAATAAAAAACTAGAACTAAAGTTTACATTTTCAAGCTTTCTTAGATGCAAAATCATCAATAATAGTATCAATATTAATGTTGTCCAATATATTTTTCCCCATGCATAACATAGCCAATCCATTCAATCTTTCTTGTGACATTGATGATATCAAATAGTTTTTTAATAATTTTAATTTTGAAAAGCTTCTTTCGGCCGATGCGACGGTAACGGGTATAGTTAATAAAATTCGATATGCAATGGAAGCATTTGGATAAAAACCTTTTTTTTTTAATAAACTCTAAAATTTCAGATGCGGTCATAATCACATTTGGCAAAGTCATTTGCAATACTTTGAGTTCCGTAAACAATTCATTTACATCTACATTATCATATTTTCTAGTTCCGTAAATAAACTCTAAGATTTCAAATGCGGTAATAATCAACTTTTTTTGAGTAAACTAGCCAATTTCGATCACTAGTATCTCCATTATCATATTTTCTAGTATAAGTAGCATAAGTAAAATGTCTAGATATATTATCTTTAGGATAATCAAAATTTGATTATCTTATAGGCCCTTTTTCAATTAAAATATCTCTTAATTTATCATTAAGATATTCCCAATTTACAGGATCATAAATATCTAAAGGCGGAACAAATTGCTCATTTTTATTTTCATTATCATGTGTGACATTATCATCTTCATGATTGTTATTTTCATTTTCAATATTAACATCTTCATGTGTGACACTTTCATCTACATTATTGTTAATTTCATCATCAATAGTGACATTTTCATTTGTAATATTGACGGATTCATTTGCTGCATTTTCTTGTTCATTTAAAACACTACAACTAGAAGAGCCTACTTTTTTATAAACTTATTCATAGATCCTTTTTGTTTTTCTATAGATTGTTCAATTTTCTGTTTTTTTTTTTCCTTTTTTCATGTCCAGACATATATTTTCTAGGCATCATTTTATTAATTATTACTAAACAGAAGTGAGAGGTGGGAGGGAAAAAAGTCGGACATGAGACCTGCTATGAAGAAGCCGATCAGTGACACATACAACAGACAACAAGCCAACAACCTCTGTTTTTCAGCAAGAAATCAACTCTCACTCAATCTTGAATCAAAAACAGAAAAACTCTAAGAAAAATACCACTTACATTTATTAAAAAAAAATGATATAATAAAGCAACCACACACACAAAAATGATGCTAAAATAAGTTAGACATGACATAATAAAGCAAACCTAAATTTATTAAAAAAAAACATTATAGAAAAATACCACTTACATTAAGAAAAAGGTGGGATCGATTGTAAGACTAGAATTATAAAAAACAAAAAGCAATTGTACTTCAATTGCAAAATCGAGTGAGAGGGAGAGAGGGAGTCACTTAGGGAATCTTGGGTTTTGTAATAGTCATTTTTAGGTATAATTTTTATGATTTAATTTTTTTTGGGCTTTTTTATCAAAGTTTTTAGACCTTTTTTTATATTAAAATTTTTTGGGGCCTTTTCTTATATAAATTTTTTTTTGGACCTCAAAACTAAATAAATATAGAAGCTCGAGACATACAAATTTGGGGGCCCGGAGCGGTCGACCACCTCGCACATGCCCACGCTACGGCTCTGATAATTTGAGTTAACAGGTTGGCGGGTTGAGATTATACAACCCAACCCATTAATTTTCGTATCGATTTTATGTCAGGTTTCATGTCGTGTCGAATATTGACACCATTAATATGTTGCATTCTTGGCTATTTTTTATGCCAATAGTGTATTGTCTCGTATAGGTGTCCTAAGGTGCTTCATTTGTATGTTAAATTGTTTGAAAAAATAAACGAAGAAACTTTTTTCGTAACGTGCTATTTATTATATGTGGCCACCATTTCCTATATGCATATTTCATCTTGCTTACATCAAAAGATTCGACTCATCTACAAAACCGAAACTGCCCGAGTGACTTGCAACTATAGTTGAATAGATGGTTAAGCCGCGAACCAAAACATTACTTATATAGCTAAGAAGTTAAAGACAAATGTATGTTGATACAAGTAACTATAATAAAAACTTTATTTATAAACTGATGCTAGAATTTTTGATTTAAAAGCTGTTTTATTTGCTTCATTTGTTTTTTATATTCATTATATAACCTTATTTTAATCCTTAAATAACCTTATTTTATTAGTTTCATTTGTTTTGTTTTCTTCATTCAAAACTTGTTTCCCTTTAAATAACCTTAATTTTACTGGATGTATAACTGTTCCATCGATGGTATTTTATCCTGATATCTATAATGTCGAGCCAGAATTGAAATGGTATCTGATTGTGCAAATCGGTGTCAATTAGTTACTTGCAGTTTTCGTTGTTTGGTTTGCTTAATGTGGTGGCGAAGACCGTGTTGTATGTGCATTGTAAGTTGGCTAGTGGAGAAGACACTGTCAATTAGTTACTTGCAGTTTTCGTTGTTTGTTTTGCTTAATATGGGGGCAAAGACCGTGTGCATTGTAAGTTGGCTAGTGGAGGAGACACTGGTAAGGCTTTAACATAGGAGGAAGAGACTTCGAAGATGTTTATGGCTGGAGGTTTTACTATATGATATGGTTTTGCATTTTACTTTGGGGGATTACTAACTTGATCGGGCTGGTTGGTCGAGTCCTAAAGATGTTATCATCTGTAGTTTGCTTTCATGTTCTCAAGATATACTAATATGTTAGTTTTAGTGATATGGAATTATGAAGTCTATTTTGGTGCTATGAAGATGGAGTAACTTGTAGAACGTTGGGTTGGTTTTAGTGATCTCGAGGTTCTTTTCATGTTTTGGAAATATTGTAATTGGTAGAACTTATGTTAATTATAACTTATAAATGATCTAAAGTTCGTTTTCTTATTTTGAAGTTGATATGTTACTAACATCATTCACTTCATATCATCTAAGCAATCCGATTCGAAATATGTCAATACCTTATAAACAAAATATATGTTTTATTCCACATATTACTATTTCTAACTCTTATTTGGTGTTATTAAATTTTTTCTCTAAACCAGTATTTACTCTCACATATGAAGTGAAGTGAAGTGAAGTGGAGGAACCTATATTCGTCTGCTAACTCAAATTTCCTTTTTTATATCATGTTTATGGTGCTTAAAGAAAAAACTAAGATGAAGCTCCTATTCGAATCTCCTTTCCATCATGTACCTTCGTCCCATTTATGGGACGACGGATATATATCGCAACACGATCCATATCTGATCTTAAGATCTAGTTCTACAAAGAAAAACAATTCAATATAAGATTCCAATCTCATAGACCTTACTTTATATAATGAAGTAATATCGAACACGTGTTCTCTTGGTGACAATATAAAATTTGATAAAATATTCACCAACTATGACAGGTTCAAAGTTTGAATCCCACAGGTAACAATCATGTTGGAGACATTTCGCTGATCAAGCATAGCTTGAGCATACACCTGCCTCCGATGACGCCCTCAGCCCACAAATGTGTCTAATAGTGCGTGAGTTCGATTTCGTTCTCAAACATTTGTCGGAACACGGTCGAGGTGAATTTACTCGATATTTTACGTTCATAGTGGGGATGTAGGTACGTACATTGGAATATGTAAGGTGGCCACCGGTTACTATCTAATAAACTTTTTTTTCTTCTTCTTATTTCTATAACGAAATAAACGTTTTAATGAAATAAACCTACTATGATTCTCCTAATGAAATATAACAAAACATACCCTAACTTTTTATTAGAGTGCATAAGAGCAGCTGAGGTGGTGTCATCGTGGCGGTCAAAGTCGTCCTTCATAACGTTGTGGTGCACGACGTCACCACTCCATGGTTTTCGGGTGTTAGCCGACTTCTTTAAAATACTAACGGTAATCTTTTTTTTTCTTCCTAAAAATTAGCCATTATAACATTAGTCTTTTAAAAATCTATATTTATTTTAATTATTATCTATAAATAACCACTTACACCTATATTTTCTAGAGAAAGGATCAATTAAGACCTATAATTTCATTGAGACCAAAAGACCTCATCTTGGCCCTTAATCTCATTTTAATCTAATGGTTAAGATTAAAACCAAAACCCATTTTTATTTTATTTTTTTAAATTGATTTATCTCACAAACCGTTGATCGTTAGACGAAACAAAATACACCGTTGCGATCGTCTCGTTTTTATCTTTAATTAGAGCAGTGGTGTTATATACTTTCGACGACTTTTTTTTTTTTTTTTTTTTTTTTTTTTTTTTTTTTTTATGGGTATTGAAATTATAACGATAATATCATATATGATATTTACATCATTACGTAAAATTGTATAAAAAAGAATTACTATAAAATGTATAAACTACCGAAAAAAAATCGAATTTTAACTAGTTTTATTTTTCTCGTTTTTTGACATAAAATGTGATATACTAAAATCACATATGATACTACTATATCATATGTGATATTATTGTAAATCATTATGATATGAATATAAATCATATGTGATATATATTAAAATCGCATATGATAATATTATATCATATGTGATATTACTGTAAATCATATATGATATGAATATAAATCATATGTGATATATACTATAATCACATATGATAATAATATATCATATGTGATATTAGTGTAAATCATATATGATATGAATATAAATCATATGTGATATATACTAAAATCATATATGATAATACAATATCATATATGATATTACTGTAAATCATATATGATATAAGTATAAATCATATATAATATTATGTATGTAAAAATTTTAAAACTTAAAAGACAATAACACACATGATTTTAACTCTAAATATGAATTTTAATACACAACAATGTTATACAATGTATAACCTATATAGACCCAGAAAAAAGTTCGAATTTTGACGACTTTTATTTTTTCGTTTATGGCCAAATGTTGAAATTCGTAAGACAATATCACATATGATTTGAACACTAAATACGAGTTTCGAAACATAGATTTGTTATATTACATACATTCAACTTAAATCAAAAAGAAAAACAAAAAAATAATATGTCAAACTACTGATATCATATATGATAAAACAGTGATTTGTAATATAAAATTTCAAAACTCGTAAAAAAACCCGAAAATAAATTTCGTCAAAAGTATATCGAGTGGGTGCTCTATAGAAAGAGGAGAAAATGCTCGTTTTAATGGTACAATTTATTCGTTTAATACATTTACCGTTTATGAGATAATTAATTTTTAAACAAAAAAAAATAATTTTATCTTTTAATTTTAGCGTTTAGATCATAATTTTTGGATGGTTGAGATCTGGTCTTTAGGTCTCAAATTTTTATAAGGTCTTTCATGAACTCAACCCATATTTTCTATTCTATATTTCTTTTCTTTACGAATAAAATACCAATATAAAAAATCAAACATACCAGGGATGATATATGGTAATCAATTTATCGATTTAGATAAACCCGAACGTTGATAAACTATTTTCACCTCACCCTCAACATGTGCCCACCAAATGATGATTTCGTGTTTTCCACCAAACATTACAAATTATGGAAGTCAATTTATTTTATTAGTAAAGTTTATTTTACTAATGTTTGAGTTTTATATATTTTCTTAATGATCATTAAAATAAATTAAGAGAAAATCACCTAAATAATCACCGGACAACTAAAAAATATCAAAATACTCACCTGATTCGCGACATTTTTCTCGCGCCAATTTTTGTCTTTTAGTTGTCGTCGCGAGATTAAAAATTATAGAAATAAGTGGTCACAAATTGACCACGTCCTCACGAAAGTTTTGGTCATAGCGACGTATAAAAACAAATTCGCGACGTATTAGTTAGTATAATACAAACATATTTTAATACATACCCAATTATATCTAGACAAGTCTCCACTCCATTTGTTTTATTCTCACGCCATTTGAAATTTTTTCTACATTTTTGTAATTTGTCCACCATTAATATTATTCCGTACGATTTATAGCAAACCCCCCCCCCCCCCCCCCCCCCCCCCCCCCCCTTTATATTAAACCTCCTTTTATATTAGACCTCTTCATTTAATATTATACCAAACCCCACTTTAATATTATACACCAATTTAATTTTATACCAAAACCCCCTTTATATTACACCTCTTCATTTAATATTACACCAATTTTCATTTAATATTTGAACTACTCCCTTTAATTTTTAACCAACCCATATTATCTACTTCTTTCCCATATTCACTCAAAGTTATAGCATTCACATTTTTGTTCTAGAAAAGATCGAGAGATTTTAAAAATGAATTTACAAAAAAATTATGTGAACATAATTTTGGGCACCGGAGGTGCATGGAAGATAGTTAATGGAGTCTTGGAGTCTTTGCCTTTGCAATCATCAAGACGTGCTGTCCGATTACCTATTTGACTAAACTTTGTTAGTTTGGTCAAATTTGTTGTAGAATAATCTTCTTTAAACACTAAGAAAGAGTTTAAGTTTTTTTTTACAAAATGTGTTCTTACCCACATCCAATAGAAATCCAAAATGACGATGATGTTATTCTATTTATAGAAACAATTGATACTTGTCCGATTGAAATGTTTACATTAGTTGTTGTTCAACAAATCACTCCTCAATATACAACTAGAAATTTCAACCGAATTCAACAGGTTTCTTGTCATCATCCTTTTTCTTCATATGAGCCTTATCCTACATACAATTATCATCTTTGTCAACATGATAATGAACACCAATATTTACAACATGATGATGTTTTTAAGTCGGAAGATCATTATGTAGCTAAAATGGCTAAAAAGGATCACCCGTTCAAAAATCCGGATATAACAAACTATATAGGAGAAGAAGAAGAAGAAGATGATGATGACGATGAGTTCGTTAAAGGAGAAGAGGATGATGACGTGTTCTTAAAAGATGAAGTCGGTGTATCAACGAAAAAGCAAAAAGGTAACTTCTTTTGCATACCCGACCCACTCGTATGTCCGGATCCGAAATTTACACTTTATGAACATACAAGCTACGACTCATGTTCAAAAGTTATTGAAGGGAAATTCTATAAAGATAAAGAAGAGTTACAAGTACTCTTAGGATTGAAAGCTACTGAAGAACGTTTTCAGTTTAAGGTTACACAATTAACTCGTCTAAGATTTGAAGCAAAATGTCTCTCAAAAGGGTGTAAATGGCATCTCAGGGCCACTAAGCTTGATAATTCAAGCGTTTTTTATTTTGCAGTTTTGGAAGATCAACACTCATGTTCAAGGACCCAAAATGCATCCTCATCATCATAATGCTAACAAAAAGGTTTTGGGTCATCTCATCAAAGAGCAAATAAGAGATTGTGGGCGGATATACTGAGGGAATGAAATCAAGAGAGATCTGAAAACAACATATAAACTTGATATTTCTTACTCTCAAGCTTGGCGAGGAAAGTGTTACGCTTTGCGGTTGTTGAGGGGGAGCGATGAGGACTCATTTGCCGAACTACCATATTATTGTCACAATTTGAAGTTAGCAAACCCTGGGACCGTAACCTATATTGAGACCGATGATGTAGGAAGGTTTGAGCATTTATTTGTCGCAATTGGTGCTCCGGTGAGTATATTGTTCATCTAAAAATATTATATTAATTTTTGTACTTATATTGATATGCTTTTAAATGTACAATTTAGATTCGAAGTTTTCGAGAGCAATTACGACCAATGATTATTATAGATGGCGCGCATCTTAAAGGGCATTTCGGGGGAACAAATTTGTTGGCGGTAAGCATGGATGGAAACAATCAGATTTTCCTCTTGCATACGGAGTAGGCAAGACCGAAAGCGGTGTGTATAAATGAGAGGAAACCTGAAAAAGGGGGGAGGAGTTCGTCGAGATTCCCAGTACTTGATATTTTCTAAGTACTTGGGGAGTAATGATTCCCACTTTCTGAGTTGTTTACATTTCTCTGGAGTAACAATGTTAAGAATGTTAACACAGCTGTCATATATGACATTTTCCAAGTCTCGAGATTGAGCTCAATCAGAAACAATGTATTGGATTGACACATACAGGGATAAGTACCTATAAACAAATAGATATAACCGACATTAATATCTGATCGACGTTCATATATTGACTATTTGAAACAATTATATAACTTACACCGATCAACATCCCACCATGCGACATAAGGTGATCTGTTTCCGTGAGCATAAGATTGACAAAATGAATTATCTCCTTCAAGTAAGAATGTATGAAAAAATGTCGGGACAACAATACAACGAATTTGTTTTTGAAGATTAGTGACCAAAGCTTTAGCCCTTAATAACATTGTTCGTAAAACCCAACCATCAACATGCTAAAAAAAACAATATGTTTAACATTAGTTTTTAAGTATAACTGAAAATTTTAACTTTAAATACACACCTCAGACTCCAAATAACCGCCTTTCTCCTTCCCAAGTAGTATACCCCAAGAATGCTTAGTGCACTCCTGCCCACCCGTGTACACGGTATGGCATGAAACAGAA
>CAJVGC010000592.1:26077153-26113557 GCA_910822075.1 Senecio squalidus
AAAAAGATGATGAATAGATAAAAATTGTAAGTTAGTTAATAAATATGAGTAAAAATTATATAGATTTGAAGAATTTTTAACAAAACGACATATTTTTTGATGAGTTTTGCATGTAAGCTTACATGGTAACAACCTCATATTCACTTTTCCCATATATATAATATATATATATATATATATATATATATAATAAAAAGGGGGCGTTAAATGCCACATGGCGAAATAAGGTCCCTTAGATGGATAACATATATGATCTCAGCCGTTATATTAAAGTCATGAAAGACTTTTTCATTTTACACCCTTTACAATACATAATTACATTATCTCTTTGAATTCTTATTCCGAATTAAAAAAAACATAATTCTAATTCACTTATAAAATCGCTCAAATTTACTATTATTTACGTTATTGTTATTCTAAAATCTCCTAGTAACAAAAATCATAACATGTGTATAAACGTAAGGTGTATATATTATAAACGTAAAGTTATATATATTATTATAACTATAAACAACATTTGTATAACGTAAAGGTATATATTTATGATACGTGTAACATTGTCTTCTGATAAATTTAAAATCTGCATAAACATACAGTTTACGATCAAGTTTTTACTTTATCTGAAACAAAGTAAATGTAATATGGCGATTATTATATATATATATATATATAATATATATATATATAGATATATCTATATATATATATATATTATATATATTATATATATATATAATATAATATATATGAGATATGCACACTCACAAAGAGTTTGACAAAATGATGTGGAATAATTAGTTAACCAATCACATTCACCACTCATTCTCTCATATTTTTTTCTCTCCACTCAAATGTTGACACTTCGTTTTGTAAATAACTTTTTGTAAAAAATTTGTATGTATATCATTTCTCTCTCTCTCTCTCTATATATTATATATATATATATATATATATATATATATATATATATATATATATATATATATATATATATATATTTTTGAACAAATAAAGTTAACTGATAACGAAGATAAAAGAAAAAGAAAAAATATATAGTCCTTAGACCATTATGAATGCAAAAGTGGATCATAACATATTTGAGGCAATACCAACGCTTGCACACAATAAACACATAATAGGTACATGGATCAGCAAATCCAAGTACCAAATAATGGTGAATGCGGTGTTGGGCACTACAACACCATCCACAACAAAAAACTAGTTAACCGCCTTCAGAAATCCTTTGTCACTCCATAATGAGAAGACGACGTTGACCAATTACATCGGTTATGAAAGCTCGATGCCACCACGATAACAAGTCCAAATATTTTTGTCTACAGTTAAGGAAACAATTAGAATAAATATTAAACCAGTAAACAAATGGCGTCCTATAAAGTTGTACGATCTAGTGTGTAATAATAAATGAATATCTCTAATCAATCGATACGAAACGGACAATAGCACAAACCAATAATGATATTCTAATGAGTTTTGTTAAAAAATAGTTTAAAAAGATTATATGTATAAAAGAGTTATATTTTGAAAAGACAATTATCTTATCTTAATCTTAATATATAATAAAAGAGAGGCCTAAAATGCCACTTGGCAAAGTAGTAACCGTTAGATGAAAAATCCAACATGTCATCATTAATAATTTCATTTTAATCCATTTACTTTAAATAATTTAACCTTATTTTAAATAGTAATAATTAAATAAAATTATTAACTTTCTACTTTAAATAAATTAACACTTGTATTTTAAACTATTTCTAAAAAAATGCAAAACATATTTAAACA
The DNA here is from genome assembly GCA_910822075.1 of Senecio squalidus. Lineage (NCBI taxonomy): Eukaryota > Viridiplantae > Streptophyta > Magnoliopsida > Asterales > Asteraceae > Senecio > Senecio squalidus. Next base: position 26,078,951 of record CAJVGC010000592.1, read on the forward strand.
CATACACATTTTTAGTATAAAAAGAAAGTAAAATAAGGTAGAGATTTGAAGAATATTGCACAACAAATAGAATTATTTCCATGTTTATTATGGCTTTACAAATGTATAGAACATTTTAAGAAAACGTTGGGTACAATTCTATAATTTTCTAAAGAGCTTATATGAGCTTATAAATAGATGACACTCGCTTATAACTGGTTAATTGGGGGAGGGGAGGAGATCACCAAATGAAGTTTTCCCGTCTTTCGTCCTATTTACCCAATATTTTTAGTTTTTTTTTTTATATATTATAAAAAGAAAATAAAATTATTTTATTGTTTTATAAGTGTTTTGTATATAAAGGGAAAACATATCATATAAAAAATCTTATGTTTTTTTTTTCGTCCTATTTACGCAATATTTTTAGTTTTTTTATATATTATAATTATTTTACTTTTAATAAGGTTTTTTCCGAATCACACAGTAAATGTTTTATTTAATTTCACATTTGCTAATAATCATTTTGTCTAAATGACTGATAGCTTTCTATTAATACTGCACATATTTTTCAAACACATACACATTTTAGTATAAAAAGAAACTAATATTAAGGTAGAGATTTGAAGAATATTGCACAACAAACAGAATTATTTCCATGTTTATTATGGCATTACAAATATATAGAACATTTTGAGAAAACGTTGGGTACAATTCTATAATTTTCTAAAGAGTTTATATGAGCTTATAAATAGATGACACTCCGCTCATACGGGTTAATTGGGGGAGGGGAGGAGATCACCAAATGAAGTTTTCCCGTCTTTCGTCCTATTTACTCAATATTTTTAGTTTTTCTTTATATATTATAAAAAGAAAATAAAATTATTTTATTGTTTTATAAGTGTTTTGCATATAAAGGGAAAACATATCATATAAAAAAAACCTTATGTTTTTCTTTTTGGTCCTATTTACGCAATATTTTTAGTTTTTTATATATTATAATTATTTATTTTTAATAAGTTTGCGAATCACACGGTACATGTTTTATTTAACTTCACATTTGTTAATATAATCATTTTGTCTAAATGACTGATATCTTTCTATTAATCTTTTTATATAAGTTATATGTTCTTTGTTAACATTATATTTTTTGATATAATTCTCCGTGTATTAGACGTGTCAATAAACTAGTTAAATATATAAAAACGATTATATTGAATATACTATCATTTTATATATATCTAAATTCTTAAACATAATTCATACTATGTTTGTCAATACTTGTAATAATACTATATTACTTATTATTTTTATTGTTTTTAGATTATTAGATTATATGTCTGGTCTAACAATATTCATTACGTGGAATTTAATGTAGCAAAATTTTAATGTAACAATAATCATGTGAGTTTAAGTACACGAATGGTCCATGCACGTTTATTGAATCTTGAACAAAAATAAATACAAATAAAATACTCTTTGTGATCAAACAAAAATTAATTAAATAAAGAAATATATACAGCAAAAGTTTCGAAATTACTCAAACTTATTCTTTTAGTTAAATCTTGTTTTGATATTTAATAAAGATTATAATTCCTCTTACAAAAATGACGTGGATATCACTCAAACCCCTTATTTAGTGCCATCATATATGAAACTTGAATTTAAAGGTTAACTATTTTCATATATCATTTCATTTGTAGGTTATAACAAAAAGGAAATAAATATTTAAAACCGTTATGTAGATATCTCTAGCGATAGTTTTTTTGAGAAGAAACAAAATTTTACATATTAAGGATTTTGCTAAATAAAGTTTCAAGCTTATGTTTAATATTATATAATATTACTCCCTTTGTATTTAAAAAAATATAGAAAAACAAAAAAAAAAAAAAATAAGATAGATGTAATTAATGTAATATTTTTTTGTTATTTTTTAAGTTTAAAAGTTAATAATGCAAAATGAAAAGTTACTACATTTTAGTTATCTATATTTAAAAATTTAACAATAATCTAAAACAAACGTAAATAAAAAGGTGGACAATTATTTTGGGACAAAACAAATATGTGTTTAAAGATGTTATATTTTTTAAAACAACTACATAATATTTTCATGAATTTAAAAAACATAATTGTTTAATATATGTCTAAAATTATTAACAATAGCATCATATATTATAAAGTGATAAAAATATTATGACAAAATTAAATGTAATGCATACATTATATGGTTTTGTAATTATTTAATTTAAAAATATTGATGATTAAAATGTAGCGTGTGAATTGGTAAATCAAAGTTGAAGAAAGTAAAGGGGTATTATTAGTAAAAAAAAGCATCCCGCCTGAATAAATCGCCGGTATTAATATATAATCATCGCATCACAACGAACACCATTCCTTTCGCACAGAATTGAATTGAATGGCGATTGAACGTGATTACCGATTTGTGTACAGTTTAATGATGATGTTACGGATAATATCAGTATGTGGTAGATCTGATCAGGAAACTAGAGAGAGGTTTTATGGAACTTTAGTTAATTCGAGTGCGCCGGAATCCGGTGATGCTAGCATTGCTAAAATGTTTGATCGTGTTCTAGAAAAAGAGTTCTCCGATAATGACAGTAATTCACTTTTCAACTCTCTTCATTTTATGTTAATTATTTCATTTTTACTTGTTCTGCGTTACTTGTTATTATACGTGTCAGAATGAAGTATTTTACATAGCTGATAATTCAATACTTACTGGATACTTGATTTTAACACACTTTGATACCATAAAACGAATAGTCAGCGGTCTGATCGGACTTATGAACTTTTTGATATGTTTTTGTTATTCTGTGTGATGAATAGAAATGATAAATGTCTTTTGTGTATTAATTTGATTGTGTTTGGGGAAATGTTTGGTCTATGCACAATTTGATGTTTAAATTGTGAATGTTGAACAAAAAGAATTAACTGTTTTATCTATTTCTGATTTTCTTTTGTGCTGTTTAAATCGTATCTCACACCGAATACCACTTTTTATAATGTTAGGCTCCACTCAAAGCAATTTCAACAACAGTGTGGCTGATCAAGATGTAACAATTCTTCCGCAAGATTGTTAGTTTTTATTTTCATATGTAATGGATCAACTTGGAAAGTCTTACTGTCATATTTTGTAGGCTGTACTTGAGACTGTTGCTAAAATTACCCATGAAAAGACTAACACAAATGACACTCAAGTGACAACGTAAGTATTTTTTTAAATGTGTATATTGGGTAAACAAACGCCACTAGTATTAATTTTTATTTTTCATTTCAACTTTTTTCTTTTGACAGGGAAGATGATAGCACACAAACACTGATAGACAAACAGGTGATTGACTTTTATGCTTCACTTTCTACTTTTTGGCACTTGCTTATATGCTTTGTTTAATTGCAGGACAACGTGTTTGTAATATCAAACAAGAAATCTAAATACCCAATACTTCAAGTAGATGTAAGGTCAGATCTTTTGTACATTTCATATAGTCATTTTAAATAAGTATTTTCACATTCGGGTATTTCATTGATGAAAAGCTGTTGGTCTGAGGCTTCAAGTTGATATTATTCTTGTATTAACTGCCTTTGTGTCTCGTGCCTGTAGACTGATTTCAGATTTAGTGGTGATCATTGTTTCTGCTGCTATTGGTGGAATTATCTGTTCCTGCCTCGGGCAACCGGTTTGTATAATTTTATTTTTAAGTATTCCATGTTTTTAGTTTATGTTAAGATTTTTTTTATCCACAGACAATGGTTTATTTAAGCCTAGAACCGAAATCAATATTACCTTTTTCCATGGTGGCTTTGATAGGTTATCGTTGGTTATCTTCTTGCTGGTTCACTGATTGGACCTGGTGGGTTGAAATACGTTAGTGAAATGGTACAGGTATGGTGTAACAATTTCAAGATGCTGGTGACAATTTCTAGTTTCAATCATTTCTTATGATTGGTGTGATGTTTTATTTTTAACGAGTCAAAAGGGTTATTTAAAATTAGCTAAAAGGGAAATATGTCAAACGGGTCAAATAAAATCTTTTTAATATAGAAAACTAAATTATTGTGGGAATCTATTTTTTTATGCTACTTATTTACAATAAAAAAAAAAGAGTAGGACAAAAGGTGGTTTGGGTTGACTTCCCGCCCTTACCAAAAGGACTTCTTATGTCTTATCACTTACTTATTGTTCTTTATCTTTGTTAACACTTCAGGTTGAGACATTCGCTCAGTTTGGTGTGGTGTTCCTATTATTTGCTCTAGGACTCGAGTTTTCTATGCCAAAGGTTTACTTCCTGTTCCTGCTTTCCAAATGATTTTCCCGTTAAGTAGCTCAAATTTATGCGATAGTTACTTTCATCATCGTAAAATTGTCATCATTTTGTTTCAAATGTAGCTAAAAGCTGTGGGTCCCGTAGCTGTTCTTGGAGGTTTCCTTCAAATACTTATCCTTATGTTTTTGTGTGGAACATTGGCCATGGTACATGGAAATTTCTCATTTGCATAATTTTACTACACACATATATAGTTCAATCAAGAGAATGACCGTTATTGTAATTTTTTGGTGGGCACAGTTATGTGGAGCAGATCTGTCAGAGGGTGTTTTTGTTGGTTGCTTCTTGTCAATGTCATCGACAGCAGTGGTTTGTTACCTGATCAATACTTTCAACTATTTTTCTCAGATATGACAATGCTGACCCATTCATCAATTTGGGTTTTGGTTTATCTTAAACGGTCAAATCTAAAATTTAGCCCAAAGGGGAACATGTCAAATTGGTTGAAAATGTACGAAGTCTGGTAATGGCACAAACCTCCGAAGTTGTTCTGACCCGTTACCCAACGAGCCCAATTCACTCGTTTTGCCACATGTAGTTTTTTCTGTCTGTTTTACTTCTTTATTGCTGCAGTTTGAGAATATTTTCTTTGTTTTTCCTGTATTCAGGTGGTGAAGTTTTTGGTTGAGAAAAATACCAATAATGCTCTTCATGGTCAAGTGACTATTGGGACACTCATTTTTCAGGTAAATAGTAACCCTAGCTTTCTTGGCTAAAGGAGTATATAAATATAATCAGAAACAAAGAAATGCATGTCTAAGATTTCTCTTATCTTCATCGGGTATTTTTCAGGACTGTGCTGTTGGTTTACTATTTGCTTTGCTGCCAGTTCTAGGTGGCACTGGTGGGATTTTTCAGGGTATGGTCTCAATGGGAAGAGTGTAAGTCTTTCAATTTGACCTTTTGTATAAGTTTTATTACTGCATGCACTACGCAACCCTTTAACAACCCTTTCAGTTTCTACCTTGATTTGGTTATTAGAATTGATATCATCATATTCTGAATAGAGTTTATCAGTTTCTAAAATTATAAGGTAAGGTTCAATTAGAAGTGGCGATTTTGACCCATTTACTTATGAATGGGTCGATTACGATTATTTTCATATCTCTAACGGATCAACTGGGGTAATCTAAAAAAGTTTGTTAAAAGGAAAAACTGGTTAAATGGGCCAAAAGTCACCCAAGATGTTTTTTTAATGCTTTACACCTCTCAAGTCAATTTTAATAAGAAACTGATTTTTATTGAAATAATATGATTTTCATAATAGTTTTTGACACAGTTTTATATATGATAGAAATAAAAAGTTTGAACAAAAAGCTGTTCAGGTCAACCAACCTGAACCAAAATCGACCTTTTTCCCTACATATCAGACCCACCTTTGGAACCCTCTAGGTGTAATTCAATAGCATCCCGTCAGGAGTGGAACACCGACCATAAGTTTTGAAACTAAATAGAAATGGAACATCGTATTTTAAATGCTTGTTTGGCAAACATTCAAGTGTACGATCATTGTATAACTTAAACTTGTTGCTTATCTCAGGCTGATGACCTTGTCAACATATCTCTTTGGTGCATCACTTTTGACGTGGTCATTCATGCCACGATTCCTCAAGCTGATGGTGCAACTATCATCTCAAGTGAGTTATGCATTGCATGTCACTATCCTATTCTCAATATACTTTAAAAGCAGAGCACTTGGTTGCTCGAATACCAACTCTTCCACAAACCCTAATTATTCTTCTTCATTTTGGTCTTTAAGTTAACTAATATGTTTTCTTTTTCAATTCCATTTAGACGAATGAACTCTACCAGCTAGCTGCGGTGGCCTTTTGCTTATTATCTGCTTGGGTAGGCTCAATAATCTCTTCATCTGTTTCTTGATAAATCTTTATATCCCTTGAACCGGAAAATTACTATAAAACTATGCTCTTGCATAGTTTGTTGACTCTTTAATATAATTTTTGTTTTCACCGTTTATTTTATTCATATTTTCAGTGCAGCGATAAGTTGGGGCTAAGTCTTGAGCTGGGGTCTTTTGTGGCAGGTGTTATGATTTCTACCACTGATTTTGCACAACACACTTTAGATCAGGTATTTAGCGTGCATTTGTTTTTAGACCTTACAGATACACATACATACTTACACATACACATACGTAATCTTTATATCTGTGTAGGTGGAACCTATTCGCAACTTACAGCACTTTTTCTATCAAGCCTTGGAATGCTGATACATGTACAATTCTTGTGGACTCATGTGGATATACTACTAGCATCTGTTATTTTGGTTATAGTTGTTAAGACTACCGTGTCTGCTCTCATTACCAAGGCCTTGGATATGGCGTTAAGACATCATTTCTTGTAAGTTATACGGATCTCAATTAATTTCATTAAATCAAATACGCAGTTCATCTAGATCATCTTTTTGATATTTCTGCAGGTTGGAATTATGCTTGCTCAAATCGGGGAGTTTGCTTTTGTTCTTCTAAGTCGTGCCTCAAATCTTCATCTTATCGAGGTTCTCTTCCTCTCCCTTTCTCACATGAATCACATTTTGCAAACCATATGTTGTGTATTGTTTACATATGAATTGGTCGATTAGTTCTATGTTTTATATCTAATGGCGTAAATGGGAAAAGTAAAATAAAAACTAAAAGGAAATAGGGTCAAATGGGTTGAAAGTCGGCAAAGTGTAATTCATACAACCAACAAATTTGCTTTATTCAAAAAAATTAAAATATGTTTGTTATAACATCTCTTTGTAATTGTATCTAGCACACCCATGATTAAGCCACCTTCATTAGTGAACTTTGAAGAAATACTTAATACTTAGTAAGATAATGTGCACGAGGCATCTTCCACTTAATCTCATTTTTTTAGTTCCGTAAACAGAGTACAGTTTTTATACTCCGTATTTAAGTATAGGATACATATTTTTAACTTAGAAACTGTGTGGCACAGCTTAATTGCAAGAAGAAAAAAAATTCATAAAGAATGCTATTAAATACTAAAATATATGACGATATATCAAAGGTGAAAACACTGAAGGATATATGTGTTTGACATTTTGACTTTTATCCCTTTATCAATGATCTGCTTTGAGCTAATTCATACATGTTTCTTCTCCTTTAGGGAAAGATGTACCTTCTTCTTCTTGGAACAACGGCTCTCAGCTTGGTATACTTTCAGTACACTTTATAAAATAATTGGATATTTTACGTCCTGGTGTCTAACATTGAATTACTATTGCAGGTGACAACTCCTGTACTTTTCAGATTGATACCTGCTGTGATGCATTTGGGAGTTTTGATGCACTGGTTTCCCGCAGATACCGCCCCACAACCTGAGGTCTCTCTCTCTCTTCTCCTCTCTCCTCTCTCTCTCTCTCTCTCCTCTCTCTCTCCTCTCCCTCACTCTCTCTCTCTGTGTGTGTGGTGTCTATATACTCGCATAATAGTTGGACAAAGTCATGTATATTACTGTTATCACCTGACTGCTTTTTTCATACATTGGGTTGGTGCTGTTACCATGAATGCACACTGAACGTAAATAAATCAACAACCGGACAATAAAACCAGATTGACAATAAAATGTTAAAATTTACAACCAACAACCGGACTGAAGATGTTGGTTCTGTTCTCTTTTTTTATTCTAAACTGTGAAGCAAAGATTTTAATTTTGAAAGTTGTTTTCTATAGTCTGGTTATATTTTTGGTGTTTTCATCTTTTAAGATCGTGTCAAAATTACCTAACACATGTCCCTTTTTGCTAATTCATGTGTTTTGTTCTGTTGCATTTGTTTGCAGGAGAAAATTTCGGTGATTGAAGCACATAGCAAAGTAATCGAACAACAACGTAACAGAGTGTTGTAATCCCCACAACACATGGTGGGTGTTTGTTGTATTGATAACATCACCAAGAGTTGCAGACTACAACTGATGCATTCACGGGGCATTTACATTTTGAGCTTCTAGCTATACAGTAGTATATGGCGTTAACGTAGTTAGGAATTATTCATGTACATATAGGAAAGGGGTTCTATCTTTCGGTTATATATGTGCACCATTTAGGACATGTTCGAGATCATGGACATCATCTACTCAGATGTAGAATTTGTGTGAAGTTACCTATTAAAAGCCAATTTTGATAGCCTCTTTTTTGTTTCTATTCTATATTCCATTCTGTGTGTTAAATTTATTCTCATGTTAAGGTTTGTATTAGATGTGTTCCGAAAACTTAAAAAAACTATAATTTTCTGTGATGCCGATCTAATCGATTGTTATCAGTAAGATCTCAATTTTTTAATCAATTTGATTTTTTTGGTTAGTTTTTATCGACTGCAGGTAAAGCCATGTCAAGCTTGGACTTAATAGAGGTCTTAAAGCCGACTTGACATTGTTGGAGTGTTGAGCTAATCCTGAACTGATATAAAAGCTCTGCAACTTTTTCATAATATGCAGTGAAGCCGATCTGAGCTCATGTAACTCAAAAATATCCACGAAATCTGTGTTCACTAAAAGCAGGTTTAATAACGAAGCTTAAGTAAGGTTCGAATAGCTTGACAAAAAATTGAATCCAGATTTTATGAACCCAAATTAGACAAGTTAGAGCTCCTTTGTGTTCAAAGTTGAACTCGTCAATTCGAACGAGCTCAAATCAAATTCATATTTGAACTCAACTTTCAGTTTTCAAGCTTATAATAAGCTGAACTTTAAGCTCCTTAAATCGGAAAAACATGTGGTATTAACAATAATTCACACATCATTTGTATAATTGTTTATTAGTTGCAACTTATGGTTATGATGATTTATATAGTAAAACTTAACATAATCGACCAATAGCATTAATGTTTACGAACAGAAATTCAGTTAATTTATTTAAAAGTTAGATTAGTATTTGAAAAATAGTATAACTTTTGGAATCATATACGCGGTAATACATTAGATTACTACTTGAATAATATAATTTACAAAAATAGGAACGAAAAGTGAGACCGGGTCAACCCAAACCAGTTTGACCCGTACTTCAAAATGATCTGTTTTGACAAGATTTCATTTTAACACATATGCAAATCGTAAATACATTCAAGTTCCAAAGCAGATATCATTTCCCTTAAATTTAATCAATATATTTGGGAGCTAATAATTACGCGATCTAACTTATTATGCTTATGAAAACAAGCTAACTAATGCAAAAAATTCCTTAAATTAAAACCAATTTCAAATGTCAATACAAAACTTACAGAGCCATACATTCTTAAGATTTAGGACATTAATGCCGAACATGAAAAGAGAGTATAACAAACGAGCAAGGTAGTTATCGTCCTTGCCGTTATGGTATGTTACCAATCAATGATGATGTTCAAGTTTTAACTAATGAATCCTCTAACTAGATATAGAAATAGATTATCAATGGAAATTGTTTCGTTTCTTCCATTTGTGTATATAGCTCGTTAAAGAGTTGTTGGTAAAAAGGAATACAAAATCTTCAAAAGACAGATGTTAACGATTCAAACATTCTGACCTTCTGGAGGGTATAACGAAGTAGAAATGTTTGTGTTCAATGCCTGTAAAAGAAGAAACTATTAGTACTTAATGTTTGTCGGTGATGTCAGTATTACAAAATTTAAGTAACTTATTAGCGTACATTAGCAGATCGATGTTGAATAGGTGTATCACTGTATCAGTTGTCGTACTCAAAGTGAAACTTCTGTACAAAAAATAAAATAAAAAGATTTAGATGTGCTACATATAAGTTGCAACGCGTCATATACTTTATATGGACCTTGTGAACTAATCGAGCCAAATTTGTTATTCAAAATATGAGGAGGAAAAGATACAAGTAGAATAAATTAACAACCTGAAGTACTGGTGAATGGGGGCTTTTCTTTAAGATGGGCAATGTAGGAGATTCAATTATCTGCCAAAATATAAATGTAACACACGTAAATATGGTTACTTCGTATTCAAATTGAAATTTAGTTCAGAATATGTGCGAAGTTATTGCGAGTACTCACTTTTCTATTCAAAGGTAATGCTTTGGAAGTACGCATATTCGCTTCAGAATTACCCTGGGACCTAAAACTGGTAGAAACACAATATATTGTCGATGGAGACAATTTAGAAAGATTTGACATTAATTTGGAATTTTTATACTAAAATAACATACTATAAAGGAAAAGAAACGCTCCAAGAATTTACTTCTCCATCGAGCTCTCTCTTCTGTCATCAATTTTGGTGTTTGAGGGATGGTAGTCTGTGAACATGAGCAATGTGCACATTTCTATCAATTTGTTTTTCGATGATTCAAAGTCTAGTTTTCCGGAGGTTAATAACTACTTTACCTTTGCAGTTGTCTTGTGCGAAAATGAGGTTTGGTGCTTCAGTTGTGAAACCTACTTGCAAGATGAAGAAAACTCAAGGTATTAATTATATGGTCGCTTCAAAATAATGACGGAGCTTATATACATCATGACATTATTAAAGCGATATTCATAAATAGATTTGTTATCTAACGTTTTGAACTAAACTCTAGAGTCATAATGTGTTTCTGTTCACTTTTATGTATAGAAACACAAGCTCTTGAAATACTCCATAATAAATATACTTATACGTCCAAGTAAGTTTACCTTACGCAAGAAACCAATCTCTAACTTTTGTCTTTTGATCTCTTCAATTTCAGATCGAGTAGGAGTCAGTAGATCTAAAAATTTGAATCACAAACAAATAGATTAGAAAAACCAAAAGTCGGTTAAACTAAATTATAAATCATAAGAAGATTAGAATTGAGGTAAAACAAATACCTTCCACAACTGTCGGTATATATATCTGCAGCGTTAATATGCTTGGCCAAATTACTAGCAGTGGGTTTCATGAATGTTTTTCTTGGTTTAGATGATCTTTTGCTTGGGTTAGATGATATGTTGCTTGGTTTAGATAATATGTTGCTTGGTTTAGATGATATGTTTGCGGACTTCAGTTCAGCTTTTATTCTTTGAATATCAGCAAGCATGAAATTAGTATAATCTAGACCTGCGCCATTTAGATAAAGAGAACAAAGTATTAAGGTGTACACTAGATGCTCGAAATGAAAGAACGGAATTTCAATAGGAAAAACAGCAACACAAATTTCATTTACATCATACTAAAAATGACATGAAACTTTAGCTTAAAAAGCAATAAGCAGAAAGTTAAAAAATCATAGGGTAGATATTTAATAAATTAGACTCGCGAACTTTTGTTGGTAGAATAAAGAATTAGAAAGTCGGCACTAGATCTAACTATCCCATTATGGATACTCGCAATTAATACCTTCGTATTTCTCTGCTGAATAGGCTATGCCACCATTTGAAGGAGTAACTATGGAAGGACTAACATGTTCAACAGCTTCAAGTTCGGGAGAGCTGGTTGTATGAACTTTTTCCGGAGTAATGCTCTTCAAAACATTTGACAAGTTAATCTTCGGCATGTAAGCTGCAAAAGAATCATAAATTGTAAGAGTTACTTTAGAAAAAATCTACACCTTTTGTCAATTAAGAAGGCACTTCAAATAGTTGGTTACAAGTAACCATCACTGAAATCACTAATGTCATATATCGAGCCATTTAGAAGCTACTTACAACAAGTTTAGATGTTTCATATATACTAGAACCTTACTTTTACATCTCCACTAGTTTTAGGGAATATATCTTCTTATCTCATTCACGTAGCAAAAAAAATATCCAACATACAAAATAAACTAGTTCGAGTACCCATAAGAAAAAGACGTGTTCAGAATACCTATTAAATACAGTTGCAACTTAATTCGTTATCAATTTCATAACGTCACATTGTACGTACATGCAGATAACAAGATATTACACTCCATAGGTTAGTAGCACCCAAAGATAGTGCTAGTTTATCTCGTTTAACTCACTACGAGGAAAACTGACCAGTTAAACGACAAATCTTTTTGAAATGTCCAACATTTTGTCGCTTATAACATTCATTATCACCAAAGAAACATCCGTACCCGTTACTATGCTGATTTCATTACATTTCATGACATAATTGATAACTATGCTAAACCTACACACATGAAAACTTTGGCACAGAGAATATATATTTTTTAGATCTATTTATAAACTATTTGCTTCACCTTCAAAATCCAAATGTGGATTGGAAGGGATGAGTAATAATTCATGTCATATATATCACAATCGTTGCAACGTAAACAAAGTTCAGCACGGTGCATTACATGTCCTATTGTTAAGAAACTACATTGCAGGCAAGTTCTCTAAGATCTATGTCTACCTATTGATATATTCAAGTTGCATAGTTATGTTACAATTACATCAATTTAAATTAAACACACACGATTCCATACGTAATTTACGAAATGAATATGCATGTTTTCACTACTTATTAGTACCTTAAACACTAACCACAAACACAAAATCTAGTAAATACTATCCAACACAATAACAAGTAGATACTTTATAAAAATAGAAAGATGCTTACGAGCAGCCGGATATTCACGAGCAAATCTGAACCAACGTTCAGCTTCTCGTACCTCATAACTGGTTTCATCCGTAGAAAAATCAAAGAATTTACATGTATTAAACTCATATGTAAAATCAACATACTGATCATACAAAGATGAATCATCATTTATAGCTAAACTGTCCATCATCTCCTCAACTTCATCCATATCTGCGATGCAATTGTCGTTGTATTGCTGATAACAAAACCCTTAGATTGTTTTGGTGAAAAAAATGAATAGATACAGGGTGGTGTGTATGTAATATTTTGTTGAGTATATAGCGCCCAGAAACATTTTTTGAAACTGTGGACCTTTTTCCCTTTTGACTTTGGCAAAAATGTCAAAACATTTAGTACTAATTAAAAAGAAAACAATTACAACATTTATTGCTTACAATTTGTTTTTATTTTTGGTCTTTATGATTTAAATAAATAAATAAAAACCTATATATAGTAATTTTTGAATTATAAAGTTTGATATGAAATTAAATATAGATTTGGTATTAAATTAAAACCTTCGGATAAAGATATACCAAAATTAATTAAGATTTTTTTTCTTAATGAGTCATTTATTCCAAAATAATTAAGATTTTTTTTTTTTTTTATCTTTTTAGCTAATTGACTCATAATATATGTTAAAATGTTCATTTAAAAATAAATAGTTATAAGTTGTTAATTTTTTATTTTACACTAAATTTTAAAAATATGAGATCGAAAAACCGACAGTTAAGAAGTACAAAATAATTTATCGTGACCCTTGGTTTAGTTGATCAAATCTAAAACTCATATTTATATATTTGTGAGAGCATGGCTATCTGAGTATGTGACTCTCGGTACATTGTAGGGATGGTAACTCAGGTTAGGTCTGTTGACGGTTCAGGTTAGCAGGTTGCGGGTTGAAATTACTTGACCCGAACCTAACCCATTAACATAATCAGGTTGTTGGGTTCGGGTGAGTAGGTTGTTCAACTCGAACCTAACCCGTTGACCCGTTTATTATAAATGTTAGTGGGTTGACGAGTTGGTTTTACGCCAAACGCGTTGATTACGGGTCAATCGAGTCAAAATGACTTTAATTTGCTGATAACTTAAGTTATTTATATTTTATTTTTGCAACTACTAGCATTGAAAAAGATAACATAGAAATTTCTTTAAAAAAGAAAATTTAAAGGATAAATTACTAAGATTAAAATAAGATGTTATTTAGTTAAATATGATAGAATACATATTAATGTTATATACTGGAGTATTATTTATAAAAAATAGTTTATAAAAGTTTGTGGCTTTCAGATGGACCAATTTAACCAAATGACCAACCCGAACCTAACTCAAAAATAATTTGCAGGGCCGTTTCAAGCTAATTTGGGGCCCGGAGCTAAACAAAAAAGTGGGGGCCCTAATAACATCTTTTTTGAATAAAAGATGGCAACAACTCCGAATTTTTTTTTATTAATTGAAAAAATTATTACAATTGAAGGCTGTGGACTCCCCACCTAGAAAAGGAATAAGACTATGAGACATGTCTCATTAGCCAAACAACATAACAACTACATATTACAATAGAATAAAACAAAATAAAAAACTAGAACTAAAGTTTACATTTTCAAGCTTTCTTAGATGCAAAATCATCAATAATAGTATCAATATTAATGTTGTCCAATATATTTTTCCCCATGCATAACATACCAACCCATTGAATCTTTCTTGTGACATTAATGATATCAAATAGTTTTTTAATAATTTTAATTTTGAAAAGCTTCTTTCGGCCGATGCGACGGTAACGGGTATAGTTAATAAAATTCGATATGCAATGGAAGCATTTGGATAAAAACCTTTTTTTTTTAATAAACTCTAAAATTTCAGATGCGGTCATAATCACATTTGGCAAAGTCATTTGCAATACTTTGAGTTCCGTAAACAATTCATTTACATCTACATTATCATATTTTCTAGTTCCGTAAATAAACTCTAAGATTTCAAATGCGGTAATAATCAACTTTTTTTGAGTAAACTAGCCAATTTCGATCACTAGTATCTCCATTATCATATTTTCTAGTATAAGTAGCATAAGTAAAATGTCTAAATATATTATCTTTAGGATAATCAAAATTTGATTATCTTATAGGCCCTTTTTCAATTAAAATATCTCTTAATTTATCATTAAGATATTCCCAATTTACAGGATAAATATCTAAAGGCGGAACAAATTGCTCATTTTTATTTTCATTATCATGTGTGACATTATCATCTTCATGATTGTTATTTTCATTTTCAATATTAACATCTTCATGTGTGACACTTTCATCTACATTATTGTTAATTTCATCATCAATAGTGACATTTTCATTTGTAATATTGACGGATTCATTTGCTGCATTTTCTTGTTCATTTAAAACACTACAACTAGAAGAGCCTACTTTTTTATAAACTTATTCATAGATCCTTTTTGTTTTTCTATAGATTGTTCAATTTTCTGTTTTTTTTTTTTTTCCTTTTTTCATGTCCAGACATATATTTTCTAGGCATCATTTTATTAATTATTACTAAACAGAAGTGAGAGGTGGGAGGGAAAAAAGTCGGACATGAGACCTGCTATGAAGAAGCCGATCAGTGACACATATAACAGACAACAAGCCAACAACCTCTGTTTTTCAGCAAGACATCAACTCTCACTCAATCTTGAATCAAAAACAGAAAAACTCTAAGAAAAATACCACTTACATTTATTAAAAAAAAATGATATAATGAAGCAACCACACACACAAAAATGATGCTAAAATAAGTTAGACATGACATAATAAAGCAAACCTAAATTTATTAAAAAAAAACATTATAGAAAAATACCACTTACATTAAGAAAAAGGTGGGATCGGTTGTAAGACTAGAATTATAAAAAACAAAAAGCAATTGTACTTCAATTGCAAAATCGAGTGAGAGGGAGAGAGGGAGTCACTTAGGGAATCTTGGGTTTTGTAATAGTCATTTTTAGGTATAATTTTTATGATTTAAATTTTTTTGGTCTTTTTTATCAAAGTTTTTAGACCTTTTTTTATATTAAAATTTTTTGGGGCCTTTTCTTATATAAATTTTTTTTTTGGGCCTCAAAACTAAATAAATATAGAAGCTCGAGACATACAAATTTGGGGGCCCGGAGCGGTCGACCACCTCGCACATGCCCACGCTACGGCTCTGATAATTTGAGTTAACAGGTTGGCGGGTTGAGATTATACAACCCAACCCATTAATTTTCGTGTCGATTTTATGTCAGGTTTCATGTCGTGTCGAATATTGACACCATTAATATGTTGCATTCTTGGCTATTTTTTATGCCAATAGTGTATTGTCTCGTACAGGTGTCCTAAGGTGCTTCATTTGTATGTTAAATTGTTTGAAAAAATAAACGAAGAAACTTTTTTCGTAACGTGCTATTTATTATATGTGGCCACCATTTCCTATATGCATATTTCATCTTGCTTACATCAAAAGATTCGACTCATCTACAAAACCGAAACTGCCCGAGTGACTTGCAACTATAGTTGAATAGATGGTTAAGCCGCGAACCAAAACATTACTTATATAGCTAAGAAGTTAAAGACAAATGTATGTTGATACAAGTAACTATAATAAAAACTTTATTTATAAACTGATGCTAGAATTTTTGATTTAAAAGCTGTTTTATTTGCTTCATTTGTTTTTTATATTCATTATATAACCTTATTTTAATCCTTAAATAACCTTATTTTATTAGTTTCATTTGTTTTGTTTTCTTCATTCAAAACTTGTTTCCCTTTAAATAACCTTAATTTTACTGGATGTATAACTGTTCCATCGATGGTATTTTATCCTGATATCTATAATGTCGAGCCAGAATTGAAATGGTATCTGATTGTGCAAATCGGTGTCAATTAGTTACTTGCAGTTTTCGTTGTTTGGTTTGCTTAATGTGGTGGCGAAGACCGTGTTGTATGTGCATTGTAAGTTGGCTAGTGGAGAAGACACTGTCAATTAGTTACTTGCAGTTTTCGTTGTTTGTTTTGCTTAATATGGGGGCAAAGACCGTGTGCATTGTAAGTTGGCTAGTGGAGGAGACACTGGTAAGGCTTTAACATAGGAGGAAGAGACTTCGAAGATGTTTATGGCTGGAGGTTTTACTATATGATATGGTTTTGCATTTTACTTTGGGGGATTACTAACTTGATCGGGCTGGTTGGTCGAGTCCTAAAGATGTTATCATCTGTAGTTTGCTTTCATGTTCTCAAGATATACTAATATGTTAGTTTTAGTGATATGGAATTATGAAGTCTATTTTGGTGCTATGAAGATGGAGTAACTTGTAGAACGTTGGGTTGGTTTTAGTGATCTCGAGGTTCTTTTCATGTTTTGGAAATATTGTAATTGGTAGAACGTATGTTAATTATAACTTATAAATGATCTAAAGTTCGTTTTCTTATTTTGAAGTTGATGTGTTACTAACATCATTCACTTCATATCATCTAAGCAATCCGATTCGAAATATGTCAATACCTTATAAACAAAATATATGTTTTATTCCACATATTACTATTTCTAACTCTTATTTGGTGTTATTAAATTTTTTCTCTAAACCAGTATTTACTCTCACATATGAAGTGAAGTGAAGTGAAGTGGAGGAACCTATATTCGTCTGCTAACTCAAATTTCCTTTTTTATATCATGTTTATAGTGCTTAAAGAAAAAACTAAGATGAAGCTCCTATTCGAATCTCCTTTCCATCATGTACCTTCGTCCCATTTATGGGACGACGGATATATATCGCAACACGATCCATATCTGATCTTAAGATCTAGTTCTACAAAGGAAAACAATTCAATATAAGATTCCAATCTCATAGACCTTACTTTATATAATGAAGTAATATCGAACACGTGTTCTCTTGGTGACAATATAAAATTTGATAAAATATTCACCAACTATGACAGGTTCAAAGTTTGAATCCCACAGGTAACAATCATGTTGGAGACATTTCACTGATAAGCATAGCTTGAGCATACACCTGCCTCCGATGACGCCCTCAACCCACAAATGTGTCTAATAGTGCGTGAGTTCGATTTCGTTCTCAAACATTTGTCGGAACACGGTCGAGGTGAATTTACTCGATATTTTACGTTCATAGTGGGGATGTAGGTACGTACATTGGAATATGTAAGGTGGCCACCGGTTACTATCTAATAAACTTTTTTTTCTTCTTCTTATTTCTATAACGAAATAAACGTTTTAATGAAATAAACCTACTATGATTCTCCTAATGAAATATAACAAAACATACCCTAACTTTTTATTTGAGTGCATAAGAGCAGCTGAGGTGGTGTCATCGTGGCGGTCAAAGTCGTCCTTCATAACGTTGTGGTGCACGACGTCACCACTCCATGGTTTTCGGGTGTTAGCCGACTTCTTTAAAATACTAACGGTAATCTTTTTTTTTCTTCCTAAAAATTAGCCATTATAACATTAGTCTTTTAAAAATCTATATTTATTTTAATTATTATCTATAAATAACCACTTACACCTATATTTTCTATTCTATATTTCTTTTCGTTACGAATAAAATACCAATATAAAAAATCAAACATACCAGAGATGATATATGGTAATCAATTTATCGGTTTAGATAAACCCGAACGTTGATAAACTATTTTCACCTCACCCTCAACATGTGCCCACCAAATGATGATTTCGTGTTTTCCACCAAACATTACAAATTATGGAAGTCAATTTATTTTATTAGTAAAGTTTATTTTACTAATGTTTGAGTTTTATATATTTTCTTAATGATCATTAAAATAAATTAAGAGAAAATCACCTAAATAATCACCTAAATAATCACCTGACAACTAAAAAATATCAAAATACTCACCTGATTCGCGACATTTTTCTCGCGCCAATTTTTGTCTTTTAGTTGTCGTCGCGAGATTAAAAATTATAGAAATAAGTGGTCACAAATTGACCACGTCCTCGCGAAAGTTTTGGTCATAGCGACGTATAAAAACAAATTCGCGACGTATTAGTTAGTATAATACAAACATATTTTAATACATACCCAATTATATCTAGACAAGTCTCCACTCCATTTGTTTTATTCTCACGCCATTTGAAATTTTTTCTACATTTTTGTAATTTGTCCACCATTAATATTATTCCGTACGATTTATAGCAAACCCCCCCTTTATATTAAACCTCCTTTTATATTAGACCTCTTCATTTAATATTATACCAAACCCCACTTTAATATTATACACCAATTTAATTTTATACCAAAACCCCCTTTATATTACACCTCTTCATTTAATATTACACCAATTTTCATTTAATATTTGAACTACTCCCTTTAATTTTTAACCAACCCATATTATCTAATTCTTTCCCATATTCACTCAAAGTTATAGCATTCACATTTTTGTTCTAGAAAAGATCGAGAGATTTTAAAAATGAATTTACAAAAAAATTATGTGAACATAATTTTGGGCACCGGAGGTGCATGGAAGATAGTTAATGGAGTCTTGGAGTCTTTGCCTTTGCAATCATCAAGACGTGCTGTCCGATTACCTATTAGACTAAACTTTGTTAGTTTGGTCAAATTTGTTGTAGAATAATCTTCTTTAAACACTAAGAAAGAGTTTAAGTTTTTTTTACAAAATGTGTTCTTACCCACATCCAATAGAAATCCAAAATGACGATGATGTTATTCTATTTATAGAAACAATTGTTACTTGTCCGATTGAAATGTTTACATTAGTTGTTGTTCAACAAATCACTCCTCAATATACAACTAGAAATTTCAACCGAATTCAACAGGTTTCTTGTCATCATCCTTTTTCTTCATATGAGCCTTATCCTACATACAATTATCATCTTTTAAACATGATAATGAACACCAATATTTACAACATGATGATGTTTTTAAGTCGGAAGATCATTATGTAGCTAAAATGGCTAAAAAGGATCACCCGTTCAAAAATCCGGATATAACAAACTATATAGGAGAAGAAGAAGAAGAAGATGATGATGACGATGAGTTCGTTAAAGGAGAAGAGGATGATGACGTGTTCTTAAAAGATGAAGTCGGTGTATCAACGAAAAAGCAAAAAGGTAACTTCTTTTGCATACTCGACCCACTCGTATGTCCGGATCCGAAATTTACACTTTATGAACATACAAGCTACGACTCATGTTCAAAAGTTATTGAAGGGAAATTCTATAAAGATAAAGAAGAGTTACAAGTACTCTTAGGATTGAAAGCTACTGAAGAACGTTTTCAGTTTAAGGTTACACAATTAACTCGTCTAAGATTTGAAGCAAAATGTCTCTCAAAAGGGTGTAAATGGCATCTCAGGGCCACTAAGCTTGATAATTCAAGCGTTTTTTATGTTGCAGTTTTGGAAGATCAACACTCATGTTCAAGGACCCAAAATGCATCCTCATCATCATAATGCTAACAAAAAGGTTTTGGGTCATCTCATCAAAGAGCAAATAAGAGATTGTGGGCGGATATACTGAGGGAATGAAATCAAGAGAGATCTGAAAACAACATATAAACTTGATATTTCTTACTCTCAAGCTTGGCGAGGAAAGTGTTACGCTTTGCGGTTGTTGAGGGGGAGCGAGGAGGACTCATTTGCCGAACTACCATATTATTGTCACAATTTGAAGTTAGCAAACCCTGGGACCGTAACCTATATTGAGACCGATGATGTAGGAAGGTTTGAGCATTTATTTGTCGCAATTGGTGCTCCGGTGAGTATATTGTTCATCTAAAAATATTATATTAATTTTTGTACTTATATTGATATGCTTTTAAATGTACAATTTAGATTCGAAGTTTTCGAGAGCAATTACGACCAATGATTATTATAGATGGCGCGCATCTTAAAGGGCATTTCGGGGGAACAAATTTGTTGGCGGTAAGCATGGATGGAAACAATCAGATTTTTCCTCTTGCATACGGAGTAGGCAAGACCGAAAGCGGTGTGTATAAATGAGAGGAAACCTGAAAAAGGGGGGAGGAGTTCGTCGAGATCGTTCCCAGTACTTGATATTTTCTAAGTACTTGGGGAGTAATGATTCCCACTTTCTGAGTTGTTTACATTTCTCTGGAGTAACAATGTTAAGAATGTTAACACAGCTGTCATATATGACATTTTCCAAGTCTCGAGATTGAGCTCAATCAGAAACCAATGTATTGGATTGACACATACAGGGATAAGTACCTATAAACAAATAGATATAAACCGACATTAATATCTGATCGACGTTCATATATTGACTATTTGAAACAAATTATAACTTACCCGATCAACATCCCACCATGCGACATAAGGTGATCTGTTTCCGTGAGCATAAGATTGACAAAATGAATTATCTCCTTCAAGTAAGAATGTATGAAAAAATGTCGGGACAACAATACAACGAATTTGTTTTTGAGGATTAGTGACCAAAGCTTTAGCCCTTAATAACATTGTTCGTAAAACCCAACCATCAACATGCTAAAAAAAACAATATGTTTAACATTAGTTTTTAAGTATAACTGAAAATTTTAACTTTAAATACACACCTCAGACTCCAAATAACCGCCTTTCTCCTTCCCAAGTAGTATACCCCAAGAATGCTTAGTGCACTCCTGCCCACCCGTGTACACGGTATGGCATGAATCAGAATTCTTCTTGTTGTAGAAATCCATTGCACAAATGTCCCACTCAAGATGCTTAGTCAAATATGGATTAAGGGGTGGGTCACAAATTGAGTAGTTGCTCTGATCTATGCTAGAGGGATGGGTCACAATTTGAGCCAAATGTACAACGTCTTGGTCGGTCTCCTCCGCTATGGTTTGTACGGTATCCCCTGCCACCACCTATTTAACCCCGAAAAAACGTATAATTAATGAGTAAAATATTTAAAACTTGTTATTACCCGCCCATAGAATAATAATAAAAATTACATCCAACAACTCTGACATAGACATTTTCTCAGCCGCCTCTATCGGACCAAGTGTCTTCCCCTCCTTTCGTTTTGGTCCCCTCTTCACGTTCTTAATAAGTGTATATGGTGATAGATATTTACTATTAAATTGTGTTCTTTCGTCGACCACGACAATTAGCCAAAGCTACTGTTCTCGGTGCTGACAACGGAATATCACCATCTGACATTGAAACCTCGTCAACAACATCATCAAACCCTCCCTAAATAAATGAATTATTTATAAATTAACATTTAGTAAAAGCAACTATATATGTTATATGTAAAAATAAACAATGAAAATAAAAGTTACCTCGAAAAGCTGTAATAGAACCTTAATAATCTTCTCTTGACGTGCCACCGTCGACTCCAAATATGATAACCTACCCAAGGCTGAATTTAGTAGAGCAGATGTAGCTTCCAAAGTAGGTGTCTCTCTCGTCCTCGTGCTCGTCATGGGGGGCTGATCTAGAATGCAACCCATATCATGGTCGTGTTCAGATCCTCCATATGGCGGTGTTGGAGGTGTTGGTGACCCATGTTCTGATATGGATCGTGGCCTTAGTGGTGTCGAGACTGATGGATTTATTGGTGTCGAGACTGCTGGTGGTGACATCGGCCTTGGTGGCGATACCACTTGTGCCATTTTCAACGTCGACTGAAACTCATTAATAGCATCATCAATATAACTTTTACTAGTCGTCCACCATTTTGTTGTTAACTCGGCATTGGTAGGCACCATGTTATGTGGTCGAAGGGCGGGCTGCAATTAATAAAATATTTTTTTATGTGTTTAAAAGTGTATTTTAAAATAAATACTGTAACACTCACCAAAATTACCTCCGTAACTGTAGTAAAAAATTTCTTCACGGTCTACCATTGCGTATGTTTTAGGCATTTTTTCCGGCAAAACGCCCTTGG
Source organism: Senecio squalidus (assembly GCA_910822075.1). Lineage (NCBI taxonomy): Eukaryota > Viridiplantae > Streptophyta > Magnoliopsida > Asterales > Asteraceae > Senecio > Senecio squalidus. Next base: position 26,101,700 of record CAJVGC010000592.1, read on the forward strand.
GATCCTACCGGGCGTGTACATACAATACCTACTAACTCGTGTATACGGGAAAACCTCGTATATCCATATCTATTAAATAAAAATTACAAATAATTGAGAATAATAATTGTAGATCAAAATTATAGTAATAAAAATTAAATGAAAATTAATATTACAACCTTAACCGCCCAAATAAATCCACTAAGCGAGTACGTAATTTGATTTTTTCGTGTATCGAGTGCATTCCGAAGCTTAGGGAAAGTAGCATCCCATATGAAAGAGCCTCATGGAAAATTATTCCATGACTCTAAATCATCAACAAGTAATAAAAGACTATCCTCCACCTTCATCTTTGGCTCCCTCCCCAAAAATCCAAAACATAACATATATAATAAGCATATACGGATAACATCATCATCAAGTAACTCATGTAAGCGATTCATAAAAATATATTTCAGATCTCTCCCTTTTACTTTTGCAAAATCCGGAAATACCCTTTTCTTAAATGTACCACCATTCTTCTCATGTATCCAATTTTGATGACCAAAACGCATCCCCGTAACAAGGCAAAACTCCTCACGTCCAAATCGCAATAAATGTCTCCTGAATGAAAACTGAATATGGTCTAAAACTTGAGGATCATTAACCTGAGTCTGCAATAGTAAATGGACCAGACTCGAGTCTCGGGATTTGCATGGGACGTCAAGTAAGTATCCAAAACATGTTTGCCTAAATAGATTAACCCTTTGTCCCAACCTATTAGCTATATCTAGTGCAACACCAATATTGCATCTAACAGTAACAGCGGCATCATACAAAATCCTAAGAACAAAAGCAACCGTTAAAATTCCATGTGAACAAAATATAGTTTACCAAAATTGAAAACAAAATTAAAGAGTTACTCACAAACAAAAAGACAAAGTTCACAATAATAGTAACTAACCTGATTATCTGTCATTAGAAGACGTAATCGTCAAACACCAACCACCAAGAATGATACAATTTCTCGATTGACTACACAGGACATGAACAATTAAACTATACCATCGCCATCACGAGCCTTTACCGCGCGATTTGGAAAAACAAATCATAGCGTTATACCAGGTAAAAATGTGGAATTGAAGGTGAATTTTGCTTTAGAAGTTGTGGGGACGATAGGATTTTTACTTTTCACTGTGTTTTTTAAAGATTTACATGAAGTGTTTATATTTGGAAGTAAAGCGTTGACTAAAGTCAACGTCGCGATGACGTGGCTCCGATCTAAATCTAATTCATAATTTTTATACACGATTATACGTCGCAAATTTGTTTTTATACGTCGCGATGACCAAAACTTTCGCGAGGACGTGGTCAATTTGTGACCACTTATTTCTATAAACTTTAATCTCGCGACGACAACTAAAAGACAAAAATTGGCTCGAGAAAAATGTCGCGAATCAAGTGAGTATTTTGGTATTTTTGAGTTGTCACGTGATTATTTGGGTGATTTTCTCATTAATAAAACACACGGATAGCGATGCGGGTCCCCATTTAACATTCAATCCTAGCCGTCCATTTAATCCAACGATCCATCTTTTCTACCGCACAAATTTCCTAAAAAATCAAATTACCAAAAAAAAAACACAAAATATAAACTAGTGTTATACCCATGCGTTGCTCGGGTATATATTTTTAAATGATACGTTTATATTTTCTATTTTGTATAAACATGGGCAAAATGCATGAAAATGTAATACTTTACGCGTTTTGTTATTGCGTGTATATAACTTTCGAAACCTCTATTGTGTGTATCCAATTTCTTTCTTTTTTAAAATAATGTAATGAAATGGATTTTTGTTTGCGTGTAACAGGTTTTATTATTCAAAATTTCGGAAAAAAGAATAAGTTAATACATCTTTAGTGAAAACTAAGAGTACACACAATAGATGTTTTTAGAGTTGAATACAGACAATAGTAAAACGAATTGGTCCTTGAGCTTGTTCCAATTTAACGAGTTCAGTCCTTGGGTCGAAAGATCTTCGGGTTCAGTCCCTAGGTCATCAATTTGGCTACAAGAATAGTCCATTTGTCACTTAAATTGACTAAAATATCCTTAATAAATAAATATTAATTTATCTATCAATTTAAAAAATAAATAAAAAACTAATTATCCCAATCCCAAATCACAATAACCCAAAAAAAAAACCTACAAATCGACAAACTAATTATGCATCTGAGCCAAAAAATCCATTGAGAAGCCATGATTCGATTTAAGTGCTTCCATCTCCTTCTCCAAATTCACCAATTCCGCATTCGAATCCAACGCTTCCAAATCAGCTACACTAGTTAACACAGCAACAAAAGCAATCGTATATCCTTTCGCCCTATCATGAGCAAAATTCTCACCATAACTCAACTCCTCAATTCCTTTAAACTGATTTTTAACTCCTCCGATCACTTCCAAAACCCCATTTTTCTCATTTTCGCCTAAATTCTCCTTCAGTTTCAAAAACGTCACTCTAATCGCCGATCCAGCTTTCAACGATCCACTACCCCCGATATCTTTGGTAGATATCCAATCGACGACCATGATGGTGTTAAAGTACAACTAGCGAAGCGTAACGTATAACTAAAATCAACCAAATTGAAATCTTTTGATGGGTTTTATGATTGGAAGAATGGGGAGAAAAACCCAGAAACAAATTTGATCAATTCATGACATGTGATCAGATCTGGAAAGGGGAAGAAATAAGAATTCAACAAGTTGAATTGAATATATGTATTTGTCTTTGAATTTTATGAACAAGTGGGACCCGGGTTATAAGGAAGGAGTTTTGTAGGTTTTTTTATTTTTTCTATTTATTTATTAAGGGTATTTTAGTCATTTTAAGTGACAAAGGGACTATTCTTGTAGCCAAATTGATGACCCAAAGACTGAACCCGAACGATTTTCGACCCAGGGACTGAACCCGTTAAATTGGAACAAGCTCAGGGACCAATTATATAATTAACTCTAATATTTATTACATTTTCATTTACTTAATCCTAATAACATTATTAACCTAAAATAATAAATGTAGGATACATTTTTGCCATGTACTATCCATTAATACAAAAACAATACGTCTCTAATCAACTAAAACAATTAAAGACCTACAACTCACATATGTTATATAACGACTATAGGTATACACTTGACGAAAACTATAGTGGAACATAAAATTGAACTGAATTGTGTAAACGTGGTTTAGGGTAGGCTAAGTATGTGTTTGGTTTTAAGATATGAGAATATAATTAATGATTTTCATTCCCATTATCATTAAATTGTACGATTACAATAAAAAGGTATTTCAAATTAGTAGGGTTGTTAAAAAAATCGAACATCTAAAGACCGACCCGAAAAAACTAAAACTCCGAAACCATGTAACCAATTTTCGAAAAATCTAAAACCAAAAATCCGATTTTTCACGGATAGGTTAAGGTTTTTAGTTTCAAATACCCTGAGTATTTGCACATATATAGAAATTTTGTGTAGACATATTAAATTCATGTGTATCAAACTTAAATCCTACTTTTACTAAACTATTATTCAATTATTTGGAGAAAAACTTGAATGGCAAAATATCCGAAATGGGGATATCATATGTCTTTAATGTATGCGTCACTTTAATTAATTCATCATATATATTCTTCACTAAAAATCCAGTTTAATTCATCGTAATTTTCCCCGGTTTAGTTCAATTATTTTCTGTTGATTCTTTTTGTGTAATTTATATGACTTGACAACACATTATGACTTACTATTTTTAATATAAACTATGTTTTATGAAAGTGCAGATTGAAATTTTTGTATGAAAATAAAAATACGTTATTCATGCCTTCTTACTCAATTGGATTTCTGAAAATGGTTACTCGTGATACAAATCGAGGGCAATCGTCTTGTGTGATGTTCATGTACCCATGTGGCGGTTACCTACCTATTATGGTGCAGATTCAGGTAGTGAAATTAGTCACACGCCCCAAAAATACGATCCAAATATTTAAAACTATCCGAACCAACCCGTGAACAACCTAGGATAAAAAAAACTTACGTCGAAAGACATGACGAGTTATGAGAAAAATAAAAACTTTTATGATGAAATAGACCATTGAATTAATAATATGAAAATAATAAGTAGCTAAACAAAAGTGATGTTGTCACCATGCTTAAATGGAGAAAGACGTGTGTTTAGTGGTGATGTTAGTATGTATACTTCATATACAAACTTCAAAAAATAGTGTAACCCCAAAAGCGCATCATCGCTAAACAACACAACACCAAACTTTAAAATGTTAGACTCGATTATGTAGACAAAATATTGTCGACCCACGTAAACCATTAATTAAATAGTTGTTTTGTTATTCAGTTCACGAGAAAATAAAAAAGAATTAATATGCACTTAGAGGTTATAGAGTCACATAAAGTTTTTTTCTTAAAATATGGTATGTTAATTTAAGTTGTAAACACATATACTTTCACCTTTTTTTATCTCTTCAAACTCATAAATTAGAATTAACGATCCTTTCTAGTTTCAAACAATGCCTCCAACACGTAAATATAGGAATTATGTATATGTGTGTTTGACGTATTTTTTGGTTAATCTTTTGTATTTTATTGCTGAAATATGACTTGGTCTTTATAAAAGGCGATACAAAGATAATGTAAAACATGTATTTTTAGTGATAAAATTAAAAATCAATATTAAAAGAAATATAATAAATGTAAAAATGTTATGAATTATTGGTGAAATGGATAACACGCATCCATCTACTATATCCATCTACTATCCTATTCCCTATTCATTCTTGACAGGTAAATGTACATGTAACTTGGTAGTATAAATATGTACCCATTGTGAATAAGAAAATTGCACCAATATCTACTTTCCATAAGTGATATTAGAATTCCTTCCATCTCCTTCTTTCTTTCTAAATTATAAGGATTGCCTATAATATTGTTAATCACACCATAATAATAATTAATTTATAACACGTTATCAGCACGAAAAGCTTTTATCAAGAAGATTAAAACAAGTTCAAGGTATACCCACTATAATCAAGAAATCACCAAGGTAAACATTTTTCGTAATAAAACTTTATACATTATCATAAAAGAGGTAACCATCATAATACTCAAATTTGTAAACTAAAAGATTTTTTAATTATGAACTACTAACTTTTACCCATATTTCATCATATAGTAATGGACTACTAATTTATTATACATTAATGGACTACTAACTTGAAAATATTTTAATGGACTACTAACTTTTACTAATCTTTAACATTTATTTTAATGTATACTAACATTTGCTCTTAACCTTAATGTTATTTGATACTAACTTTTATTACTAATTCTTATTTATGTACACTAACTTTATTCTTAACTTTGCTAATCTTTATCTATATAAAGCTTGAGTCCCTTTTTGAGTTTTAGTATTAATTACCCCATATATCTTAACCACCCATTAAACAACCATAACCATCCTACTTGAAACTGCCACACCCATTAAACAAGCATCCTACTTGAAACTGCCACCCTAATCAATTATCAATTGTTTATTAACTACACACCTAAAGGAATGAAGTGAAACTGCCGAATGTAACTACACACCTAAAGGAATGAACTGAGACTGCCCAATGCCACCAATAATAACTTCAAACTGCCACCCCTAATAACATTCAAGAGGGGCACTCAAAAGACCTAAACCTACAAAGCATTACTGGGAGTTTTCTTACAATTTCATGAATAAAAACGGTGCTAAGGTTAGTCTCTTACCATATCCTTCCTTTGTTTACCAAACCTGTCATAACTCAGCAGCCATGTCCGTATCCAATGCAGTAGCAAATAATAACCTCTACTTTGATGATCTGGAGATTGGTGCCACTGGGTCATTCATTGCGATGCTTTGCAGGGCGTGGGATGTTAATGCGGCAACTGGGCGTTACCTAAGCAGGGACTTTGTTTTATGTGATGCTAAGGTCCGTTTGTTACGCTTTCTTGAATAATAACCCCTTACAGACGATCTATGTAACATGTTCATTGGTTTGTAATAGGCCCTTACACACGATGTATTTAACCTGTTTATTGGTTTCTGTCCCAGGGTAAGACAATGCACGGTACATGTCGCACGACTGTCGCGCATATGTTTTTGAGGTTGAAAGAAGGCGAGATCTATTTTGTCAAGAACTTTTCGGTCCAGCCAAATAAGGAGGAGTATCGCATCTACAAGGATGCTCCTTTTATTCTTGAGTTTGATGGAGCCACGATCGTTCGCAAGGCAAATGTCCCACTTGATGGTTTCGTTAGGTATCCACTTCAGCTGGTGGAGCTTGAAGATCTGGAGCTTACACACAACAAGTTCATGATTGGTGAGTGTATCCAATGTTTTCATGCATTTTACTATTTTAATGTTAAGAATCAGGCTTCACTCACATCTCTGAATACACTACTTGCAGATGTTGTAGGATATGTCACAAATGTAGGTAGATCTGTTCAGCAGCGATCGGGTTCAAAAACACTTGACTTCTATCTTGCTAATTCCAGGTACGTGTTTTTAATCCCGTTTCATACCCACAGTAAAATCTACATAAAAACACACAATACATAATAGTTAGATACAAAATATAGTTATAGATATATAGATACAGAATATAGATATAGATATATAGATATAGATACCTTTATGTGTGTAAAAAGGAGAAATCAGAGATTGATTTCGATGAATTCTTTAGTGAGTGTTTTGTGTGTGTATTTGATGATTTTTGGATGGGTTTAAAATGGTATGGAATTCAAAGTGTGGGTTTATAGCCGTTTATATTTAATTTTTGCGGGATGACGGTTACTCAATTTTTGGAAATTCTGATGGGGGTTTAACACAATGTTTTATGGCAGGGGACATTCTGTACGTGTTACTTTGTGGGGTGCTCTTGGAGATCAACTGATTGAAAGGCGTACACGCTGCAAAGGGGTGTACCCAGTTGTTTTGACAGCGGTTGCTGTGAAGATATATAACAGTAAGCTTTCTACATACTTAAATTCCCCCAATCTATCACGAAACGCACCTTTACTATAAGTGTTGATTTGGATTATGCAGACCGGATCTATTTATCCAGCAGTTCATCCACAATGCTAATGGATGATGCTAGCATCCCTGCATTGAAATCATTCATGCCAACCGAGAGGTAAACAGTCCTACTTCTTTGTTTCCAAAACGTAACCGTTGTAAATTATGATTCTAAACAAAGGGCCGTGCTGTAGCGCTGAGGAGACCGCGAGGGAGGTATTGCCACTGGAGTTTTAAAGCTGGTACATTAGAGAATTTGCTGATGTGGTCACGTAACAGAAAGAATGACGTACGCTTTACGGTATCTGTTTCTTCAATCTTATATGTTTCAGTCCCGTGCAAATTTGAATTCTCTTTGTGCAGGCTGCAACATTCTATTGTGAGGTACGCATTGATGGTATCCGGACAAAAAGAGGGTGGAGCTTCCCCTCATGCCCTGGGGAAAAGTGCAGGAAGCAGGCTTCTCGGTCTAATGGCGAGTTTTGGTGTGAGTCATCTGACGGCTCAGTTGAATACCCAGTCATGAGGTATTGCTATTTGTCATATACACCAAGCCCCTTAAACATTCACGAACCTTGGTCAACAATATTACAATCTCCAGGTATCGACTAGAGCTTGAGGTTTCTGACAATACTACTGCGGTCGTGGTGGTAATGTTTGATGAAGTTGCAACGAAAGTGGTTAAATATTCAGCAGACTCTATCATGCAAGCTGACGACCAGGTCCATTCAGCACGAACTACTAATCTTACACCCGTATATGGACATGTATTGCCTAAATATGTGACTTAGCTTGGTCATTTTTTTCAGGTTCAGGATGAAATCTCTGATTCACCCTTACCAACTGCTCTAGCCAACATTGTCGGAACAAGACTTACTTTAGAATTAAAGGCTCAGTCATATTTTGAACATGCCGATTATGAGAGCTTTACCTGCTGGAACATTGTTTGCCCTACGAGTGGTGATGAAACTGGAGGGTTGAGTGGTGTGAAGCCATCTCCAGCAGCCCATTCAAGTTTGGCCTTAAAAACACCCGATAATCCATCCATTATTACCCCTTTGAAGAATACAGAGTCCAAGAATCGTCCTCGGTGAGTAATGCTTTGGCTTCGATATAATCACTAATTTCTGAGAAAATCAAAACTCAAAAATTGGTACTTCCTTTGGCCTTTCCAACTTGCTAACACTCTGAACATTTTGCCATCATCTTAGTGTTGATCTTGAGGATTCAGACACCGACTGCTCAGCCGTTGCAGGCGCCGGGGCAGGTACATCGATTGGTGGTGCATCCTCGAAGCGCAGGAAAAGGTTTGCAAAGCGGCTACCCCTACTATTTACTTATTCCATATGGTTTGCTACGCTCCTTACGGTCCATTGTTCTTTTTTTCAGCTACATAGTGGAGGAGTCAGACTTGGATTAGGATGCGAGCGTCCGGAAGCATAGTGCGGATGTTACCTCTCCACAAGAAACATATTTTCATGTCATGTTTTTCTGTTTATTAGACAATTTAAAATAAATGTTCCACCTCTTTTGTTGGGTTTATGGCTTATGCCACTGACATTTGGTGTATGAAACAAATGATGAAATATTGAATTTTGTTTGCGGTCAATAACTTTTGGCCATATTTCCTAATGTTGCATTTTAAGTTAACCAGCAACACACGCTATGGTCGTGTTCAAAGTCAAGAATTGTGTTCATTATCAATCGCTCTTGCAAACTTGCACACCTTAGTGCATAACCATGTATACCTATAAACAACAACTTATTTTAGGCTTAAATAAATTGTTCTATTTAACAAGTTGTGTTCATGGTAAATTATGTTAACTGACTTTTGAATGCTATCTCTACACTGCCATTTGTCATCTTATTGTTAGTTTTGTAACACGAAAGTTAGAACCTAATATAGTGTTAACACTACTGTTTTGTCACAAAAACCTATAGCTAGAGTAGTAATGCGATATGCACACGGGTACAAGCATTCTGCACCAGATTAATGTCACACATATTTCATTCACTGAAACGCTAAATAAAGTAGTGAGCTCTACACTGCCATTTGTCATCTTATTGTTAGTTTTGTAACACGAAAGTTAGAACCTAATATAGTGTTAACACTACTGTTTTGTCACAAAAACCTATAGCTAGAGTAGTAATGCGATATGCACACGGGTACAAGCATTCTGCACCAGATTAATGTCACACATATTTCATTCACTGAAACGCTAAATAAAGTAGTGAGGGGAGAAAACCTGTGGGTATATCTGTTCATGTCGTTTCTTCTATCCGCCTTCCAAAATCACACAAACTCTTAACCATCTCCGTTAATCTGTAAATGCAAGAATTCATTACACCTTTCAATGTATACAAATATCTCATTACTTGAAACAGTAAATAGAGTAGTTAAGGCAAGAACCTATACATATGTCTGTTCAGCTCCTTCCTTCTATCCACCTTCCCAAAGATTAATGAATCTGTAAAAGCCAACATTCATTCAGCCTTTGCTATGGCTTCTCATTCCAATACATCACAAAACCTCTCTCTTGCTGACATACTGAGGACTTCTGTAACAATTGATTCAAAGACAATTGTTAGACAAGATGGAAGGACGCAAAGTTACTGCGGTCTTAGGCTTTCACAAATTAATCTAAACAACCCAGGTAAACATACACATGGGAATATGTCATCATAATGCAATGATCAAACGCTGTAATTGAAGTTTAAACTCATATTGCAGGGCCCTCTCGACTCGACCACCAAATAAGAGCAGAGCCAGTTTTGTTACCGGCTTAGTAACGGTCTGGGGCAAAACCCTTCTACAGTGTCAGAAAGCGTAAACCCATGAAAAACCCCGAAAGGAGCAGCACTATGTTCAACCGGTTAGTTTGCATCCTCACATGATTGCTTATTTAAAATCTAGGATCCCACAAACACATCTTGCTTATTAAACCAAGGAAAAAAGGCATATATATTTTAGTGTTACTAACATCATTTGATGTGGCATAGACCAGCCATGTTGTCAGCCATATTTCCCCAAAAGCTATGACACCTTTGCCTACATTGGTTTAATTTGTTCCTGTAGGTTATGACGCCTCCTACATTAGCCTTGGCCCATCATCATATGAATGTACCCATTGTAATGCAACTATGTGGTATGAAGAAAGACAACAAGGCAAAAAAACGCTAAAGAATCCGACATTCTTCTCTGCTGCCTGAATGGGAAAGTGCGGCTACCTAAATACAAACCTACGCCACAGCCATTGCATGACTTACTTAACTACGATGATCCTGCGACCGCCAAATTTCGCGACCAGATACGTGTTTACAATAGCATGTTCGGGTTCACATCATTTGGGGCGAGGATTGATCATTCAGTTAATACAGGAAGAGGGCCCTACACTTTCCGAATAAACGGCCAAAACTACCATAGAATTGGGTCCCTGCTTCCAAAAGAGGGTGTTCAACCAAGATTTGCCCAGCTTTGGTTCTTTGACACAACAAACGAAGTTAGAAATCGGATGGGAGCTTTTATTGACAATGAAAATGGTGGTCAGGTGGACAGACCGACATTACAAAGGCTGCTGCAAATGCTGGATCAATATAGTGCGATTGCCAAGTCGTATCGAATGGCGCGAGATTGGTGCCACTCACATCCATCTGTGAATATGGAACTGAAATTGCTCTCGGGAAGAACAAGTGCGGCCCAATACAATGGGCCAACCGTAGCTGAAGTGGCAGCGCTTATTACAAATGATTTTGGCGACGGAATTCCTACGCGAGACATTATCGTCAGTAAACATCATACTGGACCCCAAAGGATATCAGAGTTACACGCATCCTACATGGCACTCCAATATCCATTGTTGTTTCCATACGGAGAAAATGGCTTCCATGAGTCGATACCGTACTATACCAACTCAGGTTCGCGCAAAACAATCCGTGAGTTCGTAACAATGAAAGAATACTACTGTTACGCAATTCAACATCGGAAGGACGAGGGAAATACTTTAATTAGAGGAGGCCGCCTATTTCAACAGTTTTTAGTAGATGCATTCAGTGCTATCGAGGAACAAAGGCTAAAGTGGGCAAGAAATAACCAGGCTACCTTGCGTGTGGATTTGTATCACAATCTTTGCGACGCAGTAACACGGGGTGATACAAATGCAGCTGGGCTGGGAAAAAGAATAGTCTTGCCTTCCAGTTTTATAGGTAGCCCGAGGTACATGATGCAAAATTACCAAGATGCAATGGCCATATGCCGCGCATATGGTAACCAAGACCTATTCATTACATTCACTGCCAATCCGAAGTGGCCGGAAATTGGCGAGATGCTTGCTTCTATACCTGGACAAAAAGCTCACGACAGACCTGAAATTGGTACAAGGGTATTTAAACCGAAACTAACCCAGCTGTTGGATGATCTTCAGAAAAATCAAGTTTTTGGTGCCTGCCGAGCACGTACAATTCTCAGATCCTAATATTACATACCATATTATTTTATGTTTCCTCACTATATAACTACAACTTGCTTTTTTTGCTAATTACAGTAGTTTATGTCATTGAATTCCAAAAAAGGCCTGCCTCATGCACACATTTTGCTATGGTTGGAAGATGCCTGTAAATGCAAGACAGCAACACAGATAGACGATATAATATCTGCCGAGCTTCCATCACCAACGGATGACCCTGACGGCCACAAAGTAGTTGCTGACTACATGATCCATGGTCCATGTGGGCCATATGTTCGATACGCACCATGCAGAACCGAGGGAAAGTGCACCAAACATTATCCAAAAGCAA
>CAJVGC010000592.1:26113657-26293655 GCA_910822075.1 Senecio squalidus
TTGAAATAAGATTTAATCATCAAAAGGAAGTATTACTTCCATCTGCTAGGGATGAATGGAGAAATCTAAGATTCCAAGATTTTAAAAAGGTAAATGAATACACTTCCACTCTGTTTAGAATATGTTCAACACTTGAATTTTGTGGACATGGTGTTACAGAGGAAGAAAAGTTGGAGAAAACATTCTCCACTTTTCATGCATCAAATATAAATTTACAACAACAATATAGGTTACAGAATTTTAAAAGATATTCTCAATTGAATGCATTTCTCCTTGTCGCTGAACAAAACAATGAACTTTTGATGAAAAATCACGAGTCCCGTCCTACAGGATCATTAGCATTGCCTGAAGCAAATGCTGCAAACATAGATGGTTCCAAAAATAATATGAGTGGACGAGGACGTTGTGACGTCCCTTCTATTTGAGGTACTTGAGTTACCGTCATTAATTATATTTTATTCGCAATTGAATTCGACCCTTATATTTCGTTTTGTTTTGCTCACGATTTACTGTTAATGAGTATCGGGTTTTCTGTATTTGCTGATTCGTCCCTGAGACGTAATAATATTATTTTATCTAAGGGCCAATTAGTTAGTATCCTCATAATTATAAGTAAGAAGGTTTATGCCAAATTTGTCGGTTATCGGATCCTTTATCCTCGAGATATCGTGCTTTTGCTCTTGTGTACTCTTTTACCGAAATCGTGCGAATCTCGAAATCAAAAGTGAAAATATAATATTAAATGAACTAAATGTAAAGTAAATCAAAGTATGAACTTTCCTAAGTTCAACGCAAAAAGAATCGGGAGTTTTCGACGAACGAAACTCCTTCACGGTCGAAAACAAGTCTACCGAGCCAGCCGACCAGCCAGCAGCTGGCAGGGTTTCAACCGACGGCTGAGCCTCTCCAGCCGGCGGCTGGATGAGTCTGGACAGGTCTTGGTGACTCATTTTTACATGAAAATTGATTGGGGACACTTGGCAAAACCCGATTTGACCCCCACATCTCCAGAAATTGGAGTCCCAATGTGATATTGTCACTTTTCTTGTCATTTTCCTTCATTTCTCACAATCAAGAACACACACACATAGTGTTTTCTCTCAACATTTTCTTCATTTTATTCCATAGAAGCTGTGTTTTCCAGCCTTTCTTCACCAATAAAACATCATAAACATCACAATAATCGATTATGTTCATCAAAGGGAGCAAGAGGTGGTCATTTTCCGGGTTGTTCTTGAAGTTCTTCATCATTTTTGGGTCTAATCTCCATCAAAATCTTCATCAAACAAGCTAGATCATCATACTTTCATTTTTCCTTGAGGTATAACAAACTTTCCCACTGATTTATACACAGTTTTATACATGCATGTTGAATCTAACATCAAATAAGGGTTTTTATAAAAGTTCTATGGTGACTTATCTAAGAACATAATTTTTATAAACTTTTTACTAAGATCTTGGTATAAAAAGGTGTTATTTGAAGAAATCTATGGATGTTATCAAAGGTTTTTAAGTTGCATGTCGAAATCTACCGAAAATACTCTTGAAAACGTTTAATAACGCAAAAATAACGAGAACCCGAAGCTGACTGTGGGCTTCCAGCCGGCGGCTGGATAGTCCCAGCCGGCGGCTGGATCAATCTGTTAACATAAATTCTTCGTTTTGCTAATTATCGGTGGTTGTCTTGTGTTTTGGAGGCGGATATTCTCATCACTACACCACTGAAGTTGTCATTCCAAATTCTTGTCAAATCAAGCGGGTGTTAGCGGTATAACTTGTTACTCTTGTGAATCTTGTGATTTCAATATATTCATATTCGGTTTTAGCCTTGAAAACGGTTAGGATAAATTATTAGACCAACACTCGTTGTATTTCTTCGGATCGGACTGAGATTGGACAAATAAATTTAAATTATGAATTAACCAAAGTATTGTATTAAACTTATTATTGTATTATGTATTATGAATATTGGGTTAAAATGAAATTGTTGTTAAGCGGGAAAGTGATTGAAATTTGGACGAATATTTTATGACGCGGAAGCGCTGCCGAAATTTCATCTCACGACTTTTTGCGACATTAAAACACTTATATAAATAAATTGTATACAAAAGTAACATATTTTACAATAACATTGTCTTTGGACTCAAAGACACCAACGCAATCACAAATGTCATAATATTACTTAAAACGGACATTTTAAACCTCTTTGCGATACTTTAAACTTCGCCTCAATTTGATCATCGTTTTAAGTCATCAACATTTGTTTTGCGGCAAACTTTATAAATGGTTTTGAAAGACATTTTACTCTAAACATTTTGGTATGAAAACACTTCAAATTATTCAAAGTGTCAAATTGGACCTTTAAATTGATTTTGACTTTAATAAGTCAACTTAATTGAAGTTTGACTCTTATAAGTCAACATGATTGACATTTGACTTTCATAAGTCAACATAATTGACCTTTGACTTCTATAAGTCAACATCTTAATCTTGGTCATTATAATGAACATTGGTATTAATATTCCTTTCGACTTGGAGTTATCACTCGTTTCCAACGGTCGCTGTTGACGTGAAAGATCGATATCTTGCGGATCGGCCCTTTTCTGGCGCGGAACATCGTCTTCTTAATCCGTCATTCTAATTCGAATTATTAATCGTTGGAATAATCATATTAATTTAAATCCCAACCGACAAGGCTAAACCGAACTATACTTATAGAGGTACTGAGATTATATTATTTACTGTTTTAGGGCGCTTAGACGGTGGGATTGTGATCCTGTGATTATTTACCCGAGATTTTGCTGGAGTTGTACAGTGAGTTATTCGTAGCCCTTGTCTTAAATATTTTGGGCTGTAAAGCGTATTTTAAATTGTCTGCTTGTATGCGGAATGTTGTTGATTATCTTGTTTGCCTAGTGGATTAGGTCTGCCTTAGATTGAGAGCCATTAGCCCTTGTTGGGGCCCCCTGATACACTTGTTAAGCTTTGAGCACAACGGTTTTACATATATATAGATCTATATGGGTTATAGACCTAACCCTCACTGCTCGGTAGAATGTTTCTAGGAGCGGATGTTATGGCCGGTTAAATTAATTGTTACCTTTGGTTGGCGACCTTAGGATTTGGGGTTGTACGGTCAGGTTCAGTGTATGATTAGTCTAAGCAAAGTTCCTATCACTATTGGTTGTTGAAAACAAGATATATCACTTGAAATTAACGTTGTTTTGATGAAACTTGTCGATGGGTCACTTTTACTTTAAAATTGCGAATAATTCACCAACATGTTGTTGATGTCGTTTTAACGCTTTGCAGGAAATTGAGGATTTCCGTTGATCATGCCATAGTTTATTTTCGGATCGCTTGCTTTTGGGAAATTTGAATTTGAACTGTTTATTGTAATTTCCATGACGATCCGTTGTTTATTTCTTTTGGAATTGTAATTGTACTTGGCGTCTTATCGCCTTTGACTTTATGATGTATTTGGTAACATTTGGCATGATCTATTTAATTTGATGATTTGTTTATCGGTTATATTGTTGTAATCTTGACTCTTGATATTATAACTGGAACATTCCGTGTTTCCGCTATTAGCGGGGTGTGACAGAAGTTGGTATCAGAGCCAAAGGTTATAGCGAACCGAGTGATTTTAACTGAGTAAATCACTTGGACTATGACCATAGGCTTTTTGAATCGATTTTCTCTGATTGCAATGTGTGCACTATTTTTCATACGTGTTTATTTCGCGTTGTTATTGTGGCGTTTGGCCTTGTTTTTGCACACATTTGCTGATCGAGTTTCTTTCCTTTTATTTTTAGGACGATGGCGCCTAAGAGGAGAGTTGCGACACGAAGTTCCGCGCGACGTGCTACTGCGAATGCGAGAGAGAATACCGCGAATCCGAACGCGAGTGCTAATACGTCCAATGCGAGAAGGAACAATGTGGAAAACGATGCGAATCCTGACATGGCTCAGATGATTGCTCAGCAGTTAGCGGCGATGATGCCCGAGCTTGTAGCTCAACTTCGAGAGGGCACCGCCCAAGGTAATGGTTCGGGTTCTGGAAATCCCGAGCCGATTGTTAATAATGAGGGTCCTGAGCCGATTGTTAATAATGAGGGTCCTGAGCCGATTGTTAATAATGAGGGTCCCGAAGTCGTGATCACTGGATCCGGTAGAGCAGAGGGCTCAGCTCGACGCGCTGGTTGCACCTTGAAGACGTTTATGAGCTGCAAGGCCCCGGAATATAAGGGCAATGAGGGAGCAACTGGAACGCTCCAATGGATGGAGAAGCTAGAGTCCATCTTTGATGCTGTGGGATGTGCAGACGAGGATCGAGTCCGTTTTGCTGCTTTTGTATTTCAAGGTACGGCTCTAACATGGTGGAATTCAATCGTGAATGTGCGAGGCCGAGCTGAGATTAACACCATGACGTGGGAGCAACTGAAGGAGTTGATGATTATTGAGTATGTTCCTGAATCTGAGATTCAGAAGTTGGAGGATGAGTTGTGGAACTTGACCATGATTGGGTCAGACATCCAGGGGTACACTTCGCGTTTCCACGCCTTGTCCCAACTGGTCCCACATTTGGTCCGACCTGAACTCAAGCGAATAGGTCGCTACACTCACGGATTACCCCCAGCAATCCGTAAGAGTGTCCTATCCAACAAACCGAGCACCTTTCAGAGCGCGGTGGAAATTGCGATTACTTTGACTCAGAATGCGGTTCGGGATGGTGAGTTACCCCCGATGATTGTTAAGCAAAACTCCGGAGGGAAACGGAGTGGTGGAAACCGCAATGAGGATTCAAGGAAAAGGTTTAGGAGGAATGACGCTCCTCAAGTGGTGAAATCTTATGTTGTTGTGGCATCGGGTACCCAGGGTAAATACCCGCAGTGTGGTCGGTGTGGTCGGTACCATACCAAAGAAGTGGCTTGCTGGGAATGCAGTATCTGCAAGAAGCTGGGTCACACTGACAAGTTCTGTAAGGCCTTTAAGGGAAAGTGTTTTGGATGTGGTTCCCCAGATCATCATAAGGACAGATGTCCTAAGTTAGCTGCAGCTGGTAATGCTCCTCGAGGCAGGGCGTTTGTTGTGGGAGCCAAGGAGGCTCAGCAGGATCCACACGTCGTTACGGGTACTTTTCTTATCTGTGGTCGACCTGCGTTTATTTTATTTGATTCTGGTGCGGATAGAAGTTTTATATCTGATGAGTTTAGGACTATGATTCCCTGTAAGTCTATACCTTTAGTACCTTCCTTTGAGATAGAATTAGTTGATGGCGAGTTCTTGCATGCGACTGAATTACTTTCCGACTGTAGTGTTAGTTTCGACGACCACTCTTTTCCTATCGACTTAATTCCAATTAGGTTAGGTAGTTTCGACGTAATTATCGGCATGGATTGGCTAGAAACGCATCGTGCAGAGATCGTATGTTTCGAGAAGATGATTCGCATTCCGTTACCGCATGGAGAGCCGCTACTAGTCCAAGGAAATAAGGCAGGGAAGCGCCTTAAGATTGTCTCGTGTATGAAAGTCCGGGAGTACATTAAACGGGACTGTTCACTCTTTCTTGCACACCTTGTGAAGAAGGACAACACTGAGAAGCTGGAAGAGAAACCAGTAGTGTGTGATTTCCCCGACGTATTCCCAGAGGATTTACCTGGTTTACCACCTAGACGTGAGGTAGAGTTTAGGATCGACTTAGTTCCCGGAGCAGCGCCAGTGGCAAAGGCTCCTTATCGGTTAGCACCTTCGGAGATGTTAGAACTTTCTAAGCAGATCCAGGAGTTAGTGGATAAAGGCTTCGTAAGGCCGAGTTTCTCTCCGTGGGGCGCGCCGATACTTTTTGTTAAGAAGAAGGATGGTTCGATGAGATTGTGTATAGATTACCGAGAGCTGAATAAGCTGACAGTAAAGAACCGCTATCCTTTACCTCGTATAGACGATTTGTTTGATCAACTTCAAGGTTCATGTTTCTTTTCTAAGATTGATCTACGGTCCGGTTACCATCAGTTGAGAGTGCTAGAGGAGGACGTTCCGAAGACTGCTTTTCGGACGCGATACGGTCATTACGAGTTTTTAGTTATGCCATTCGGTCTCACGAATGCTCCTGCAGCGTTTATGGAAATGATGAACCGTATATGCCGTCCTTACCTCGATAAGTTTGTGATCGTGTTCATCGATGATATTCTAGTTTACTCTCGTAGCCGTGCGGAGCACGAGGAGCATTTGAGAATAGTGTTGGAGTTGCTCAGGAAGGAACAACTTTACGCTAAGTTCTCGAAGTGTGAGTTTTGGTTATCTGAGGTTCAATTTCTTGGCCACGTGGTTAGCAAGGAAGGCATCCACGTTGATCCTGCCAAGATTAACGCCGTCAGAGATTGGGTTGCTCCTAAGACACCCACTGATATCCGTTCATTTTTGGGCCTGGCAGGTTATTACCGTCGCTTTATTGAGAATTTTTCGAAGATAGCCTCGCATATGACGAAGTTGACCCAGAAGAACGAGGAGTTTATTTGGGGTGCCGAGCAGGAAGAAGCTTTTCAGTTATTGAAGAAGCGGTTGTGTGATGCTCCTATCTTGAGTCTGCCCGAGGGTACCGAAAATTTTGTTGTATATTGCGATGCTTCGCATAAGGGACTCGGGTGTGTACTGATGCAGAATGGAAAGGTCATTGCCTATGCCTCTCGTCAGTTAAAGATTCATGAGAAGAACTGTCACACCCCGCTAAAGCGGAAACACGGAATGTGAAGAGCTGGAAGATCATTACACGGGTCATAAGAAAACACAACGGCATTCAAGTCATTTAAAATATTAAAAGAGTTTACAAGTTCATGAAAACAACCAAGACATAGAATTTAGTACACCAAATACATAAGTTTAAAGTTCCATAATAAAGTTCCCAAAAGTAGTGAACAAGTCTTTTCCCGAAAAGGTTCTCACGCGACCGCCTCGACCCGTCCATGCCATGCATTCCATACTTACACTTAATTTCCTGAAACATAAGATAAAGTGTCAACTACGAAAGTAATGAGTGAGTTACAGTTTAAGTAGTTTGGCAAAAATATAAGTAAAGTATATAAAAGTAAAAGTTTCCAAAGGAGGTTAGCGGAGAAAAGTCGCTTATAAATTTATATACTTTTTAAAGTTCAAGTAACGGGCGAATCGGTGCCCTAAGTTTGTAAAGACTAAGTAGAGTCAAATTTAGTCAAATTGTAGTTGCGGAAATCAATCGCTAAAAAGTTCGTAAATTATGCGTAAGTAACGAATTAGATTTCTTGTATCAACCTCTTGGCATCTATAACTTAAGTGTTCACACTAATCCGATTGTTCAACCGTGAGGCCCCTCTTCCCGCCTATCCTACGGGAAGTTGTTCAAGTTCTTAGTAATATGTACTTAGACTGCCATCTAAGCAAGGAACAGTTCTTTCCTAAGTATCGATACCCATAGTTACTAAACGGCTCTGTAGTTAATAGTGTGTAAAGTTCTAGAAAAGTAGCTGGGCACTAAGTAGTTTTGTTTTAAAGAGAGATAGTTGTTCCGTCACTTAAGATCATGTTATAGTTCCATCAAGGGTCGGTCCGCATACATGCATCAATAATTAGTTTAGTTCAAAAAGGGAGCAAGCCAGTAAGTTCAAGTAGAGTAAAAAGTATTTTACCCATAAGAGTTCAAAGAGTTGTTCAAAATAGTTCCATAAGTTCCAAAGTTCAATTTGTTCAATAAGTTCCAAGTCAAAATAAGTTTCAAAGTCAAAATAGGTTCCAAAGTCAAAATAAGTCAAAGTTCATAAAGTTGCAATTTGATTCATAAAGTTTTCAAATATAGGTAATCTTATGTTTCCCCCAAAATTCATGCAAAATACATATAAAACAAGGGGTTGTAACTCAAGGATTGCGAAGAGTAAGATACGGAACTCGGTCGGAAATGGAAGCCGGGAATCACGGATTGCCTAATAATACCAAGATAGTTTAATTAGTTATTATATTATTATGTTCTTATATAATAATATAGATAAAATTTTATTAAACTTTAAGTGTCAAGGTTAAGTATAGTTAAAATAGTCCGAAAAGGTAATTGTCACGTTTTTGTCCAAAAGTCCGACTTAACGTTTTTGATTATTATGTCTTAAGTGCTTTTGCTCGCTGAAGTGATTTTACAATTTTCTAAGGAAATTTGGGCAGCGCTTCCGCGCCCAAATTTCATACCCAAAAATTGTACAATCACTTCCGCTCACAAATCACCTAAAACGCAATAATATACATATTATAGTTCAATTCAAGTCCAAATAGTCCACACTTGTCCAAAATGTTATTATATTACATAATCAGTCCCAAAAGTCAATGTATCAAAAGTCAGCGGGTCAACATATGGTCCAAACGTGCTAAAAACGACAAAAACGACGAGTTTTGAAAATCCAGCAGCTCTGTGCGCCGTTGTGACCACTAGGACGGCGCACAGAAGCTGAAATCCTCTCCCGCTGCGTCGTTCTAAGCTTTAGGACGGCGCATGCTTCGGGTAATTTCGGGTTTTTGTTGCAAAACGTATTTTAAGCTCTAGATTTCGACATGCAGATAGTTTAAACTTATTAAAACAACATTTTAACAGTTTATAAAGCATTTTTGGTTACAAAACCGTGGATCTAAAGGTTATTTCGGTTAAAAACGTTTTTGACCATATAAAGTCATAGATTTGTATAAAAACTTATTTTTAACCGTTAGATCTTACATGCAATTGATTATTTGTATAAAAATAGTAAAAAGAAAGAAATCTACCGAAGGAAAAGCTCGGATGATGAGTTTTGGTCGGATTTACGCTTCAAAAATCTTTACAAGCTTAGTCCTTTTTGAAATAAACGACACCCCTTTG
Organism: Senecio squalidus; assembly: GCA_910822075.1. NCBI lineage: Eukaryota > Viridiplantae > Streptophyta > Magnoliopsida > Asterales > Asteraceae > Senecio > Senecio squalidus. The sequence continues at coordinate 26,122,527 of CAJVGC010000592.1, forward strand.
CTTCTCTTGATGATTGGGACGATTTGTATGGATAGAAGATGGATTTTTATGGTGAAGATCTCTGGAAATGGTGTTTTGTTAGAGAGAGTTTAGAGAGAAATGGATGTTGTGTGTGTTTTTTTGTATGTAAAAATGATTTACAAAATGAATAAAAGAAAAATAGTGAAGGAGTGTGTTTGGGGACTGCAAATTGCAGTAATGAGGGTCTGGTCTCGAGTGTGATTGGTAGAAAAAGTTGGTAAATCGAGACATGCAACAAATTTGAATTCATTACAATTTTCGTCCTCCAGGACGGCGCACATGGCCTCTGTGCGTCGTCCTGGACGATTTTTGTAATTATTTTTGTGTTTTGGCTGATTTTGTACAAGTGTTTCGTTGGACCTTTTCGTTAACTAAAGTTTTAAAGTATGATACGTTATGAACTTAGGAAAGTTCATTAGGGATTTTCTTGGTATTAGGACTTATTTAATTTGATTCCGGTTGTGATTCCGACGTTGTCGCGGTTCCGATTATGTGAAAAGTTAAAGACTAGATAGACCGAAAGAGACATAGAGTATAAAATGCACCTGTAATTAGACGGTTGTCACAAGAACTACACGACCCATGATTTGGATTTAGGCGCAGTGGTTTTTGCCTTAAAGATTTGGCGCCATTATCTGTACGGTACTAAGTGTACTGTGTTCACTGATCATAAGTCGTTACAGCACATCTTTGATCAAAAGATGTTGAATATGAGGCAACGTCGATGGGTGGAATTGCTCAACGATTATGACTGTGAAATTCGCTATCATCCGGGAAAGGCTAATGTTGTCGCCGATGCGTTAAGTCGCAAGGAATCGGTTAAGCCGATGAGAGTTCGGGCTATGATGGTTTCTATTCAGTCGAGTTTGAAGACTCGTGTTATTCAGGCTCAGCAGGAGGCTCTCACCGAGGATTGTCTGAAGGATGAAGGATTGTTTAGTTTGGCACGTCAGTTGGAGCCGAAAGACGACGGGGTATTGTATTTCTTGGATCGTATTTGGGTTCCCGTCGGTCTCAGGCAGTTGATATTAGATGAAGGTCACAAGTCAAATTACTCCGTTCATCCCGGAGCGGATAAGATGTATCATGACCTGAAAGAGTTTTACTGGTGGCCTGGCATGAAGAGGGCGATTGCCGAGTATGTAGGCAAGTGTATGACCTGTTCTAAAGTTAAGGCTCAGAATCAGAAGCCTTCTGGCCTTCTTCAGCAGCCGGAAATCCCGCAGTGGAAGTGGGAAAATATTACGATGGATTTTGTTACGAAGCTTCCTAGGTCTTCGGGAAGTTATGACACTATTTGGGTCATTGTTGATCGACTGACTAAGTCAGCGCATTTTCTGCCTATTCGAGAAGATTACCGAATAGAGAAGTTGTCTAGGTTATATATTGATGAGATCGTGGCCAGGCATGGAATTCCTGTATCCGTTATTTCTGATCGCGACGCGCGTTTTACTTCGAGGTTCTGGCAGACGCTACAACGAGCTTTAGGCACGAGATTAGATATGAGCACGGCTTATCACCCTCAGACCAATGGACAGAGTGAGCGCACGATTCAGACGTTGGAAGATATGCTACGCGCATGTGTTTTAGATTTTGGCGGGAGTTGGGATAGACATTTACCGTTGGTCGAGTTTTCGTACAACAATAGTTACCACTCCAGTATTAATTGCGCGCCTTTTGAAGCTCTTTACGGTCGTAAGTGTAGGTCTCCACTCTGTTGGGCTGAGATTGGTGATAGTCAGATTACGGGTCCCGAGTTGATCCAGGACACGACTGATAAGATCTTTAGGATCAAGGATCGTCTGTTAGCCGCGAGAGATCGCCAGAAGAAGTACGCGGAGAAGCGCAACAAGTTAAGTCCACGTTTTCAAGGTCGGCGATTTGGTGTTATTAAAGGTTTCTCCTTGGAAGGGTGTGTTTCGTTTTGAGAAGCGCAACAAGTTAAGTCCACGTTTTAAGGGTCCGTTTAAGATTTTGTCTCGTGTTGGACCAGTGGCTTACCGTCTTGAGTTGCCACCTGAGTTGAGCGGTGTGCACAACGTATTTCATATATCGCATCTCAAGAAGTGTCTTGCTGACGAGTCGTTGATTGTCCCTTTAGAGAAACTAAGTTTGGATGATTCGCTTCACGTAATAGAGGAGCCGGTGGAAATCGTTGACCGAGAGGTCAAGCGTTTGCGGCGGAGTCGGATTCCTATTGTTAAGGTCCGGTGGAACTCTAAGCTTGGAGCTGAGTTTACGTGGGAACGGGAGGATGAAATGCAGCTGAAATTTCCCCATCTATTTTCTACTAGCGATGATCATTAGTAATTTCGAGGACCAAATTCTTTTAACTGGAGAGGCTGTGACGTCCCGTCTATTTGAGGTACTTGAGTTACCGTCATTAATTATATTTTATTCGCAATTGAATTCGACCCTTGTATTTCGTTTTGTTTTGCTCACGATTTACTGTTAATGAGTATCGGGTTTTCTGTATGTGCTGATTCGTCCCTGAGACGTAATAATATTATTTTATCTAAGGGCCAATTAGTTAGTATCCTCATAATTATAAGTAAGAAGGTTTATGCCAAATTTGTCGGTTATCGGATCCTTTATCCTCGAGATATCGTGCTTTTGCTCTTGTGTACTCTTTTACCGAAATCGTGCGAATCTCGAAATCAAAAGTGAAAATATAATATTAAATGAACTTAATGTAAAGTAAATCAAAGTATGAACTTTCCTAAGTTCAACGCAAAAAGAATCGGGAGTTTTCGACGAACGAAACTCCTTCACGGTCGAAAACAAGTCTACCGAGCCAGCCGACCAGCCAGCAGCTGGCAGGGTTTCAACCGACGACTGAGCCTCTCCAGCCGGCGGCTGGATGAGTCTGGACAAGTCTTGGTGACTCATTTTTACATGAAAATTGATTGGGGACACTTGGCAAAACCCGATTTGACCCCCACATCTCCAGAAATTGCAGTCCCAATGTGATATTGTCACTTTTCTTGTCATTTTCCTTCATTTCTCACAATCAAGAACACACACACATAGTGTTTTCTCTCAACATTTTCTTCATTTTATTCCATAGAAGCTGTGTTTTCCAGCCTTTCTTCACCAATAAAACATCATAAACATCACAATAATCGATTATGTTCATCAAAGGGAGCAAGAGGTGGTGATTTTCCGGGTTGTTCTTGAACTTCTTCATCATTTTTGGGTCTAATCTCCATCAAAATCTTCATCAAACAAGCTAGATCATCATACTTTCATTTTTCCTTGAGGTATAACAAACTTTCCCACTGATTTATACACATTTTTATACATGCATGTTGAATCTAACATCAAATAAGGGTTTTTATAAAAGTTCTATGGTGACTTATCTAAGAACATAATTTTTATAAACTTTTTACTAAGATCTTGATATAAAAAGGTGTTATTTGAAGAAATCTATGGATGTTATCAAAGGTTTTTAAGTTGCATGTCGAAATCTACCGAAAATACTCTTGAAAACGCTTAAAAACGCAAAAATAACGAAAATCCGAAGTTGACTGTGGGCTTCCAGCCGGCGGCTGGATCAATCTGTTAACATAAATTCTTCATTTTGCTAATTATCGGTGGTTGTCTTGTGTTTTGGAGGCGGATATTCTCATCACTACACCACTGAAGTTGTCATTCCAAATTCTTGTCAAATCAAGCGGGTGTTAGCGGTATAACTTGTTACTCTTGTGAATCTTGTAATTTCAATATATTCATATTCGGTTTTAGCCTTGAAAACGGTTAGGATAAATTATTAGACCAACACTCGTTGTATTTCTTCGGATCGGACTGAGATTGGACAAATAAATTTAAATTATGAATTAACCAAAGTATTGTATTAAACTTATTATTGTATTATGTATTATTAATATTGGGTTAAAATGAAATTTTTGTTAAGCGGGAAAGTGATTGAAATTTGGACGAATATTTTATGACGCGGAAGCGCTGCCGAAATTTCATCTCACGACTTTTTGCGACATTAAAACACTTATATAAATAAATTGTATACAAAAGTAACATATTTTACAATAACATTGTCTTTGGACTCAAAGACACCAACGCAATCACAAATGTCATAATATTACTTAAAACGGATATTTTAAACCTCTTTGGGATACTTTAAACTTCGCCTCAATTTGATCATCGTTTTAAGTCATCAACATATGTTTTGCGGCAAACTTTATAAATGGTTTTGAAAGACATTTTACTCTAAACATTTTGGTATGAAAACACTTCAAATTATTCAAAGTGTCAAATTGGACCTTTAAATTGATTTTGACTTTAATAAGTCAACTTAATTGACGTTTGACTCTTATAAGTCAACATGATTGACATTTGACTTTCATAAGTCAACATAATTGACCTTTGACTTCTATAAGTCAACATCTTAATCTTGGTCATTATAATGAACATTGGTAATAATATTCCTTTCGACTTGGAGTTATCACTCGTTTCCAACGGTCGCTGTTGACGTGAAAGATCGATATCTTGCCGATCGGCCCTTTTCTGGCGCGGAACATCGTCTTCTTAATCCGTCATTCTAATTCGAATTATTAATCGTTGGAATAATCATATTAATTTAAATCCCAACCGACAAGGCTAAACCGAACTATACTTATAGAGGTACCGAGACTATATTATTTACTGTTTTAGGGCGCTTAGACGGTGGGATTGTGATCCTATGATTATTTACCCGAGATTTTGCTGGAGTTGTACAGTGAGTTATTCGTAGCCCTTGTCTTAAATATTTTGGGCTGTAAAGCGTATTTTAAATTGTCTGCTTGTATGCCGAATGTTGTTGATTATCTTGTTTTCCTAGTGGATTAGGTCTGCCTTAGATTGAGAGCCATTAGCCCTTGTTGGGGCCCCCTGATACACTTGTTAAGCTTTGAGCCCAACGGTTTTACATATATATAGATCTATATGGGTTATAGACCTAACCCTCACTGCTCGGTAGAATGTTTCTAGGAGCGGATGTTATGGTCGGTTAAATTAATTGTTACCTTTGGTTGGCGACCTCAGGATTTGGGGTTGTACGGTCAGGTTCAGTGTATGATTAGTCTAAGCAAAGTTCCTATCACTATTGGTTGTTGAAAACAAGATATATCACTTGAAATTAACGTTGTTTTGATGAAACTTGTCGATGGGTCACTTTTACTTTAAAATTGCGAATAATTCACCAACATGTTGTTGATGTCGTTTTAACGCTTTGCAGGAAATTGAGGATTTCCGTTGATCATGCCATAGTTTATTTTCGGATCGCTTGCTTTTGGGAAATTTGAATTTGAACTGTTTATTGTAATTTCCATGACGATCCGTTGTTTATTTCTTTTGGAATTGTAATTGTACTTGGCGTCTTATCGCCTTTGACTTTATGATGTATTTGGTAACATTTGGCATGATCTATTTAATTTGATGATTTGTTTATCGGTTATATTGTTGTAATCTTGACTCTTGATATTATAACTGAAACATTCCGTGTTTCCGCTATTAGCGGGGTGTGACAACGTGGTCGTGGACATTTTGGCCAAAACCATCCTTATGGCCACAACCATAATTCTGGTCGAAACCAAAACTTTGGTAGAGGTCAATCTTATGGTCGTGGGCGTGGTCGTTCAAATTATTACCATGCTCCCCAAAACGACAAATCATGGTGATGGAGCAGGTCCTTCTCAGAATCATGAAGATATTTGCTTTAGATGTGGTGTAAAAGGACATTGGTCTAAAAACTGTCGAACGCCTCACCACCTATGTGAACTCTACAAAGAATCCTTGAAAGGAAAAGATAAGGAAGTAAACCTTACTGATGATCTTGAGTTTACAGAAACTGAGCTTAATGCTGCAGATTATTGCAATAATCTTAACCTTTTGGATTGATATGGATCTTGATGACCTCTATTTACTAAGTTTATGTTTAATAACTATGTTTATGTTCCCATAACTATGTTTCTCTTTTATAACTATGTTTTTCAATTTCTTAACTTGTTTTTGTCTTCCATGTAATATTTATGCAATAAATGTACCTTTTGTTATTATCTACTTGACTCATTTCTTATTTTTTTAAATATTTGAAGTTTGATATGAGTTCCACTGGAATACAACATCAAACAAAGGTTGGAGATCTCTGCATATCAGATAGTGGTGCCACACACACTATACTGAAAACTAAGAGATATTTCTCTGAAATGAAACCTACAAAAGCAACCATTCGCACTATATCAGGTCCTGTAGACTTGATAGAAGGAATGGGAAAGGCTAATTTTATGCTACCTAATGGTACAAAGTTTTTGATAAATAATGCTTTATTTTCTCCAAATTCGTCGAGAAATTTATTGAGTTTTAGTGACATATACCTTAATGGATATGATACACAAACAGTGACTATAGGTCATGAGAAATATATGCATATTGTTGAAAAGCATAAACTTCTAGAAACACTACCAAGACTTCATTCTGGTTTACATTATACACATATACATTTGGTGGAATCAAATATGGTAGTGAAAGACAAATATAGTAATCCTGGAATAATTACTTTATGGCATGACAGATTAGGCCATCCAGGATCAACAATGATGCAAAGGATAGTTGAAAGTACTCATGGACATCCATTGAAGGATCATAAGATACCTCAATCAGGCTCAATAATTCCATGCACATCATGTTCTCTTGGAAAATTAATTGTGAGACCTACACCACTTAAAGTTGAAAATGAATCACCTGTGTTTCTTGAAAGAATTCACGGTGACATATGTGGACCAATTCACCCACCATGTGGACCATTTAGATATTTTATGGTTTTAATAGATGCATCAAGTAGATGGACTCATGTTTGCTTACTTTCAACTCGTAATGAGGCATTTGCAAATTTCTGGCTCAAATTATCAAGTTAAGAGCACATTTTCCCGATTACACTGTTAAAAGGGTAAGACTTGATAATGCTGGTGAATTTACATCCCAAGCATTTGATGACTATTGTATGTCTGTAGGGATTGTTGTTGAACATCCAGTTGCTCATGTTCACACGCAAAATGGTTTAGCAGAATCACTGATTAAACGTCTTCAACTAATAGCTAGACCATTAATAATGAGAACAAAGCTACCTTTATCAATATGGGGTCATGCAATTTTACATGCTGCATCACTTATTCGTTTAATACCAAGTGCTAATCATACGTATTCTCCCATGCAACTTGCTTTTGGGCAAGAGCCAAACATCTCTCACCTTAGAGTTTTTGGTTGTGTTGTATATGTTCCCATTGCACCACCACACCGTACAAATATGGGACCTCAGAGGAGGTTAGGAATATATGTTGGATATGAAACATCTTCTATCATAAGATATCTTGAACCACTAACAGGTGACGTTTTTACAGCACGTCTAGCTGATTGCCAATTTGATGAGGCAACTTTTCCAATGTTAAGGGGAGAAAAGAAAATTAAAGAAAAAGATGTTTCATGGTGTGAACCTTATTTGTTTCATCTTGATCCTCGCACCAAACAATGTGAAACAGAAGTTCAAAGGATTATGCACTTGCAACAAATTGCAAATCAGTTACCCGATGCATTTGTTGATACTAAAAGAGTGACCAAATCATATATACCAGCTGTTAACGCTCCAGCTCGAATTGAGATCCCAGATGGAAAATTTGACGATAAAGTCACTCAAGAGTCTAAAACACTCTTGAAGCGTGGAAGACCAATTGGTTCCAAAGATAAAAATCCCCGTAAAAGAAAAGGTGCAGAGAATGCAAATGATCACGAGAAAAGTGTTCTTGAAGAAACACAAAATATCATCATTTCTCTAGTAGAGGAAATAAATGATAACAATAAAGAGATTGAAATCAATTATGAAAATACACATGCATTATGGAACCGAAACGAAATGGAAAATATTGATGAAATATTTGCATATAATGTTTGTCACACCCCGCTAAAGCGGAAACACGGAATGTGAAGAGCAATAGCATTCGATAGCAAGATATAGATAAACGCCAAATTATATTAAATAAAAGTTACATCAAAGTTTACATGATTGTTTTAAAATATCGATTACATATCCGAGTTCAAAATAGGGTGTTCATAACCAAACCACCCAAACCCATCCCGTTCTTGAAGTCATCCGCCCAAAGCATAAAGTCATCATCGCTAGCTTACTCGTTACCTGAAAATACGAGTCAAGTGTTAACTACGGGAGGCGTAGTTAGTGAGCTACAAAGTTTAAGTGAAAGCATACAAGTATCGACGCACATAAGGTGGCGTAAAAGTAGATTTCAAATAGTTCTCGCATAACCATGCGTAAAGTATTAGTATTCAAGTTTGTAGGTATTGACCACATAGCGCGACTATGTGACAATCCTAAGTATTGCCCAATAATCGTTCGTTGCTAAGCCTTATGCCTACCCACTAGAACTATGCACCATCTGTTGTTATCGTTGTGGTGAGGGTCATACTACCCTAATAGCGCTATCCATAAATTCTATCGGTCCTCTCCCAGAGATTAATAGCAACTAGTTATGTAGGAGTGTATGGGATTTTAATGGTGTCTCACGTCCATGTTGTACAACGTCCGCAACATGACGATCGACGTTTAGTCATTGGCAATTTAGTGTTTGTATCCTCAGCATTGTTGGCAAAAATCATCAACAATGCCGGCAAAATATAGTTTCGAAATAGTATTCAAGTGATAAATCGTATCGTAATAGTATTCAACTATCAAGTAGTTTCGTAATAGTAAAAGTGTTTTCGTTTAGCAATCAAGTATGTTTCAGCTTAACATAAAGTTCAAGCCTAAGACTCGCATTTCACCCCAAAATGTATTTGAAAGCGTTTAAAAGTAGGGGTTTGTAACTCACTGTTTGCGAAGATCGTAGCGTGTTCGGAAAAGCTCGAAAAGTGCTCGGAATCACCGGAATCCTATTTTATACCAAGTTTTGGCGTAAGTAACATTATTTATTAGTTTATACCATCGTTAGTCAACGAAATAATTATGTTATAAAGTGTTTGTATTTGGTTTTACTAAAATCAGGCAGCGCTTCCGCGCTATAGTTTCTAAATCCAATTTTTAACACTTTCCCTCTTACAATCGTCATAACAATAATCTTTAACTTATGAAAACAAGATAGGGATTATATGTTGAATAAGTTACCCCATTACAGGTTGTATTTCATGAACATCGGTTTTTATATATAATCTTAAAACGACAAGTTTAACGTTACGCCCAAATATGGTTTAAATACGGTTTTGTAACAAGTCTGCAACACGACCGCCTCGCGGTGGAGGCACTGCGCCGCGGTCATTGATTTTACCACGACCGCCTCGCGGTGGGGGCACCGTGGCGCGGTCATATGTTCACCATGACTGCCTCGCGGTGGAGGCACCGTGGCGCGGTCGCGACACAGTTCATTTACCCAAAAATCGTTTTTGATGAAATTCGTTATTTTTAAGTTAGATTTCGACATGCAATGGCTAAAAATAGTAAAACCTTTTATAATATAAGTTTAGTTTGGATTTTCATTTATAGTAACAAGGATTTAACATAGCTTTTATAAAATCCCGTTTTTGTATATAAGTTGTTATAAAACTTCATAGAAACATGTTTTTAGGTAGTTGATCTTACATGCAATGAGTTAAACTTGTATAAACAGAAGATTTAAAAGAGTTATACCGAATGGATGATGATTTGGAAGAGATTGAAGTGTTCCCTTGGTGTTTTTAGCCCCAAAAATGTTAGAACCCGTTTTTCCTTGACCCAAGTGAAATTTACTTGCTTCCTTCTTGATTGTAAACGATTTTATGGTGTTTGTTATGGTATTTTAGAGATGTTTTTGCTTGTAAAGTTGCTGGAACTTGTGGGAGTTTGAGAGAGTTAACTTGGAAAATGAATGTGTGTGTGTGTAAATGTGTGAGTTTAAGTTGGGGTGTTTGAAATGAACACAAAAGGGACCCTAGCATGTTTACAATGACCAAAATCCTGGACCTTCTAAGCTTTAGACACGTTAGGGACAGGTGTTGGGATCTTATTACATGCACAAATGACTCATCAAAAGCAAAACTTGTGAGTCTGCACCACCTCCACCGCGTCGCGGTGGCTCCAGTGCGGCGCAGTGGAAGGCTGGTCGTGACTCGGTTTTGTTTTACGTTATCGTTTAATGTTACGTTGTTTTATGTAATGAACTTAGGCAAGTTCATTATATGTTTTCCTGGTATTAGGATTTGATTATTGATTCGATTTCCGATTTCCGATTCCGAGGCACACGCGTTTTATGTTTAAGTAACGTAAACCTACGTTAAAAGTTTTTGTATGAGTTACATCGAGCTTAGCTTAAAGAGTTATGTCTACGTAACCACGTAACGCATAAAGTTAGTTATATTGAGTATCGAATACAAACATAACGAGGTTAAAAGTTAGTGTTCTCGACCTGAGTTTAGACGGTTGTCACATTCTCCCCACGTTGAAAGAATTTCGTCCCGAAATTTCAACTTGTAGTATTCGTTGTGGGAGAAGTGAAGAGATGAGGATACTTAAGCATCATTTGATCCTCTCGTTCCCGGGTATATTCAGGGCCTCGTTTTGCGTTCCATCGTACCCTCACTATGGGGATTTTACTATGCCTTAGTTTCTTAGTTTCGCGATCTATGATTTCAATCGGTTCCTCGACAAATTGGAGCTTTTCGTCTAGTTGTATCTCTTCTAAAGGGGTGATAAGCGTTTCGTCCGAAAGGCACTTTTTCAGTCTCGAAACGTGAAAAGTGTTATGCATGTTACCGAGCTCTTGCGGTAGTTGTAAGCGGTACGCAACTGGACCTACCCTTTCGAGTATCTCGAACGGTCCCACGTATCTTGGGCTGAGTTTTCCATGCTTCCCGCGGCGTATAGCACCTTTCCAAGGTGACACCTTTAGAAGTACTTTTGTCGCCGACTTGAAATTCTAGATCCTTTCTGCGCATATCGGCGTAACTCTTTTGACGACTTCTCGCGGTCTTAAGTCTTTCCTTAATTGTTGTGATCTTATCAATCGTTTCTTGCACTATGTCCATGCTAATTAGTTGTCGATCTCCTGGTTCCAACCAACACAGCGGAGATCGGCATTTCCTTCCGTATAGAGCTTCAAAGGGCGCACATTTGATGCTAGCATGGTAGCTGTTATTGTAAGAGAACTCTATCAGTGGTAAGTGGTTATCCCAACTTCCTCCGAAGTCGATAACGCATGCTCTCAGCATGTCCTCTAATGTTTGTATAGTGCGCTCGCTTTGACCATCGGTCTGCGGATGGTAAGCCGTGCTTAAGTCCAATCGTGTGCCAAACGACTCTTGGAATGCTTTCCAGAATCTGGAAGTGAAGCGAGTATCTCTGTCCGAGATAATTGACGTGGGTATTCCGTGACGAGTCACTACCTCGTTGATGTATATTTGGACAAGTTTTTCCACGTTAAAACTTTCCTTGATGGGAATAAAGTGTGCTGACTTCGTTAGTCGATCTACTATAACCCAGATCATGTCGTTACCCTTTGACGTTCGAGGTAACTTTATGACGAAGTCCATTGTCATTTGTTCCCATTTCCACTCGGGAATTTCTGGTTGCTGTAGTAATCCGGATGGCTTTTGGTATTCGGCCTTCACCTTCGCACAAGTGAGGCATTTCTCTACGTATAAAGCAACATCTCGTTTCATCCCAGGCCACCAGTAATGTTCCTTGAGGTCCTTATACATCTTGCTTGACCCTGGATGAATAGAATATCGCGTTCGGTGTGCTTCGTCCATAATGGCCTTCCTTAATTCGTTAGTCGTAGGAATCCAGGCTCGGTCCCTAAAGTAATAAACATCGTCGCTCTTCCTTACAAAATCCTTGTCGTGATTGTGCAAGGTTTCGACCTTTATGTTCTCTGCTTTCAAAGCCTCATGCTGGGCATTTGCTATACGCGTCCTCAAGTCGGGTTTGATATAGATTCCTAATGCACGTGTCTGTTGTCTCTCCTTCCTACTCAAGGCATCTGCTACGACGTTCGCTTTGTCCGGGTGATACTTAATATCGCAGTCGTAGTCGCTAAGGAGTTCCAACCATCTCCTTTGCCTCATGTTGAGTAGCTTCTGATCTAGTATGTGTTGCAGACTCCTATGGTCTGTGAATACCGTGCATTTGGTTCCGTAGAGATAATGTCTCCAGATTTTTAGTGCAAAAACTATCGCTCCTAGTTCTAAGTCGTGTGTAGCGTAGTTGACCTCGTGTTTCTTAAGTTGTCGCGATGCGTAAGCTATGACCTTATTTCGCTGCATCAATACACAACCTAATCCTAGGTTAGATGCGTCACAATAAACTACGAAGTCTTCGTTTCCCTCGGGAAGAGTTAAGATCGGGGCGTTGCACAGTTTCGTTTTCAGGATATTGAAGGCTTGTTCTTGAGCATCTCCCCAGTTGAACTTCTCGTTCTTTTGTGTTAACTTTGTTAGGGGTTTAGCTATCTTAGAGAAATCCTGAATGAATGGCCGATAATACCCAGCCAATCCTAAAAATTGGCGGATTTCTGTCGGACTCTTGAGAGTTTTCCAGTTCTCTATAGCCTCGATTTTTGATGGGTCAACGTGGATTCCGGATCCATTGACTACGTGACCGAGAAATTTGACTTCACGCAACCAGAATTCGCACTTAGAAAACTTTGCGTAGAGCTGTTGTTCTTTGAGTAATTCCAATAATAGTTTTAAGTGCTCTGCGTGATCTTCTTTGGTACGTGAGTAGATTAAAATGTCGTCAATGAATACAATAACGAATTTGTCTAGATACGGTCGGCATACTCTATTCATCAAATCCATGAATACTGCCGGTGCGTTCGTGAGTCCAAACGGCATTACCAGGAACTCGTAGTGTCCGTATCTAGTGCGGAATGCAGTTTTCGGTACATCATCCTCAGAAACCAATACTTGATGATATCCGGACCTTAAGTCAATCTTTGAGAAGTAGGTTGCGCCTTGAAGTTGATCGAAAAGGTCATCAATTCGAGGAAGAGGATATCGTTTCTTAATAGTTAGTTTGTTCAACTCTCGGTAGTCGATACACATGCGAAACGATCCATCCTTCTTCTTTACGAATAGAATCGGCGCTCCCCATGGCGATGAGCTTGGTCGGATAAATCCCTTATCCAATAATTCCTGAACTTGGTTGGATAATTCCTGCATCTCAGTCGGAGCTAGTCGATATGGCGTCCTTGCCACCGGTGCCGCTCCAGGAATTACCTCGATTCTAAACTCAACTTGCCTCTGAGGTGGTAGTCCAGGTAGCTCTTCGGGAAACACTTCTGGATAGTCTCTAACTATCGGTACCTCCTTAAGGTCTGCTGCTTTTGCCTGTTTGTCTTTTATGTTTACTAATAATGCAAAGCAGCCCTTATTCAAGTACTTGCGCATTTTCATCACCGATATAAGTTTCGAAGTTTGGCCCGGCCTATCTCCTTGTACTATCAATTCCCTTCCATCTCCTAATGGCATTCGTATCGTCTTATCTAAACAAAATATTTTCGCGTCTCTGATGGTCAACCAGTCCATTCCTATTACTACGTCAAAGCTCTTAAGTTCGATTGGAATCAGATCTATTTCGAAAGTGTGATTAGCTAGGGTTATTGTGCAATTCTTAATTACGTCACTAGCTTGGTATTCTTGCCCATTCGCGTATTCTACCGTAAACTTTTCACCTAGGGGTTCGGTTTCTAATGCAATCAAAGGCCTAAACTCTAGGGACACAAAACTTTTGTCCGCGCCTGAGTCAAATAGTACTGAGGCATAATAGTTGTTAAGGAGAAAGGTACCTTCAATCACCCGGGGGTCGTTCCTTGCCTCATCAGCACCAATCCCAAAGGCTCTTCCACGACCTTGTCCCCCATCATTTCCCCTCTGATTGATCTGATTCTGGTTTTGCTGTGGGTTTTGATTGCGGTTCTGGTTTGGGTTACGGGCAGGGTTTAACCTAGGACAAGCGTTTCGGTAGTGTTCCCTACTACCGCATTCATAGAATTCCCCAAGTCGGGGCCTCTCATTCTGTTGCGGCCTTCCTGCTGGTCGCGGTCCTTCGTTTTGCTGCCTGCCCGTGTTCATGGCCCTACACTGTCGTGTCCAATGACTAGTGCTGTTGCAATTGGTACATGACCTACAGTTCCCTTCGTGATGATAGTTGCACCTACCGCACTTTGGTGCCTTTCCCTGATAGCCGGTGTTCTCTGTCGCGGCCACTCCATAGTTCCTAACTGTCTTGGCCTTCTTGTTGAAACGATCCCTTTTATTTCCCGGTGTGTCCTCAACCTTGCGCTTTCCCTTAGCGTCTTCTGCACCCGTCTTTGGAGCTCCTCCGTTCCTTATCCAATCCTGGGTTAGGCGGTTGGCCAAGCTCACGGCCTGCTGCATCGTAGCTGGCTCGGTAGCCGTCGCCATAGCCCTGATCTCGGGTGAGAGTCCCCAAATGAAGTGCTCAATTCTCTTATCTTCGGGGGTTACTAGTTCAGGTACTAGATTTGCGAGTTCATGAAATCGCGCGACGTAGGTGTCGATGTCGGTTCCCACCATGGAGTGATTCCAGAGTTCGTTCTTGAGCTTCTTCAGGATCTCCTTGGGACAGTACTCTACTACCATTAGTTCCTTGAACCTTGCCCATGGCATGTTATATGCAGCGTCCGGACCTTGGACCTGTAGCTGGCTGTTCCACCGGGTTAGTGCTCGTCCCTGAAGCATGCAGGAAGTGAATTCCACCTTCTTGTTTTCAGCGCACTGGCTGATCCTTAGCACGACTTCCATACTATCGATCCAGCGCGATAGTCCGATGGCGCCCTCAGTGCCATGGAATTCCTTTGGCCTGCAAGATATGAAGGTCTTATAGCTACATCCTTGGTTGTTCCCTGGTTGTTCCCCTGATTGTTATTTTCTCGGTTGTTGTTTCGTTGGTTGTTGTTTCGTTGGTTGTTGTTTCGTTGGTTGTTGTTTTCTTGGTTGTTGTTTTCCTTGGTTGTTGTTATTTCCCCTTGGTCCTCCCTGGTTATACCTACGTTGATTCGGCTATGATTTCGGGTATCGCCTCGTTCGGTCGGGCGTTTATTCTTTGGACCAATGCGCTCATCGTTGGGTTCAGCCATTTTCCTACACAGAGAACTCGGGTTTAGGGTTTGATATATCACTTCAGATTCATTAAATGGGAAATAACAAGAATAACAAAATCATAAATTATAATCCGGCCATTTTATATAATCGCTCAAAATTTGATGTTCTTTCAAATCCAAACATCATCGACTATTGTCGTACATTACCAACCAACATTAAAGTACTACGCTTACAATCCTTCATAACTACATATTCTGCTTACTAACCGAAAAGTCATCTTACAACAACCCACTAACTTATTACAACCAATACAACCATAGGGAACACTAGTACGTAGCTAATCAGCATCAAGTTGCGTGCTGCTCTAATTGCCTTTCGTGCCATTGCCTTTGTACGTAACACCTACAAACCACGTATCTGGTGGGAGTGATCTCTCACTACTTGTGTGTATCCGCGGAGGTCGACGGACATGTTACAAAGCGCTTGGATTTCTTCAGGAGTCAATCCGCGAACAGGGGGTGGTTGGTGGCGTAGTTAACTGAGGTCTCGAGTGACGATTCGGTGGATGTCGTGTGCGGTGTGGTTGGAAATCTTGAGCTTCCTTCACCGTCCCGACGGAGAAAGGTAGCGTGAGTGGTGACGATTGTTGACTCCTAGAGCGTGATTGGGATTCGTGAGAGTGTTCGTTTCGTTGACTGACGTAGCTATCTCTTTCCCTCTCGACATACCCTAAATCGGTAACGCGTTAGTTCGAAGATACGGCTCATGTTAGTGTTAGTGATAAGCTGAGCCATAGAGTATCTTAAGTATAGCATCTAGGTCTGTGTGGGTCCTGACTTCAAGAATTCCCGGGGAGGTTCGTTTAATGTTTTACCAATCCCGGTCCGGCATAATTTAGTCCAAATTATTCATAGGTGATCAGGCTACGAATAATTCAAGTTAAACAATGCCTTCACGTTTTGGTTAAATAAAAATCTTTCGTTTTTAGAAATTGGTTATAGTTTGATTTTTGAAAAATCGGTATTCACTATAACCTTGCGCTCTGATACCAAGTCTGTCACACCCCGCTAAAGCGGAAACACGGAATGTGAAGAGCAATAGCATTCGATAGCAAGATATAGATAAACGCCAAATTATATTAAATAAAGTTACATCAAAGTTTACATGATTGTTTTAAAATATCGATTACATATCCGAGTTCAAAATAGGGTGTTCATAACCAAACCACCCAAACCCATCCCGTTCTTGAAGTCATCCGCCCAAAACATAAAGTCATCATCGCTAGCTTACTAGTTACCTGAAAATACGAGTCAAGTGTTAACTACGGGAGGCGTAGTTAGTGTGCTACAAAGTTTAAGTAAAAGCATACAAGTATCGACGCACATAAGGTGGCGTAAAAGTAGATTTCAAATAGTTGTCGCATAACCATGCGTAAAGTATTAGTATTCAAGTTTGTAGGTATTGACCACATAGCGCGACTATGTGACAATCCTAAGTATTGCCCAATAATCGTTCGTTGCTAAGCCTTATGCCTACCACTAGAACTATGCACCATCGTTGTTATCGTTGTGGTGAGGGTCATACTACCCTAATAGCGCTATCCATAAATTCTATCGGTCCTCTCCCAGAGATTAATAGCAACTAGTTATGTAGGAGTGTATGGGATTTTAATGGTGTCTCACGTCCATGTTGTACAACGTCCGCAACATGACGATCGACGTTTAGTCATTGGCAATTTAGTGTTTGTATCCTCAGCATTGTTGGCAAAAATCATCAACAATGCCGGCAAAATATAGTTTCGAAATAGTATTCAAGTAATAAATCGTATCGTAATAGTATTCACTATCAAGTAGTTTCGTAATAGTAAAAGTGTTTTCGTTTAGCAATCAAGTATGTTCATTTCACCCCAAAATGTATTTGAAGCGTTAAAAGTAGGGGTTTGTAACTCACTGTTTGACGAAGAAATGCGTAAGCGTGTTCGAAAAGCTCGAAAAGGTGCTGCGGGCAATCACCGGGAAGTCCTACGTTGTATACCAAGTTTTGGCGAGAGATAACATTATTTATATAGTTTATACCATCGTTAGTCACGAAAGAATTAGTGGTTAGAAAGTGTTTGGTGATTTGGGTGGGTTACTACAATTCGGGGCAGCGCCTTCCGCGCTATTGTGTCGTAAAGTCCGAATGTTTTAACACTGTTCCCTCTTTAACAATTCGGCATAACAATAATCTTTAACTCGTAGAAAACAGATAGGGAATTATATGTGAATAGAGTTACCCCATTACAGGTTGTATTTCATGAACAGTCAGTTTTTATATAATCTTAAAACGACAAGTTTAACGTTACGCTCAAAATGGGTTAAATACGGTTTGTAACAGTCTGCAACACGACCGCCTCGCGGGCACTGCGCCGCGGTCATGGATTTACCACGACCGCCTCGCGGTGGGGGCACCGTGGCTGCGGTCATATGTTCACCATGACTGCCTCGCGGTGGAGGCACCGTGGCGCGGTCGCGACACAGTTCATTTACCCAAAAATCGTTTTTGATGAAATTCGTTATTTATTTAAGTTAGATTTCGACATGCAATGGCTAAAAATAGTAAAACCTTTTATAATATAAGTTTAGTTTGGATTTTCATCTATAGTAACAAGGATTTAACATAGCTTTTATAAAATCCCGTTTTGTATATAACTTGTTATAAAACTTATAGAAACATGTTTTTAGGTAGTTGATCTTACATGCAATGAGTTAAACTTGTATAAACAGAAGATTTAAAAGAGTTATACCGAATGGATGATGATTTGAAGAGATTGAAGTGTTCCCTTGGTGTTTTTTAGCCCCAAAAATGTTAGAACCCGTTTTTTCCTTGACCCAAGTGAAATTTACTTGCTTCCTTCTTGATTGTAAACGATTTTATGGTGTTTGTTATGGTATTTTAGAGATGTTTTTGCTTGTAAAGTTGCTGGAACTTGTGGGAGTTTGAGAGAGTTAACTTGGAAAATGAATGTGTGTGTGTGTAAATGTGTGTGTTTAAGTTGGGGTGTTTGAAATGAACACAAAAGGGACCCTAGCATGTTTACAATGACCAAAATCCTGAACCTTCTAAGCTTTAGACACGTTAGGGACAGGTGTTGGGATCTTATTACATGCACAAATGACTCATCAAAAGCAAAACTTGTGAGTCTGCACCACCTCCACCGTGTCGCGGTGGCTCCAGTGCGGCGCAGTGGAAGGCTGGTCGTGACTCGGTTTTGTTTTACGTTATCGTTTAATGTTACGTTGTTTTATGTAATGAACTTAGGCAAGTTCATTATATGTTTTCCTGGTATTAGGATTTGATTACTGATTCGATTTCCGATTTCCGATTCCGAGGCACACGCGTTTTATGTTTAGTAACGTATTTAAAAGTTTTTGTATGAGTTACATCGAGCTTAGCTTAAAGAGTTATGTCTACGTAACCACGTAACGCATAAGTTAGTTATATTGAGTATCGAATACAAACATAACGAGGTTAAAAGTTAGTGTTCTCGACCTGAGTTTAGATGGTTGTCACAATGTTGCATGTGAGGTTATGACTGAAAGTAATGATCCTGAACCTCAGTCTATTATTGATTGTCAAACAGGACATGATTGGGTTAAAATGGAAAGACGCCATGCAAGCTGAATTAAATTCTCTCAATAAACGGAAGGTTTTTGGACCCTATTGTTATCACTCCCAAATCCATGAAACCTGTAGGGTACAGATGAATATTATACGTAAAAGAAATGAGAAAAATGAAATTATAAGATACAAGGCGAGACTTGTGGCTCAAGGTTTTTCTCAAAGACCAGGGATTGATTACGATGAAACATATTCTCCTGTTATGGATGCTATCACTTTCAGATATTTAATTAGTCTAGAGTTTCTAATAATTAGAAATGCGTCTCATGGATGTTGTTACTGCTTACTTGTATGGATCACTAGATAGTGATATCTATATGAAGATCCCAGAAGGATTTAAAATGCCTGAAACATTAAGTACAAAAACCCAAAGAAATGTACTCAATAAATTACAAAAATCTTTATATGGTTTAAAGCAATCTGGACGGATGTGGTATAATCGCTTGAGTGATTTTTGATAAGCAAAGGTTATACAAATAATCTTATCTGTCCATGCTGTCTTTATTAAGAAACAACATATGGATATGTGATCATAGTTGGTCTACGTGATGATCTAAACATCATTGGAACAAACGATTAAATTAATGAAGGGATTGTGCTTTAAGAAAGAATTTGGAAATGAAAGACCTTGGAAAACCAAATACTGCCTTGATTTACAAATTGAGCACATGAATAATGGTATACTTGTACATCAATCAAATTATATAGAGAATGTCTTAAAACGTTTCAATATGGACAATCCGTTAAGCACACCAATGGTGTAGAACACTCAACATTGAAAAAGATCCATTTCGCCCTTGCGAAGAAAACGAAAAAATTCTTGGTTCCTGAAGTACCATATTTGAGTGCAATTGGAGCTCTTATGTATCTTACTAATTGTACTAGACATGATATTCTTTTGCAGTAATTTGTTAGCAAGATTCAGTTCATTCTCCACCAAAGACATGGAACGGAATCAAACATGTTTTTCGATACCTTCGTCGGACTGTTGATTTGGGTTTATTTTATTCTAACAATTCCCAAACAAGGTTGATTGGTTATGCAGATGCAGGTTATTTATCTGATCCTCATAAAGCTAGGTCTCAAACTGGATATGTATTCATGAATGGAGGTACTGCAATTTCATGGCGTTCTCAGAAACAAACTGTAGTTGCAACATCTTCAAATCATGCTGAAGTTATTGCACTACACGAAGCTAGTAGAGAGTGTGTATGGTTAAGATCAATGACACAACTTATTGTGACCTCTTGTGGACTAGAGACGGACAAAACTGCTACTTTGATCTATGAAGATAATGCAGCTTGTGTCACGCAGATGAAGGATGGGTATATCAAGAGTGACAGAACTAAACATATACCACCAAGATTTTTCTCATACACACGAGACCTTATAAAGGATGATCAGATTGAATGAAATATGTTCAATCTAGCAACAATTCAGCAGTCTTTTCACGAAGGCACTTCCTACTGCAACTTTCAGAAAGCATGTCTATGATATTGGAATGAGACACTTGCATAGTACGTAACAGTTTTACGGGTGTCTAAACGAGGGGGGATTCAACTATACACTGCACTCTTTTTCCCTTAGCTAAAGTTTTTTCCCATTGGGTTTTTCTTTGACAAGGTTTTTAACGAGGCAGTACTTTACAGTTGAACTCCGTTCTGAAAGCGTGTCATCCAAGGGGGAGTGTTATGAATTATTGGTGAAATGGATAACACGCATCCATCTACTATATCCATCCCCTATCTCCTATTCTTGATTGATAAATGTACATGTAACTTGGTAGTATAAATATATACCCATTGTGAAGAAGAAAATTGCACCAATATTTACTTTCCATAAGTGATATTAGAATTCCTTCCATCTACTTCTTTCTTTCTAAATTATAAGGATTGCCCTATAATATTATAATATTATTGATCGCAGTATCTATATTTACTTATAATAGAGAGTCGTCGGATAGCTAATGTTTGAGATATTCCAAATAGCGGAATGGTATACATTTGAAACTCCTGACTCTTTAGTTACCATGTGTTTTAATTACCATAATGAGAGGTATAATGATACGTAAACTGTTCAGTTACCCTAAGTTAATAACAATTTGAAACTTCTGACTCTTTAGTTGCCCTGTGTTTTAATTACCATAATGTGAGGTATAATGATATTCCTGACTCTTTGGTTTCCCTATGTTTTAATTACCATAATGTGAGATATAATGATTTTTTAGACTGTTTAGTTACCCTAAGTTAATAACACGAATTTATATTTACTTATAATAGAGAGTCGTCGGATAGCTAATGTTTGAGATATTCCAAATAGTGGAATCGTATGCATTTGAAACTCCTGACTCTTTGTTTACCCTATGTTTTAATTACCATAATGTGATTAATGGCATACTTATGCATTTGAAACTCCTGACTCTTTGGTTGCCCTATGTTTTAATTACCATAATACATTTGAAACTCCTGACTCTTTGGTTGCCCTATATTTTAAATGATTAATGACATACTTATACATTTGAAACTACTGACTCTTTGGTTGTCCTATGTTTTAATTACCATAATGTGATTAATGGCATACTAATTATTGAGATATGTATTTGAAACTCCTGACTCTTTGGTTGCCCTATGTTTTAATTACTATAATGTGATTAATGGCATACTAATTATTGAGGTATTCCAAAGGTTGGTGGTTTTTTGTTTTTCTATATAAGTTAGTTCGAAAAGTTACATTTGCATCAACAAGCCCCATAACTACGTACAATCATGTCTCTTTCGAAAAACATGTCTCACTCCAAGATTGGCGCCCTTGACCCAACTAGAGAAGATTGGGTTGTTCATGTACGACTTTGTAGAATGTGGGAGACAATAAATACGAAACTTGGTGATGTCTTACTTGGGTTGGAGATGGTTATGGCTGATGATGAAGTAATTTCTAATTTGTTTGATACAATAATTTCTACCATGTTAAATTACTTTCTTACATGTTTTTTTTTTTTTTACCAAAAAGGGCGGTTCGATACAAGGTTTCATCACTAGAAATCATATACGAAAGTTTAAGGCTCTACTCGAAGAGGGTCAGGTATATCAAATCTCGAGATTCAGAGTGATTGAAGGTCAAATGGGATATAAAGCTGTCCCGAATCAATACCGCATCCGTTAAATTCCAACATCGGTTCGTAAACTTGAAGGTGGTCATGAGGAGTTTCCATTGAATGTGTTTAGTTTCACACCAACGGAAGTTCACCTACAGAGAATCAACAACAATTTCGTCCTCACTGGTGCCGTCTTTTCTCTAAATGTTTATGTTTTCTTTCCTATATCCAGTTTTTTGTTTTTTGTGGAACATAAATGAAACACGTGAAATGAATCCGATTCTTCAATTGGGTCAAATGTGTTGTAGAAATTATTCGAAACCATTCGATTTAATTGAACATTTCTATTGTAATTTGTAAAGAATCTATATATTGTATTTAATTTGGTGTTTTGGGATTTTTGAAAGCTTAGTTTTATACATTCGAGGGAAACAGAAAGTAGCAGAAATAGGCACAACCCATGTGTTTTAATTTTAGAAAGTAGAAGGTCGGTGGCGGTTAAAGACACAAAACTCCCGATTCTGATCATTGGTCGTAACAAATCTCTTTACAAAATTGTCACCGCGCAACGCCCGGGAATACGCCTAGTTTACTTTTAATAGAGAGTCGTCGGATAGCTAATGTTTGAGATATTCCAAATAGTGCAATGGTATGCATTTGAAACTCCTGACTCTTTAGTTGCCCTGTGTTTTAATTACCATAATGAGAGGTATAATGATACGTAAACTGTTCAGTTACCCTAAGTTAATAACACATTTGAAACTTCTGACTCTTTAGTTGCCCTGTGTTTTAATTACCATAATGTGAGGTATAATGATATTCCTGACTGTTTGGTTGCCCTGTGTTTTAATTACCATAATGTGAGATATAATGATTTTTTAGACTGTTTAGTTACCCTAAGTTAATAACACGAAACTCCTGACTCTTTGGTTGCCCTGTGTTTTAATTACCATAATGTGAGGTATAATGATATTTAAACTGTTCAGTTACCCTAAGTTAATAACACATTTGAAAGGCCTGACTCTTTGGTTGCCCTGTGTTTTAATTATCATAATGTAAGGTATAATGGTGGTTTTGTGTTTTTCTATATAAGTTCTTTCGCATCAACAAACCACATAACCACGTACAATTATGTCTCTTTCGAAAAACATGTCTCACTCCAAGATTGGCGCCCTTGACCCAACTAGAGAAGATTGGGTTGTTCATGTAAGTATTTGTAGAATGTGGGAGGCAGTAAATACGAAATTCGGTGATGTCTTACTTGGGTTGGAGATGGTTATAACTGATGATGAGGTAATTTCTAATTTGTTTGAAAATTTGAAAAGCCGGAAAAATGGTACCCCACGAAAACAGTTAATATACAATAATTTCTACCATGTTTTTTATGTACAACGATGGAAACCTTTTATATATTATTATAAATGTGTAACTGACCATGTTTTCACTATTTTGGCAACAGTTGGTCGTCATGTTTTCACTGTTTTGGCAACAGTTGATCGTCTATATACTCAATCCGATTGGTGCTACAAGAGTTGTGGAGAGTGCAACAAAGAGTTAGTTGTAAACGATGGTTTGTTTTTTTGTGATCTTTTCAATGACTTTTGCAAGTACCCTATGATAAGGTTGGTTTTTTGAGTTGTTTTATGTAGGGACTATGGTATTAACCTACCCAATTATTGCCTTTTGTAATGTCTGTTTTCGTTGTAGCAGGTATAGGGTCCATGTGCATGTTTTCAATTATTGCCTTACTTGAAAATATGCAGCAGTTTGCTGAATTATATATGTATCTAATCTAATATCTAATACTGTACGTAGGAATGTCTTTTTATTTTTACATATGTATTTGAAAAGTTTGACTTTTGTAGTCAATCCCTTAGCTATTTGAGTGGTCACATCAATATTTTTCTAATTCAGTTTCAGATTCATATTGTTCGAACTCCCGATTCTGATCATTGTTCGTGACAAATCTCTTTAGAAATTGTCACCGCGCAACGCGCGGGAATACGCCTAGTAATAATATAATTTATAACAAAAAAAGATATAGTTTAAATGAGTAGAATTACTTCTTGTATTATTGATCTGAATCAAATCATTCAAATAATTCCAAACCCTCTCCAAAATCATGCGAAGAACAAAGCAAACCGGCGGAAAGGCTCCTCCAAAGCAAGTAGCAACAAAAGCCGCTCGGAAATCAGCTCCAGCAACCGGAGGAGTGAAGAAGCCACACAGATTCAGTGGCGTAAGTACCAGAAGAGTACTGAGGAGAGACTTGTGAGGGAAATCGCGCAGACGGATTTACGATTCCAGAGCTCTGCTGTTTAGTTGGATTGTTTGAAGAGGTGTGCGATTCTTGCGAAGAGAGTTACGATTATGCCTAAGGAGCTAGGATGATTAGATTAGATTTACGTTTATTGGAAATCAAAATATTTCAGACTTGTAACGAATTAAGGTTTATGTTAATGTATGTGACTTGATCATCTTGATCTGATTTTAAAGGAAATGGTGTACTTTTATTTCACCCTGATCTCGATAACATTCGACGTTTGATTTGTTACTTCAGTCTGATTTGCGTATATTTGATAAGTTGATATTTAGGGGGTGTTTGTTTAGGCTTATATAAGCGGCTTATGGCTTATTGACAGTGATAAGCCGGGCTTATAAAACATAAGCCGAAAAATCAATAAGTCATAAGCCCCTTGTATAAGCCCAAACAAATCCCCTTAGATCGTAGTCTAGTAAGGTATTACTTGGCTTTACATATATTTCAGCTTATATGGATCATGGATTGAGTAAGTTGTATATGTTTTGGCAAGGTGTACTGCTGCTGTTTTGGTATCAGTTTAGAGTTTTTTTTTGCCTAGCTCCTTCGGCTTATCTGGGTTAGTTTAAAGCCGGGTATATTTTGAATACTTGGGTGTCATCTAGATTCTAGAGCTAGCAGCTGGGTGCGTTTCATTGTTGGGATCTGTTTTTTATTGGTTCCAATCTGGTACTACCATGTCATTTTGGTCATTTGGAATCTTGAATTAAACATTCAATGTAATTTTGGAACTCATCGAACTCTCTTTTTTGGCTCCTAGGTATGTAATACATCAGTACATTACTACCCTTGATACAAATGTATTAAATTGCAGTAGAGAACTTTAAAACATTACAACATATCATATACAAAGTGGAATTTCGAAACCATAAGCCTTTTTTTTTTTTTAATTCTTGTCGCTATGATGAGTTTTTTTTACTTCCAGAAAGTGATAGTTCTATATCAGTTTTAGCTGCAACTGCCTCTTCAACTTCTGCAATCCTCCGACATCAATGCAACATCCATATCCATTTCTCATCATCAATTCCTGCAAGTTAAATTAACAACCATTGTCACAATTCTTAATTAGATCAAAGAATTTTATCTTATTTACGTGCCCCGATTATAGTGTAAGTGGTTTAAAATTTGTAAATATTATATGTAACCGAAATCCCACATCTGAGGTAGCCCAAACCCGACATGTGGGATTTGGGTTACATCTAATAGTAAAGTCTTACAAAAAAAACTTTTCTGAAACCGGTTAATGCATAATATTTAAGAGATCTTCTTGTGTGTGACTTATGCTTATCATATTGATTACCCAACCACTTCATTGTCTTTGTTTTCGTGTGATTATCTTTCTTCTTTGTTTACGTTCTGCTTCTGCCTTACAGAATATCTGTTTGTTTCAGTTCCTGTGTGATATTGGTACCAAAACCATAGCTGATAGAGTTAAGCTTTATGTTTAACTAGTTTTAAGTCGAATAACAGATTTGGAAATTGTGATGCAAATAGACAAAGTTTGATCAAATAGCCTATAGGCCTTTCTGTATTTTTCGGGTTTGTTAAGAAAAAGCAGAGTAACCGGTCGGATTTTGTTGTGTTGACTAGTTAACATTTCATGTTTTTCTTTTCCTTGGATTTTACACATATTAAAAAGTATTAAAATTTGATATAATTATAAAAAATACAAGTGAGATATGATGTTGTAAGCAGTTTGACACTTTTGATGATTGTATTGTCATTGTTATTAGACAAATATATATGATGCTATAATTCTATTATTTTTCGTTTTTACTGCCAATATAGTTTTTGAAATTGCATCTACTAAAGAGAAACCTTCACATTTCACAGTAAGAGAAACCTTTGCGTTTCACAGTAAGAGAAACCTCCGTGTTTTACAGTAAGATAAACCTCCGCGTTTCAAAGTAAGAGAAACCTTTGTGTTTCAAAGCAAGTAAGAAGCTGATCATACGATCACAAGCAAATAAGAAGTAAGTTTGATCACGTTTGGTGATCACAAGGAAGAAAGAAAGTAAGTAAGCAACACAATATGCCACGAGAAACATCTACACCTCCGCCACCCCGTGAATGTTACACTTCAATGTCCGGAATTGAATGTAACAAACTACACCACATGGGAAATTATGATGGAAACAATCTTAAAGGCGTATGGCCTTTGGGAACACTTGAAGCTACGAAAGGAAAAGATGGAAAAGTATATGAAAGAAAGATGTATACAACAAAAGCAATGATCCTCACAACATTGCCGGAAGATATTCTAATGCAGGTTGCACAATACACGAATGCAAAAGAAGTATGGGAGTCAATGAAAGTACGACGTGTAGTAGAAGACCGCGTTCAGAAAGCACGTCTACAAACTTTAAGAAGTGAATTGGAGACTCCGAAAATGAAAAATAACGAAACCGTGAACGAATTTGCCGGAAAATTGGAACCCATAAGAGGCAAATTTAAAAGTCTTGGTTCTATTCTTAAAAACAAAGTACAGAAAGTTGTTGAACTCCATTCCAAAGAATTTTCTACCAATAGTGGCATCCATTGAACAATACTAGAGGTTGAAAAAATGTCTTTTGAAGAAGCAACGGGTTGAATAGTAACTTTTGAAGAACGCCTCAAAAGACAAGATGAACCGGAAGTAGATGACTAGTGCAAACTTCTAATGAAAAGTTCAAGCACTCATGGCTATGGTAGGGGTCGAGGAAGAAACTTTAGTAAAGGAGAAAGAGGACATGGAAGAGGTACAAGTCGAGGAGAACAAAACAAAAACGAAATGAGATGCTATCAATGCGGAGATTTCGGTCACTTTGCATACGAATGCACCAAATGGAAGGATTCAAACAAAGATCATATGAAATGTTTCAAGTGCGAGAAATTTGGACACCCCTCATATGAATGTACGATGAAGGAGGAAGTTAACTTAGCCCAATACGAAGAAGATGAACCTATAATCGCAGCACCACTGCTATAAACAAGCTTTGAAGAAATAAAGAACAAGGAATAATTGATTTTGTCATTAGGGGGGAATGTTGGAAATATAATGAAAAAATCAAACTATTAATTAGAAAAGTGTAATTAGTAAATTAGGAGAAATTGTGAAAGCGTGTGTCCACCATTAACCACCGTATAACTGCCACCACCGAACTATTGCGATGGTTGGAAGGCACCGGTAGTATATAAATAGAAAATGATTGTAACAAACAATTCGTATTTATTTTCATATTTCTATTGATATTTAGTTTGATAAAGATCTTGTTAATTTTGATTTCCAACATGTGATTTTCGGAAAATGACCCATTTTATCCTGAGCCTCTTTTGACCCATACATACACAAATCACCTTGCATATCAGAGACCATCAAACTAAATGCATGATAACTATAATTTATTATGTTGGAAATAAGTAGAACGAAAGTAATTACCGTTGAGTGATTGTATTGTTGTGATTCAACAGCCCTCTTGAGATAACTTCTTCTTCTGCTCATCATAATCATCTCACCAAGTGTTAGTGGCTTTCTATCGGCACCATAACTTACAATCTCAGTACAATAATTCTTTGGCGGAAGCCTAACTCTTGAACTACCAATGTTTTCCAAGAAACCAACTTTTGGGGTCAAGAGCGGAAACATGCTTTCCAAGAACGACGATCCAGCTAGGCTTGTTGTAGTCACACCAGTTGTGTAGCTGCTTGCAATACTTTCGGTTTCCCAAGCTGGCGAAGAAGGGGCATGAAGGTAATCCTTGTCATCAACTTCTTCAAACTCATCATCAGAAGAATCACAAAACGGATTGTTTTTGTGAGGTTTCACATGATTTGGTGAGTAATGAATGACACTTAGCTCTGATTCCAAACCTTGACGTTCACGATCAAGATCATGATTGGAATCAGAATCAGATTCATAAAATGGATTGTTTTCGTTGTGTTGTTGTAAATGTGGTGATGACGAAGCCATGACCACCTTTGGCTCCGTTATCATTTCAGAGAAAGGGCCAGGAAGTGGCGTTCCGGGTTTTTCTTCCCACATAAATGGAACCGAAGCGATTAACTTAAGAGGTAGTTGCATGATGGGATTAACGCGTTTCCAATAGGGTTTTGGTGTTCCCGGCTTTTCTTCCCATAAAAATGGAATCGAAATCGTTTGTTTGATACGTTTTGAACTAGGGTTTTCGTTGGTTTCTTGATCTACCATTGTGTTTGTGTTTGATATGATCAATATGATCGATGCTTGAATATGCATGATTTTATGCATGAAGTAATTAATGAGAGTTGGTAGTAGAAGTGGATTAGCAGTTATGGGTATGGCCAACTGAAGCATATATATTCCGTGTTTAATAGATTATAAGTCTTACATCATCACTTATAACATACCTTAAGGTTTAGGTGGGGAATATTTATTTTTATATAAGTATAATTTTAGATATGCTTTATTAAACCTAGTGGAAATAGCCTTTTCAAATAACAATAAGAATAATACATGATCCAAAATAAAGAAGATTAAAGATATTTAGAAACAAAAAATGTGTGCCGTGAATATAATTATGGGTTTGAAAGTGAAATTTCGACCCGATCCTGATGCAATCCAAGAATATCGATCACTTCCCAAGTTTAATCAATCCTTTGGGAAATAGAAATGGAAATTGGTCAAATGACTTGGCAGGCAATAACATACCTTGTTTCCAAAAAAGGTTTTAACATCTCTTGAAGTGAAAGATAGACTACCATCGTAACTAGGGCTGTTATTTAGGTTGATCCGAC
Organism: Senecio squalidus; assembly: GCA_910822075.1. Classification (NCBI taxonomy): domain Eukaryota; kingdom Viridiplantae; phylum Streptophyta; class Magnoliopsida; order Asterales; family Asteraceae; genus Senecio; species Senecio squalidus. The sequence goes on from CAJVGC010000592.1 coordinate 26,151,467, forward strand.
CTTAATAAAGCTAATTCGGGTCGGGTCTATTCGGGTTTCGTGTCTAGAAATTTGACCCTAGCCCGACCCTAATAAGAGTTCGGGTTTCGGGTTTCGGGTCTGGTATGGGTCGAGTCTAGACGGGTCGGGTTATTCGGGTTTAAGTGTGTAAAAAAAAACCAAAATATGTGGATGAGGAATGATAGACTATTAAAAAAAGATAAAAAAAAACCAAATACTCTTGTGATTTTAAAGTGTATAATAAAACAAAAAAGTAAAAATAATATGTTGTTAGGCCTAGAAAAAGAAAAGAACACAAATATTTTCAATAATTTGTCAATCAATATAAATTAATACACATCCTATACATATTACGTGAATAATAAATTAATAATAATATTAAATAGAACTAACTTATCTTAACTATATTATAAACCATTTCCTTCAAACTCTTAAACTCTTAAAATTTAAATAATTGAAAGACTAATCTACCCCTTTTATACATTTCAAAAAATTTATCATTTAAAACAATTTACAATTAGTGACATTTGCTTAATTACAACAATAACTAATAAATAATAATAACTATCTTTATCTTTATCTTTATTAATATATAAAACATTTTCACTTTTTATTAGAATTTTAAATTTTTAAATAAAGTATAATTAGTAATATATTCCTTAATGAATATAACATATAAACTAATCTTAATTTTTTTAATTAATTCGATTACTAATTTATAAAAAATATGCACCCATATAAAATAAAGGCAATTCAAATTAATTGATATAAAATTTGTATTAATGTAACCATTATTTTTTAATTTTAAACGTTATAAGATTGAGTAAATTTTCAAATATTTGATTTATAATCTAAATTTATAAAGTTAGTTGACAATATTGTGGTTCGTGTTCCTCTATAATTTTAGAAAGATGGTTATCATCAGAAGTTTATATATTCTTGTATTGGTCACCGATAAGTCTTAATACCAATAAGTTGAGTAGTATTATATTTGATACTTTTAAGGTTAATAAACCTTGTTACCATATTGATTATCCTTCATTACAACATTCGAAAGTATGTGTTACCTAATGGATTCATGGAAATAGACTGAATTTGAATGTCTTGAATGAAAATATTTTTTTCGGCTTGAAACGAGAACGATAAACGATTAGAAAGCGTAGTGTCTTAATGGATTTTTAATTTGTTGTTGCATCGTTGAAGGAAAATTAGTTTTGTTTACGGAAAACATGGGTTTATACGGGAATAATATTCAGGAAATATATTTAATTCTCTTTTGACCGAACGTGAAATTATTAGACGTCACTATTAAAAAAATAAAATGACCTAAAAATTAGACCTTTGTTATGTTCTCAAATGAGCTTAATCTTCAAATGAGTCGAATTACCCAAATGGGTTGAATGATCCGAACGAAAAATATTTTGCGAGTGTGTTTGTTTCACGAAATCTAGAAAAAAATTGAGTGAATTTGAATTGAAATCCTTTTTCATAACATGTTTGTTTGAAGTTTATGACGGAATTTAAATCCGTTGGAATCTAAATTTTTGTTTACTTACAAATTTGAGATTCCTTAGGGTAGTGGAGAAAAATTTAGAAAATCGATCATGTGACATAATAATTATTATCGCTGAATGGTCGAACCATAAATTGTTACTACAACATTCTTTTTATATTGTCCGGAGGACCGAACCTTAAACTATTACACTCCACATATATGTAACGAGACAAATGATAAATTACCATAAATCATTACCTCACTGTAAGTTGTAGAATATGATTTTTTTTTCATCCGCTGCATCGCGCGGGTACCATACCAGTGTATTAAACTGATCAAAAATTTGAATTTGTTTACTCTTGTTTTTTCAAACAGAAGATTAGGGAAAAAGAAATTTTGACCGGCATCGACTAGGGATTTACATAATGTTAAGAGGTAGGTTTTTTTTTACATAGACATTTCCGAGCTGCAAATCTAAGGCCAGCACTTGTTGCATTAGAGCACCATATTAGAGTCTAGTTCTTAAGTTTGGTAAATCCATCAGCAACAGGAGCCAAATCTACATAGAATGACTACATAGAATGATCAAGATAGTTTTTAATCTGAGTTTAGGCACAAGTTTACTACCATACAATTGATTATAAATGGTTGCCTTAAATACATCCTCATACAGTTGCCTTTAATAATCCAAAATAAATACACTAAAACAATATATAAATTTTTGTATGCGTTTATATCTTATAATATAATGTGTATCTGTGTATGTATACGTGTAAATATATAAATTTTTATTGCCAACTTAATGTAATAACTATATAGTACACCAATAAATGTCATACTCATCTAATTTGGTTGGTTGGTAAGACACAATCCTTTTCACCTATATGTCATAGGTTCAATACTTGGCAACTCCAAAAGACCCTATTAAACATACGGGTTCGTCGGGTCGGATCGTTTTTTGGATTAATTCGGGTCGGTCGGTTTTCTTGACACCCCTAATCATAAGGTAATATCAACAAGCGTGACTATATATATATTTTGCAACCCACTGGAAAGATCTTCGTTTTACTTATGTGCATAAAAACATGACATTATCTACTTATCTAATAAATGGGGGATTAGTGTGATGTCATATGGCTAATGTGGCACTTTATTAAGTTGTCCACATAAGACAAGTGATTTACAAAAATTAGATTAATGATGTCATATATCTATTTTATGTATCTATTTCTTTTGTTTAAATTAAACCTAACCTATAAAATCTACTTATCTAATAAATCTATCTATTTATCTAATAAATCTATCTATTTATCTAATAAATGGAGGATTAGTGTGATGTCATATGGCCGATGTGACACTTAATTAAGCTGCCCACATAACACAAGTAATTTACTAGAATTAAATTAATAATGTCATAGATCTATTTTATATATCTATTTCTTTTGTTTAAATTAAACCTAACCTATAAAATTTTGATTATGAGATATTTTTTTTCCCAAGATATTTTTAAAACATTTTAATGTAATATTTTCAATACCGTGTATTACATGGGATATAAGCTAGTAATATTATATGTTACAATAATGCACAACGATAAAAGCAAATTAATGAAACATTAATACACGTGTTTCATAGGTCAAAGTCATTTTTTAATGAAAACATCGAATTAATACTACCAGTAAAAATCATGTTCAAACTCTCGAGTCTCGATTAAAGCAAAAAGTAAGCATAAATGGAAAGTGTATATATTTAAGTAGAGTTCAAAGAGAAACATGTTAGAAGCATATGATAAATGCAGTTTTTAACATTAAAAGTGAATGTTACGATGATTAAACGGGAAGTTACTTAAATGATATTCCCTTCGTTTTATTATGTTTGTTCATTTTGATTTATTTAAAAAATTTATCTTTAAATTTTGAGCTTATATAAGTTTGTTTGTGTTATATATTATTTGATGCAAAATATATAAATAGATTGACTTTTAGTTTATGTTTTTATTGATATAATTCTCATCAAATAATATATAACACAAACAAAGTTATTTAAGATCAAAGTTGAAAAACAAAGACTTTAAAAAATCAAAGTGGACAAAAATAATGGAACGGAGGAAGTATAATTAATCCCAAATAATATATCAACAAAGGAGTAGGCTATACAAAAATTGTTATACCTAATTTCCCCATAGCTAGTTACATCACACTACGTCAACAGAAGTACGGAACCTAATACAATGCTCGTTTGGGTAGTCTCGAAACATATTTATACAAAGTTATAAAGTCTATTACACATCATCGACCACCATAAAAAAGAAAGTAGAGCATATAAAATATATGTTTTAAAGACTCAAATTCTCATAAATATATGAGTTATGTATAAAATGTACGTGCTGGGTGAACTAGTTAAAAATTAGAAGATTCTGATAAAAATTTATAACTCTTTCTTTTTTTTATGAATTCAAAGAACAAGAAAACTATATGTAGCCTTACATATTCGTGAATGTACGTAACACCTAAAGAATATAATAAGAAAGGAGAAAAAAATGAGAACGGAAAAACTCTCATGTTATGAGCGGAATAATCCATTTATAGGATAGTGCATCACGTTCACATTCCAAACCTCAAACCTCATCTGGGTTAACAAGAGAAACCTATCCTTAATTGTTTAATCAGCTTTCAGTCATCATCTACTTAACACAAACTAAAAGCATAAGTTTAAATGTAAAACACACAATTAAAAAATATATAATTTAAAACAAACAATTAAAAACTTTATTAACGAGTTGTTAGTTATAGCCAAACTCAAGTGATGTCAGTATAGAAGTCGATGTATCCCACACCTTTCACCTTTGTGCGGTCCCTATGATGTCGCTCTAATATGTCAGATTAAGATTTAAATTTTTATTAGCTAGACCTAAATCTAAGAACCACTGTAAAAAAAATAACAATTGATAACCTAACCTGCTATCATTTTAAATGATAGCTAATAAGTTTGAAACTTTTTAAAAGAGTTTTTTAAGATTATGAGTTTATAAAAGATGGATTTGTTTTTGTTTGGTTTTCTAAAATAATAAATTAAACAATATCAAATTAAGTAGATAAGCAAGTAGGGTAATTAGGAAGCGTTTACCATAATTTCATAGATAATGATTTGTGAATCTAAAAGTAATTGGATAATGTGGTGTTTGTATTATGACCCCTACAGATGTTATTATCATTGACCGATGACTATAACCGGTATGTCACAAAGGTCTAGACTCTTCGAGTATGATTCAATTGTACTGTTTAATGTCTTTATCTAATCTCCTAACACCTGAACAATTATCCTACTACTGGTTATTTAAGCTTAGCTCACCTATTTTTTATAAAATCCCTTACAGTCTTTTAGTTTATCTAAGTTCGATTAGGTATGTATCACTTAGAGGGCATAAATAGTTACGCTTAGGTTTTATTTAAAGCTCATTTTTCTGACTTGGCAGCCTCCGTTGGTTACCTTTGTTTTCTACAACATAACCAAAGTTATGAAGGCCACGAGCGGTGTATTTGCGGCTGACGTGACTGGCATGACATATCACCATATAGCTTGCCATGAATCGTTAACTACTAGGAGGTCTTGCAAGTAAGGTTTTTATAATACATTTATTCAAATTATATTATCACTACCTAATATTAACTAAACTACTACATTATGACAAACACTAATACGACTACTCCCTAAGCATGGAAACTAGTAAGCATACAAACATAATTGAAAAATCAAACAAGAACATTAATTATATAAGTAAGGGAAAGAAGTCACCCGCAAGAGAGGAATAGAAGGTGTGATTTATTGCTTTGATTACAACAACTCCACCTTTAAAAAGCTTCGTTTATTACAAATCTGGCCACACTAATTACGCGTATGTTAAACTAAACTACTCTAGAAAACTACACTAAAAATATACAAGTTACTCAAAACTTATCTAGAGGAAAGTAGAGAGAAGGAAGAGAAATGTTGTAAAGTGGTGTTTTTGAATGGTGAAAATTTGAATTGTATTTATAGGCAATTTTGACCACCACCCCCGACCACTTGCCTGGACAGCCGACGGGTTGGTCTCCCCTGCCGGCGACCAAGGCCTCTTGTCGGGGGGGGGGGGGGGGGGGGGGGGGGGGGGGGGGGGGGGGGGGGGGGGGGGGAGGGGGGTGGGGTATGTTTTCTCCAGTGCATTTTATTGTGTCCAGATGGCTCGTTTTCGGCTCAGTTATGCACATAATGTCTTGGAAAGTTTCTGTAGGTCTTTTAGGGTGTCATGATAAATGCCCACAGGTCGGATGTCGGTTCTATAGTGTTCCGATGATTGTTGATGGTTTGAGCGTAATTCTATTATTTAACAGTCTAGAATTAGGTTTAGCCGGGGAAATGTTATTTTAAGTGTTTTAAAGGGATAAGGAAGGATGTTTGGAGGTAACTTGGATAGTGTGAGGTTTCAGGATGTAATTGGATACGTTTGGTTGTCGATTTAGGAGCAAGAACAAGTCTCTCCATTTTTTGGGGGGGTGAAGAAATTGAATCAACGACATCCAAATCTAGTGTTTAGGTTTGTTTAAGGAGTGTGGGATTTTGGTGGAGGTTTGAGTGGATATAATGTCTTCTTCTGGCATTACCGAGACCTCCTAAAGTTTGTCTTAACCTAGGGGATTCTTGTATAATGTCCGGTTGACTGGTTTGGATTGGTTTTCGGAATGTTCGGTTTGGTTAGCGGGTGGTTCAAATATTTTTTAAAAACCGAATAAACTAAACCGATTAACCCCGCTAAACCAAAACACGACCATTTGAACACCCCTACATTGAGTTCATGACTATGATTCCCCAATGCGTCGTTCCATTTCTTGTTTACAAACAATGCAAGTATTCAATTTCTTCGTAGCGTTTAATCCATTGCGCTTTTTCCCGTGGTGATCACAACCATTCTTTATCGACTTTCTGCATGTATAGAAAGATAAATATACCTCCCGTGGGTAGCAATGACACTCCAACATTCACCACACTCACCCTCTCATAAAATTTTCCTAATCCCGATGAATAGACAACCCTAAGCTCCAACTTGGGGTCGTACGAATCTAAAAATTTCACTGTATTTACATAGGTTTTCATGCATCATATGAGAGAGTTCCTCCATGGAGTGTATTGTTCTAGACTCAATTTTTTCACCTTCTTCCGTTTTCAAAGTTTCACCCGATTTGTTATAAATATTCAAGCTCCTTCAAATCAGTTTCCGGATCAAAATCACTCTCTGAATCATCACGATTAGTTTTTGCTTCCACTGCTTCTATCGCTTTCTTATAATTGTTTAACAATTCTCTAAAAACAATTTATCATATCAAAGCGTCTATTTCAAACTTGCGATAGATTGAGAACTCAATAAATTTGGTGCCATATTCCCACTTTTCACTCACTCGAGTGGTTTATTAAATTCCATGAGACACAATTGTCTCATGTTCTAACTGTTCCAAATCCCGTTAAACCTCAAAATAATCATCCTCGTCACTTTCCAACAAAAAGAAAACTTCCATCCCATATTCATCACTTGTTTCTTTCACATTATTCTCAATACGTGCATCAAAACCGTTGAAAAAGTAAAAAAAAATTAAGTACATTTCTTAGAATGTTTCTTGATTTATCATCAAAACCGTTGTTAAAGTACAACTCCCAAAATCGGTCATCTTATCCGGTATGTTGTTCATCATCACCATCTGACACTTCTCAAGCAACACAACAATCGGTATATCCTCCAACTTCTTTCGATTAGTGAGTGTAGCAACTGTCACCAAAACGATCTTTATACTCAAAACCCAAACTTGCTTTTTTTATTCTCAAAACCTAAACCACGAATACGAATACGCTAAACTGGATTTTCTTATTAATTGTTTTGTTATTTTCTATTGCTATACTATTTTGGGTTAAATTTTGTTGAAAACTTACTATTTTCAAATTTACTATAAACATAAAGTTGTTATTTATAGAATCCTGTTATTTATAGAAACTTACTACTTTTGAAAACATATTAAAAGTAGAAAGTTGCTATTTATAGAAACCGGCTATTATGGAAAAGCTATTTTCGATGGACATACAAGTGTAAAAACGATAAGAGAATTTTGATAAACTATTTTCAATTAACTATTGAGAACAATTTGCATGTCGAACGGTGGAACTAACGCCCCTAATTCGTTCGACGATTATCTAGTGCGAACAAACACATTGAAAACTGAAAGTATATGTAGTAGTTCGTTCAACTATTATCTATATACGTTGGAACAAACATGTTGAACAGTTGAACTATCTTTGATAGTTCGTTCAACTATTATCTATATAGATGGAAACAACTATGTCGAACGGTGGAATATATTTGGTAGTTTAATGAAAGTAATGGAAACAACTATGTCGAACGGTGGAATACTAGTCATGAATGGATACCGGAAAGGTTATTAGCAAGTGGTCAGTGCCCTTTCATATGGTAACGCATGGTGCATGAAGTTGGATGTGTGTAACACTTGTGGTAGAGACGTATACATTCTAATGTTTGTTAAAAGAGTTACTAAAGTTTATGTTTGTCACACCCCGCTCAGGCGGAAACCCGAAGTGTTCAGTATTAGTATAATCAGAGACATAGGTTACAACAAAATAAATAACAAAAGGGTAACATCGAATTAATATAAGAATTTCGAGTTACAAAGTTACAAAGTACATAGGTTCAGAAATAATACAAATACAAAATCGACATACGGATCCTAATAGAACTAGTACATAACAAAACAAGTTCCCAAGCAAGATCCACGTAGTCATATAAATAACAATCAGCACGTAACCTCAAATCCCTGAAATAGCGTTAAAAACGACATCAACACAATGTTGGTGGGTTATTCGCAAAGTTAAGAAAATAATAAGTATAAAAGCTTTTGACCCAAAGTTTAGAAAAGGTTTAGTAAATCATTAGTAATGAACATATATATCTCGATTTAATACAAATAGCAATATTAATAATCCTTAGCATAGTAATAAGCACCTGAACCTAAACATAAAAGGCAACAACCCCCTTAGTGTGTTAAACTAAGTTTAGTCATTAAATAATATACAGTAATAACATCAGACCGCAAGGACCACGCACCGACAAAATCCCAATACGACGATGAGGGTTTGTTAGACCCAAATAGATCTATATATATATATATATATATATATATATATATATATATATATATATATATATATATATATATATATATATATATATATATATATATATATATATATATATATATAACCGTTGGCTCAATAAGAGTTGACAGGCGTGTAAACGGGGCCTTATGCTACCACCAAGGCCGTATAAGTAAGGTAAAATGCTAAAACTAAGGCATCATAATCTAAATTGCATAAACAAGATATATAAAATTTAGTTAACGCTAATCATGCCCGAAGTAAAATTTATAAAGCGGTAAAAGGGCATCGAATAACTCACAAGTAGCGTAAAAGCGTAATAAAGCCTATGAGTGTCGGAAACTCAAAGTCAACCGGAATAAAATCCACCGCCTAAGTGCCCTAGCATAAGACATATAAGGTCTAAGTATCTATAACGTAGTAGGTTTAACCTCGTATTAATTAACGTTGTAATAAATATTATAGTTTAGTAGAGTTTAGACGAATAATATGTATATAGAATCAACGTCGTCGAATCCAATGGCGATAAGTCGTATCGAAATGACGAATAAAAGATACTTGATATTTCGAGTCGATAATGACTTCTAGAAATATCGATCTTTTAGGTTTATAAATACGATTAGAAAGGAATAATATTCCGAGCCTAAAGTGACTAACAAGAATATCGGTTGAAAGGAGAGTATTAGATTTAGTCAAAGCCAACCAAAGTCAAAGTCAATCATGGTCAAATTCAACCAAGTCAAAATCAACTAAAGTCAAAGTCAACCAAAGTCAATATCAAAGATAGTTGACTTGGTCAAAGTCAACGAAAGTCATCCGTTTTGAAAAGAAGTCAAAGTCAACGAAAGTCAACCTTTGACAAATTTGAATATTTTAAAGATATAATTTGAATATTTGAGTAAAATATGATTGGAAATCAGTTTCATAAAAGTTATTTGAAATTTTAGGTTTAAAATCGAAGATTTGATCGTTTTCGGAGAAATAAACGATTTAACGATAAAATAGACGTTTTAATGTATATAATAGCAAACAATATATCGTTTAAGATTGCGTTTTATGTTTTGAGTCCAAAACATATGTTTATCAGTGTATAATACTTTACTTATACTAAAATAGGTTTACGTATGCTTAAAATTGTCCGAAAAACTTGAAACAGCTGCCAGGACTGCGCACCGGTTAACCACTGTTGCGTCCTGCCTTGGGAAACATCCCCGGTGCGTCGTCCCTTGGTCCTAGGACGGCGCCCTGGTGGCTGTTTCCCAAAAATCAGCTCCTCGGTTTAAGTCGTTTTAGTTCCGGTAGGTTAGTTTAAGTCTTAAGTGAATATTTACAGATTGTTAAGTGAAGTTATTTAGTCAAATAACTCATAAGTAAACTTATATTTTATATACATATTCATACATATACTTATTTACAAGATTTTACAAGATTTAGTTAACTTTCGTTAAGTTTGTTTATAATACATATTATGTATAAAATACTTAGATTTACAAATCCACTAAGTTTTAAGAAAGTGCTGGAACATCTTCGAGAAGAATTTACTAATAATCCTATATGAAATTATCCGGTTTTTATAATAGTTTAATATACATTTTCGGTTAAGTTTTCTAATAACCTATTAACATGACAAACTTATTACATATTATAGTAACTTTTAGGTTTTAGCCATATTAATCATTTTAACCATTTTAATAAGTTTTTAAGATAGTTTTAGCTGAAAAAATGAGTAATAAAGGAAAAACGGAAAAATAGAGGAAAAGATGTAGAATTACCGAAAAGTCTTTGAGGTAGCAAACAAGTCTTGAGACTTTTGCCGGAAAGGACTTCAAGGAAGAGTTATGGAGAGTACAAGCTCCAAACAAGAAGGAAATTGAATATGTTAGAATATGGACTTTTAAAGAGAAAAATGAGAGACAAAGTTTGTAATGAATTACTTACCGATTTCCCAAAGGTGGAAATCTTGCAATCCAAAAATAAACCGGAAAATCTTCAAAGAATGTGTGGAGAAAGAGAGCTCCAAATAAGAAAGAAAATGAATATGTTAGAAATGGATTTCAAGAAGAAAAAGATTGAAGGAAAAGTATTTACAAAGGATTTTACTTACCGAATTTCCAAGGCTTGAAAGCCTTCCAACTCAATAATAAGCCGGAGATAGAAACCTTGATGAGTGAACTCCTTGCAAGAACACAAGAATATGGTTAGTATACTTTTAGTGTCAAAGGAAGAAAGTTAGTGCAAGAAAAAATGGATTTTCGAAGGAAAATGCTTACCGAAAGTTGTATGATCCTCAAGATGACTTCCAATGATCTTTCACAACCCAAATACCACTCTTGAATGTGGTTTATCTCTCTAAAAGCTCCTGGAAATGAAAGTAAGCTAGAGAGAGTTTGAGTTAGAGAGAGATACAAGTTTTTGTAAAATGAGGTGAAAATGATTTAAGGGTGAAAAATGGTATGAGAGATGGTTAGAAATGGTCAAGGATCCACAGTTTACTCATCCCACACTAATTAGGGAAAGAATTGGGCAGAAATCACATGGTAGCATGTGAGTTGGGATCTCTAGGAAAGCAAAAACGTTTTTGGAATTTTGTGAACAGCTGACTAGGGCTGCGCCCTGAATCCAGTTTCTGCTCCGTTAGTTTGTCCGTTAAAAGGACTTAATTTGTAACAGATTCCGTAAGTTCCCGTTAAAGGACTAACCTTGTAATAGATTTTTATTTAGAGGACTAAATTTGTAACATTTTTAACGCTAATTTTTCTCGAAAAGACGAAGGCTTTAAATTACTGATATTAACCTTCGAGAATACTTATAATTGTTAGGCACTTAGTTAAATATACGTTTTAGTCACAAAGGACATAAACAATATGTAATATACGTAATCCGACACAAACGAAAGTGTAATTAATCGAAATATCGAAATAGTAAAATGGGTCAAAATGAAATAACGAAGAATGAAGAAAGTTAAACTCGAAATTAGTAACTCAAAATTTGTGGTTGTCACAATGTTACTATTGATCTGTTATTAATATCTAAACAAGTGGTTTCTATAGTTATTTTGATCAAATATGCTATCAATTCGTATACCAATTTTCTTAACCATGTTTCATAGTTTTACTATTTTAAAATTGTAAATATTAAACCTATACGTTAAACTTTTCTTTAAAAAGAACACATGTGTTGGGGTCTATAAGAAAACGTAAAAATTATCTATCTCCTTGAAATCAGGATGTTGAATCTAATTAAGTCTAACTTGATTATAAAAAGGTATACCTTAAATATTGGGGAGAAAAATAGTCTACTATATTAAAATATTGGATTGGATTGGATTTAGAGATACTATTAGATATTCAACCCTTTGTTGGTGTCTTATTTTAATTTCTTCCAAACTAGTTGTTTTTAAATAAGTTAATTATATTGTATCATGTCAATTCATGAACTTTGGCTGCCGGCCATCTGTTTACATACTTACCCGAATAATCGTATCTACTATATATACCACCCCCTTCTTCTTCTTCTTCTTCTTCTCTCTCTCTCTCTCTCTCTCTCTCTCTCTCTCTCTCTCTCTCTCTCTCTCTCTCTCTCTCTCTCTCTCTCTCTCTCTCTCTCTCTCTCTCTCTCTCTCTCATATATGGCTGAAGTAATGTTGCATATTTTAACATCCACATGCATTTTGTTCATCATATGCATGGTTGCAAATTCTATGCCTCCTGAAGACCCAATCACATGTTCTTCCACGAACACAAACTGCAAAGTCTCAAACTCTTACGGTGCATTTCCCGATCGTAGTACTTGCCACGCGGCTGAAATAATGTACCCCATATCCGAAGCAGATCTCTTTTCAATCGTAGCCACTGCTACAAAAGCAAAGAGAAAGATGAAAGCGGTAACACGTTACTCACACAGCATACCAAAGTTGGTTTGTCCGGATGGACATGATGGCCTTCTAATTAGCACCAACAATCTTAACAGTGTGATTGAAATCAATCAAGCAAAGATGACTATGACTGTTGAGAGTGGCGTCACGCTGAAGCAGCTAATCGAAGAAGCTGCTAAAGTCGGGTTAGCTTTACCGTACACACCTTATTGGTGGGGTTTGACTATAGGCGGGCTTCTAAGCACCGGAGCACATGGTAGCACACTCTGGGGAAAGGGTAGCGCTGTTCATGACTATGTAGTTCAGATTCGGATTGTGACCCCGAGTACGGCTGAAGAGGGTTATGCTGTGGTCAGGACACTCGAAGAGGGTGGGTTTGGCCCAGAGATGGATGCAGCTAGAGTATCTCTTGGAGTACTTGGAGTTATTTCACAGGTATAGTTTTCTTTTCATTATCTCATGCTTTAATAGTAATGAAACATCAGGATCTAACATAACACTTCTATTATCACAAAATACCTACTATTAATTAGAGCATTCGTAATGATGTTTATAGAAGAAGTTTATAGTCTGTCCGGAGAATAATGGAAAGTTTATAGAATAATAATGCATTACTTAACAAAGTTTATAGTAAAGTCAATATATAAAATTTTAAAAGTTTTATACGCATGAACCACATACAGAGAAATTTTATGGTTCCGTCAACTATTTGCTAAATTAAGTATAACCGATTTATAAACTTGATGAAGTTTACTGTGATAACGTGATAAGTTTAATGAAAGTAATGGTTTATAAAAACCTGATATGGAACGTGACACTCCTATGGACCTGATAAAGTCCATAATATTACGGATGCTCTTAATACCGTTTATGTTTATAAAAATGAGTACTATATTTCTTAGGGTTATCGGGTTAAGTATATGATATGATTATATATCTTTTTATCTAACTATTTATAAAGTATTTAGACCCGTTTTCTTAAAGTTGAATTTTAAGAATGAAATTACTAATATAACGTTATCATCTAATCTAACTATCTATAAAGCATTTAGGCCTATAATCTTAGTGTTGAAATTTAAGAGTGAATGTACTAAAATATCATTCATTTTGTATTTAATACATTTAGATATCTCAACCCATATTTCCTTTTATATATTTGTTTACATCTACGTTTCTATAGAATTTTTATCTCTTTATTAAGTAGGAAATAAAACGAAATTCTAATAAACGACAAAATTCTTAAATTCAATTTTGTATGATCTCATTATCTTCGGCGTTAGATGTCATATTATATGGTTACATAATATTTATCTCTCTTATGGATTATGCAACGATCTGATATTCATATGCAAATCTTTTTAACCAAATGTCACTAGCGGTAAATAGTTTTGTTGGTTAACATGCTGGAAAATATGTATTTGTGCCGTATAAAAGTCTTTTATGCTCTTTCAAAAGTGTTATGTTTTGGTTCAAGCCAAAAATGATTATTTTTTTTGTCCGACTTAGATTTGCTATGACAATTAATTAGGCTCAAGGACAACAATTAAAAACTTCGATATTATTTACTTCAATGTGTATTCTCGCATTGACAACTTTGTATTTTTTTTCTTGAGGAGTTTAACATGACAATACAAATGTATTTATAAAGACTGGCAAAAAATTCGTTTGTTAAGTATACACGTCAAATATAGTGTATCGAAAATTTATACATGACGAGTAAAATGCAAATATATGTAGTTCTTTAATACCATAATTTATGTTTTGTTATAATATATGTAATATATGAATTTCTTTTGCACCGACGAATGTATGGTACTTGACTTTTATAGCTTATAAAATAATTGTAAAAATTTCACAATCCATATTTGCATTACTATTACTTTAACGTGACACTTAATAATGATAGGAGTAGAATTTTTTTTTTTGAATACAAATAGTAGAAATTTGTTTTATGTTGACTTTTAACTTAAATACACGAAGAAATGATTAACTATATGAATTTTGAGTTTTAACTTCAAATTTATTTTCTCATTTTCGTATATCTGTTTTATTAACTATATAGACAAAAAGCAAAAAAAAATGATATGAAGTTCTCACCACTACTATATAGACAAAAAGCAAAAAAAATGATATGAAGTTCTCACCACCTACGTATTTAATATAGCCAAGTGGCTTTTTTTATTAGTTCAAAATATTTACTAAAATTAACAATAATTCAATATTATATTTTTTAAAATTCAAAAACATTTTGAAATTAATAAATTTTCCTCCAAATTTTATATTATAGAAACAAATTTTTACATTTACTTATTGCCGCCATATTAATATGCAAGTGTAAGTTGGTAGACATTATAAACTTACTACAGTTACTTAATAAATATTTGATTTTTCAACAAATACTAACTATGACAAGTATAACAATAATTATGTAAATAAAATTAACAAATATTGTGGGAAAAATATAAATATAAATTTTAATAGAGAAATTTCCGTTTAATCTAACATTATCTATACTACATATAAAGTATTTGGTCATTAACTCTTAATGTTGATTTTGTTTATCCTGTTTGACTTTTTGATGTCTTTCTTTTTAAACTTTAATTATAATATGGTTTTTTGTATTATATAATAACTGATGCAAACCATACGAGTGAATTGAGTTTTAAATATATTTTAATCGATTAAAATTTCATGAAGTTGAAAATTTTCAACTTTGACTTTAACCATGTTTTTTTTTTTGTGTTATTTAATAACTGATGCAAACTATGAATGAAATGAGTTTTAAATATATAGTAATCGGTTAAAATTTCATCAATTATTATATAACACAAACAACAATACTTAAGGACAAAGTTGATAAAGAAACACTTTATAAAGTCAATTAGGACAAACAAAATGGTACGACATTTATATAACTAAAATATTTAAATTAACAAACAATAATAGTATTACATATATGCAAATTTTCTTTCGTAAGATTATTTCTTTTCTTAACCCATATATATTTATAGATTAGTTAGTGACAGATTTGTCATTCTTATAAAAATTTTGAATAATTTCACGCTCTTCATCTTTGCATTAATTTTACTTAAATTTATTCCATCCAAAACTATTCATCATCCGTAATGTATTGTCATGTAGAACATGAAACCAAAAAAAAAAATATTTGCTAAAAATATAAAATTATATATCGTGGTCGCTGCAACCCACAGGTCTCGTAATGATATAAATAATACATATTGAAAAGAATTGCAGCATTATACTATCATAAACATAATTTCAACTTAAAGATTAAGTATGTGATTATAATTTATACCCATGACTAGCATGTGACATGTATAAGAAACATGTTCGACATTATTGTATGTAAACTTAATAGTATTTAAATTAACGGATATATTATACTAATACCAAATGTTTCCCACAACTTATATTATAAACGAAATTGTTTTTATAATACTTTTATATTATAACTAAACCAGAATATTGGACTATGATATGTCAACCAATTAGATTAGACTGATCTCTACATTTTTATAATTGAATTAATCGATCTGCAAATGAATATACCAATAAAACTGGATCATTTTAACTTACTCAGTTTATTAATCGATGTTTTGGTTTTAATTTTTCATCAACTTAATACTTTGGGTCGGTCATTAAAATTGTTTTTCTATCAAATCTTTTTAACGGAACTAATCTGACATAATTATAATTATATTTAATATGTATTATATTTGTATAGCCTACTTATCAGCGATGATTCGAAAACAGAAACCGTGAAGTTACGAAGAAAAAAAACTTATGTTCTAATTGCATATTTGTTTTGATGAATTATATTTAAAGGTTAAACTAAACCTTCTTCTATATATATTATTGTACTAAAAATTGTTTGAACTTATTTGATTTTTGTGTCAGTACACTACTATAAATTTGTTATTCACATATATTAATTTCTAGATGTTTCTAAATATGTGTAAAAATATTTCAATTGTTAGCACTTATAACTGTATATAAAATAATATGTTGAGTAAATTACACCGTTGGTCCCTATGGTTGAGTCAAAATCACTAGTTTGAGGCTTTTTTTTAAATAATTATACCAATCGTCCCCATTGTTGTAATTCTATTACGTCGGTGGTCCATTTTTGACAATTTTCAATTGAAAAGACATAAATACCCCTTTTCTACATTTTTTTAATTTCTTTTTCAATTTATTTAGTATTTTTATGTAATAAAAAAACAAATAACCTCTCTCTCTCTCTCTCTCTCTCTCTCTCTCTCTCTCTCTCTCTCTCTCTCTCTCTCTCTCTCTCTCTCTCTCTCTCTCTCTCTCTCTCTCTCTCTCTCTCTCCATGGTGATGAATATTCAAAACACATATATAAACAGTAGGAGTGGGATTTGGTGTGGTGGTAGATTTGTTTATTTTCGTCAACAATGGTGTGGCCGAAATTCGAAAACCTCAAATCAATTTCTTTAAAACCCCAAATCATATTATTTAAAGACCCATACACCAAATCAGTTTCTAAAACCCAAATTGGTTTATTAAAAAATCCACATTCCAAAAACCGAAATCAATTCCTTTAAAAAATAATATACCAAAACAAATTAGTTTTTTCTTATTTTCTTTTTTACCAACCTAAAGCCAAAACCACAATCTCGATTTGAACCGGATCCGGTAAGTATTTACACGGTGGAGATGGTCGGAGATTGAGATAGAGCAGATGGTGGTCAGATTAGGGAGAATTAGATAAAGTGAAGCGATGGAGAATGAGGGATAGAGTGATGGAGAGAGAAAAGAGAGAGAGAGAGAGAGAGAGAGAGAGAGAGAGAGAGAGAGAGAGAGAGAGAGAGAGAGAGAGAGAGAGAGAGAGAGAAGGCGATGGCGTAGCGGATGATGTTAGCCGGAAAATATGGTCGTGGAAAGATGATGAAAGATGAAGAGGAAAGTTGTGATAAGAAGAGAGAGTGGTGGAGAAAGAGTGAGAGAAAGTGATTTTTGGAGAGGTAAGAGGTGAGAGAGAGAGAGAGAGAGAGAAAAGAGAAAAATGAGTTGTTTTTATTATATAAAGATGTTAAATAAATTGAAAAAGAAAATAAAAAATGTAGAAAAAGGGTATTTTCGTCTTTTCAAATGTAAATTGTCAAAAATGGACCACCGACGTTATAGAATTACAATAATGGGGACGATTGATGTAATTATTTTAAAAAAAGCCTCAAACTAGTGATTCTGGTACAATCATAGGGACCAACGATGTAATTTACTCTAATATGTTTAATCCACTAAGAATTAGGCTTGTTCTTATGTTCATTTCACTACTAGAAAATAAGGTATCACCGACGGCCCAAACCGTTGGAAATCCCTCGGAAAATGCTATTAGCGACGGTTATTTGATAGAAATTGTTTGATGGAAAAACCTTGGTCGGAAACGTTTCTGACGAAAATTTCCAACGGATTTTGATTTTTTCTAGAGTAAATTACACCGTTAGTCCCTATGTTTATACCCAAATCACTAGTTTGAGGCTTTTTTTGAAATAATTACACCAAACGTCCTCAATGTTGTAATTTTGTTACACCGGTGATCCATTTTTGACAATTTTCAATTGAAAAGACGAAAATACCCTTTTCTTATAATTTCTTTTATATTTTAATTAATTTTTATTTCTTTATATCTTTTAACTTAATTTTAAATTCAACACCAATTCCCAACCCTCCCCACCCACCCCTTTCTCTCTCTTTCTCTTTTCCACCACCACCACCGGTGGTGATTTTTTGTACTCCGCCCATGAAAAGTAACCAACGGGGACATCTGAGGAGAGACTTGTTGTCATAATGACGCTGAATCCTTTTCTGAAAGATGATATAACATTGTCAGAAATGTATTTCCTTGTTTGTAAATTACTTTAAGAAATAATCATATGAATTCAAAAATTGAAACTTGAGTGGTTTTTGCAGTTAAAATAAAGCTCGAGTGACTTTAACTGAAAAATGACATTTTCTCTTTTTTATATCCTAATCTGACGTATAGAAAGTTCAAGGTTGAAACTATAGGTATAGACCTCGAAAATGTCTATATAATGTGTTATATCTGAAATAGTGCTTACCCACCGTCTTGCCATGTCAAGGTTGTTTTCAGCATAGTATTGAGCTGATTCCATTGAGCGAAGAACCCCAACTGTACCCGCTCCATTAGGCAATCCAAATGCAGCATTCCACAGCACAAGAGTTCCACTCCTTCAGGAAACATTAGTTTATTATATTCAAACTCTTAAACAAATAGCAGATTGAGATTCAGTACCTGTTGGGCACCAGTAACAAGAACAGGTTCCTTTTGAAAATCTCTGGCATAAATATCAAAATCCTCTCTTTCCAACCACTCCTCACATATTTCACCCAAAATAGATTCAGGATCATTTGTGTAAAATTAAGGCCGGTGGTGATTTTTTGTATGGTGGTGGTGGTGGTGGAAAAGAAAAAGAGAGAGAAAGGGGTGGGTGGGGTGGGTTGGGAATTGGTGTTGAATTTAAAATTAAGTTAAAAGATATAAAGAAATAAAAATTAATAATTCGTCTTTTCAATTGAAAATTGTCAAAAATGGATCACCGGTGTAACATAATTACAACATTGAGGACGTTTGGTGTAATTATTTCAAAAAAAGCCTCAAACTAGTGATTTGGGTATAAACATAGGGACTAACGGTGTAATTTACTCTTTTTTCTAATAGATATTTCTGTCGCAAAATTTAAAAATTCCTGATGCAAATCCGTCGCCTAGTGTACCTTAAATTTGGGACGGATTTCCTAGGGATATTCTGTCGGAAAGACGTCAGTAAAATTAGTTTTAATATTTTGATTGTTGTTGCAAATCCCTTTAAAATCCGACCACATTTTTTGCTGTTTCAATTAGAAATCCCTAGGAAATTAATTGGAAACTTTATCAAACTTTTAGAATTTATTAATTATTTTTTAAGAATTTTCATGAAAACAATTGCGTAATTATTTATAAAAAAACATATATATATATATCCAAAATCTAAAATAATCATACTCTTCATCTTCAATATCATACAACGAATTATAAAACATATGCAGAACCAATATCATACATCGAGTTATAAAACCATCAAAAGTCATTAATAACATCCTAAGTTATCAAAATATCGGATTATCTAAAGTTTAACAACCCATAGATATTATAAAGAAAAACTAGTTAACGATCTTTTCATATTTAATAAAACATATATATATATATATATATATATATATATATATATATATATATATATATATATATATATATATATATATATATATATTTGTTTTCAATATCTTCAATTATTGTGTCCAAATGTCAAAAAATGACAAAATAAGACAGATCGACATAAGTTATATCACATCTATGGAAAAAGTTACAAAAAAAATATATTTCAAAAACTAAAGACATTTCATGTTAACTACTACATATGAGTTTTTCTTTTTTGATAAAAAACAAAGTCGTACATAATGATAATTTGATTAAAATTCGTTATATTTCTACTTTTTAAATCTTTTACATTTACATGAATTGTTTCATGTACGTATCTTCAACTCTATATTTCTGTGTTGGGTTAACTGTAATCCAAATCAGTTTCTTATGATGTCTCATCTTTTGTTCGTAACTTCAAAATTCTTACATATGTCTTCATTATCAAAAATAAAAATGTTATAGGTTGTTTTCCATTTAATTCGCAGGTTACTTTGAGATTGCAACCCATGTTTAAGAGATCCATTACTTACGTTAAAAGCAACGACTTACACTTGGCAGAAGAAGTCATTAAGCTTGGGAGAAAACACGAGTTTGCTGACATATCATGGTATCCAAGTGAAAAATTTGTCGTCTACCGAATTGATGACCGCGTCTCCTCAAACCACCCTGGCAATGGGATCCTTGATAATCCTGGTTTCCGTCCGACACCATCACCTTTACTATTAACTTTAAGGTCAACAGGTATAAAGCCATAAATTTGATCGAAATTATAAACATATTTCGTCTATATATTCTTAACGTAATCTAAATTGAAAAAAGTATTTAGGCAACAAAATCCATTTTTACATTAATGGTTTAAAATCAGTATAGAATTTCATATGTGATTTCTTTGATGTATATATAGAGGAATTACAAGAATCAACACGTGATGATGTTGGGAAGTGCATTCGAGGAGCAGCCACTGTAACGACATTGTTTAATACTGCGTATGGATTGACCAACAACGGTATGTACTACACAGGTTTCTACAATTTCATTGCAAACACTATCTAGTTGTAGATATATTTGAATGGTTTTTCAACTGGTACTCAGCTTACTTGTTTTTCTTCTTTTTCAATAGGTATTCTCTTTACGGGCTATCCTGTAATTGGATATCAAAATCGCCTGCAAGCATCTGGGAGCTGTCTTTACAGCCCAGACGATACAGAGATCACAGCTTGTCCCTGGGACCCTAGAGTAAAAGGCTTATTCTTTCACCAGACTACATTTAGTATTGCTCTTTCCAAGGTTAAATATTTCATACAAGACGTGCAGAAACTTGTGGACTTACTCCCCAAATCTCTTTGTGGGTTGGATCTTTACAATGGTATACTAATGAGATATGTTACTTCTTCAAGTGCTTACTTAGGGAAACAAGAAGACGCACTAGATTTTGACATAACGTATTATAGAAGCACGGATCCAAACACGCCAAGACATTTTGAGGATATTCTTGAAGAGATCGAACAAATGGCAATATTTAAGTATGGTGGGTTACCACATTGGGGAAAAAACCGAAATATTGCTTTTCATCAGGTAATCGAGAAATACAAAAACGCAGATGAATTTTTAAAGGTTAAGCATGAATTTGATCCATTAGGGTTGTTTTCAAATGAATGGACTGACCAGATTCTGGGTCAAAAGGACGGGGTTAACATTTTTAAGGAGCATTGTGCTTTGGAAGGCCTTTGTGTGTGCTCACAAGATATTCACTGTGCCCCCGAAAAGGGATATTTCTGTAGACCTGGGAAAATATATGAAGGTGCAAGGGTTTGTACTTCAGAATTGAAGACTAACTAATGATGCTAAAAACACTTCAACACTCACAACCAATCACTTTTTGAGTCGTCTTTCTAGAAAAAAAAATACAACTTTTCTGAGTGGTATTACTTGAATTCGGTTTCTAAATCATGCTCTTGATTAATGAGAAAAAACAGTTAAATGTATAGATAGTGACAACGGGGTGCCTCTCAATGAAAAATTTGGTGATTTTAGTGTTGATATCAATCATATGAGTTATTTATAACTCTTTTGAAACTGAATGGATTTCATATCTAGTTTTATTTTGAGTAAGTGGTATGAATTTTGTAGGGTGTTATTCGGGTCAACCCGACCCTAATAAGCAATTTTTGGGTCGGGTTTATTCGGGTTTTAACTAAAATTTTCTAACACTAACTCGACCCTAATAAGGGTTCGGGATTTAAGGTTCGGGTCATTTTCGGGTCGGGTCCAAGAGGGTCGGGTTATTTCAGGTCCGGGTTATTATCGTCGAAGTATTTTGAACCAAAGGCATATGATATATATAGGCTAGATGTATGAAAAAGTTCCATACATGAAGCGATGTGGGACACCTAAGTAGGGAAAACCAAAGACATATGATATATATAGGCTAGAAGTATGAAAGAGTTTGATAGCTTCAGGTATGAAACTCTTTCATATTTCTAGCCTATATATGTCATATGCCTTTGGTTTTCCCTACTTAGGTGTTCCACATCGTTTCATGTATGAAACTCTTTCATACGTATTGCCTATATATATCATATGTCTTTGGTTCAAAAAATTATTCGGGTTGACCCGAACCCGAATAATGATGGTTAAAAAGACCCGCAACCCGACCCTAATTAAGTTTCGGGTTAATCGTGTTGACCCGAATAACCCGATCGTAGATTCTAGACCCGATTAACCCGACCCTATTAAGCTTATTCGGGTCGGGTCGGGTCAATCGGGTTCAGGGTTTTTTGACACCCCTAAACACATGTTAGCCATAAACAACAAACACTAAAAGAAATATAGTGTTTAATGATGACTTGAGTGGTTATTTTTCGTTGTTATTATAGGTACGTCACTAATTTTATTAATGACTAAATATGGTTATTTTCTGGTCACAAATTTTATTTAGTGACCACTTTTTTCTACTGGTAACTAAATAAAGTTATTAGTGACAAAAATAGTCTGTCACTAAAAAAAAATTGTCACTAAAACCAATTTTCTTTTGGTGAAATTTGCATAATTAGACCATTTTTTTCCTTAAAATACACTGACATACTTATCCTTACATTCGATTTTCTAACTCATTAAAGTTTATCTATTTAATATTTATAAAGTCGTATTGAGTCCGTACATTTTGGCGACTAACCATAACCTTCTTTTTACTAATTAATCTGTTTGACGAACTCTCCACTATAAAAAGAATCATAACATTCTATTTTTAAGGATTACCAACTATCGATTGTAATTATCTTTACCAATTATCAATTCTTACGGTACCTGATGAACGAGGAGAATAAACAAAACAATTAAATATACTTTTTGGGGTTGTTTTGTAGCGTTTGAAAGACCGCTGACTTATAGTGGGGCATAAAAATCCAACATATTGGTTGATTTTGCCGTCGTTCTTTCATTGGTATACGAAGATGTCAACGACCAGTGTTCATCTAAAAAAATGTATTTTTTGTCGAAAAATTTCATTTCGTATAAAAAATTACGTGGGGAAACTGCCCCACACAGTTGCCCCACACCAGGGGCGAGCCGAAGGGAATGCAATAAGGGCGACCGTATATGGCCCAAAATTTGTAAAGAGCCCTTTTTCATATTACATATGTATATATGTAGTTTAAATCTCGGTTTTTATACATACAAGTATCGTAGTAATACATTAACTTCACGTATATATATGTATATCATCGACTATTACAATTTGTTTCGAAAATCATATAAATCAAAGTGTATTTAGGGGCCATAATTTTATTTTTTGCACAGGGCCTATCGACTCTCGGACCGGGCCATGCCCCACACTTAATCCTCCCATGCTCTTGGGTATTGGCGATGCACGAATTATTGCATTTTCAACAACAAAAGCCTAACAAGAAATAAAATCTAGATGACGATCAAGATCATGCATATAAGGCTCGACGATCTTGGATTAATTGGAATAGTAATCTTAGACAAATTTCATTTCTAATTTCATTAATCTAGAACCTTGTTGCTGCTTTCTGACCAAGTGGAAGACAACACAATGACAAAAACAAAAGCAACAAACACAATAGACATTTTAAATTAGTTGTCATTCAAGAAAAAAAAAGGGTTAATGCACTTTAGGGTCACTCTACTATTTCAGATAATCAGTTTGGGTGATTGAACAAAAAAAAAATATAACACTTTCATTCTACTATCAAAAAACTTTAAAACCACCACTTTCTATTTGAAAACGGATTAAGTTCATCACGTGGGTCCAAGATGACCGGCTAAGAACATGTCAGGTCACCTTCAGACAAACACCAAAATCATTTTCCATGTCATTATTATAATCACCCTAATTACTATTTCCATCTCAACATCACTATTTCCTTTCTCTTTCTACCTCCCTAACCAATCCAACAACAAAACTAAAAAATCACCAAAACCTAAAAAAATATCTCAATGGTAATCCATGATCCTCCGTCGTTTTCAACAAATTGTAAGTGTGATATGAAGTTAGTGTTATTTGGGAATCCCAATAATAAAACAAATTATTCTGGCCGGATCTATACTTTATTAAAACAAATTGTAAGTGTGATATGAAGTTAGGGTTATTTGGGAATCCCAATAATAATAAGAAGGGGGAGGAGCAGTTGAGCAAAAACGATTCACACGCAAAGTTTTTATGTGCGCTGGGCGGATCATATTGGAACTTATTCTGACCGGAGCTTTTATTCCGGTTAGACTGATGAACAGTGGTATTTTCTGACCGGCGAATAAACGTCTTCCATTTCGGACCGGAGACGATCTCCGACCACTCGCGAAGCTTTTTTAACGCCGTGATGCCACGTGACCAGAGTATTATCGGAATTGGTGAAATTTGGTGAGGATGGAGAGGATTGTTGTGCGTTGGCCGATTTGCTTTGGGGTTTGATTAATTGATTTTTGTGATATAGGTTTCTGATTTGTCTGATGTGTTGATTTTCTGCCATGGATTGATTAGGGGAGTGAGGGTTGAAGGAGTGGAATTGTGAAACAGCAGCGGAGATGGTGGAATTGTGATAATGGAGATGGTGGTTGATCTTCAGTTACCATGGATTGATTAGGGGAGATGGTGGTTTCTTCAGTTGCCATGGATCTTATTTTATGACGGATTTAAATAATTAGAATAAACACGTAGATTGCCACGTATTAATTTTAAAAACACGTTGGTTGTCACGTAGATTATTAAGCCACGTCATCCGGTAAAATTAACTGGTAACCTGCTATAACCCATAAAGTGATGATTTTAAAGTTTTTTTTGATAGTAGAATGAAAATGTTATATTTTTTTTTTGTTCAATCACCAAATCGGATTATCTAGAATAGTAGAGTGACCCTTAAGTGCATTAACCCAAAAAAGAACTTAATAAATTATTATAAACAAATTGTGTTTATAAATTACTTTTAGATATTATATTTGATATTTAATAGAAATGAAGATACGGGCTAACCCATCCGGAAAAGTCCGACCCGCGCACAAAACCATAGGCGTCCACGCAAATTAAATTAGAGAGGAATTTTGAATGTGACAAATACTATAACATCAAAATTTTACTTTCATTTTTGGATTTGGATTAATATAAGTTGCAATTTTATGTATCTTTTAAGATAATTTTAGGTGCTTATAATTTTATTATAACTATAAATAGACTTTTGTTTAAAGAAAGGAATAAATAAATACATATTTGTAATTTAAACTATTCATATCAATTAAGTTATTTATATTATTTCATATTAAAATTAATTTTTGAGTATAGGATATTTAGGAAAACCCCAATAACCTTAAGTAAAATCAAAATATTCCATACAATCGAAATGCACCTATAAGTGTTGTTTCTTTATCAGATGCAATTTGATTAGGCCCTGACTGAATTTGTTCTTTGAAACGACCAACAAAGTCAGAATGAAACCCCCCTTCGTTATGAAGTATGTTGGTACTTTCAGTCATGATCGACTGCTCGTTGCCTACGTGGCCGACTATTGATTGAGCCATCGTGGCATTAACATTAAATGGCTTACGACGATTGTATAACGCTGCTCTTTTTGTATCTTGTCTTATAGATGTGTTACATGAGCGAAATCCTTGATCATCAACACCTGATTGATCTCCGACCGTTGATGGTGTAATTGTATTAGTCCTCCGTTTTCTCTTGCCCTGCATCCCTGGATAGAATTAACAGATATATTATGCACAACAAAGATCATGATAGATATGGGTCATCGTAGAACAATAAATGATGATACAAAAACGAAGAAAAAAAAGAGTTAATCGTCAATTATATGTGGAAATCGTATGTACCATATTAGGGATACTAGCTTATAACCCGCGGTAACGCGGAAAGAATTATTGAAACTTTTAAAATAGAAAATGATAAATTGTATAATAACATTTTATATCTTGGTCAGGTCAAGTCATTTTTTTTAACGATTTAAATAAATAGATAAAACTTGTATTTTGTTTGATAAACATACTTCAATGTTTCATTACACATGAAAATTACTTTCCAAACCCACAAAAAGGTGCATGACTTACCAAATCCATAAACTACAGAACCATCTATGAAAATTACTCTAATTAGGTTTAGCTTAATGGAGAACCAAATAAATGGGTGAAACGGGTTTAAAGTAGTCCAAAGTTGGCTTTTAACCTCTGAAGTCGTTTAAAGTTAGAATACAATTGTAATAGTATTGTTTCTACCTAAGAGGAACCAGGTAGACTTGTAGGCAATAACAAAGGCATATATGTTGTAAATCTTATTTTTAACCATTGAGCGAAGAAGGGACATAAACATAATTTAAGATGGAGTTAAATAGCTCACATAAAAATATTGGCCGCAAATAAAGAAATTATGGTATAGAAAGAAACGCAAAAGTATAGGTGGCTATCTCAACCCATTCATATATAAATGGGTCGACTGATTTTATGTTTTGTCACTAACGGATCAAATGGGTAGCGGCGTAGAGCAAGTCAAAAAGTGTTGATAGTCATGCATAAAATCGTCTAAATCGCATTATTAAAAAGTATAGATTATTATTTTGAATATCATAGTATTGTAATCACATTTAACAAATAAATAATTTTTCTTTTTTCAATAAAAAGTATAAAATGCGCTTGCGCAATAATCCAACTCGACCCATTAGTCCTACAACTTACTACAGTAGTAATAAAAAAATGATGTCACTTGACGTATAAAGACTTTCATGTATGTATATATGTCTGAATGTTGAATGAATGTAAAATTGTCTTTCTAAAAAAAAGAATGTACATAAATTGCGTAAAAGTTAGAAATTATGTACAACAATATTACTAAACCTATTTGGTCATAATTCATTCCTTTGAATTTTAGCAAACATCAAACCCAACACATTATTCATCATTATTTGAATTCAAAACCATTAAGCCCTCCAGCTTTCGACAAAAGGAATCAAGTTGACTTTCACTTGATAAATTATCTAACGCAAAATCTTAACATCTTCACATTATAGATCTCATTATATTTCTATAAAGAGTGATGATATAAAGATATATCCTTCTAATTAATCTTCATAAAATTAACTGAACAAACTATACCAAGCTTTTATCCATCCAACTCGTGTTCGAAAAAAAATAATTAAGAAACAACTTTACTACTATAAATATTACCAGGTCCTCTTATAGTCGTGTCTCTTTTAAAGATGCAATCCTTGACCAAGATCATTACATTCTTCAAGGCTGCAAGCCTTTTCTGTGTTGTTGCAAGATTCAGTAGTACAAATTTGTTAAGTAATGAAAAAGTATTCTCCTAAATGCAGATTTTTTGAATATATGAGTACTACTTTATTTGAATACCACTTTTAGTTATGAATATATATATATATATATATATATATATATATATATATATATATATATATAGGAGTACTACAAATTCAGATACATTTTGTCACATATATATACAAACACATATAAATATAAATTCACAGTTTACAAACAAATAACCTCATATGAAACCATGCCATTTCTACATATTCCATATGCAGAAAATTGCATTAACTTTTTACAACTACCTGTCCAACTTTAACCAACAACTATATTGATATGAAAAATAGGTTGTAACAGTCACCATAGTATCAATATCGGGGTTTAAGCAAATAAAAGTCGGTGTATATAACTTTCGCTTAAATAATCTAACAGGCATTTCATCAAACACTTAACCTGCTTCATTTACATAACCTCAAAAGAAAAATAACTAATCTAAAAATCAATAACCTGACTTGATAATTAAGAAGAAAAAGAAAAATTAACATTCGCTTACCTGGTTAGAAACATCTTCGATTGAAATTCTCCGCAAACGAAATTAGTAAACTAAAACTTCACCATAACTGAATGCTAAACAATCATACAAATTAGTGAATAAAATATTTTGAAATTCAAATTATTTGTTAAGGTAAGAAAGAAGTTTGAGCATTTCAAGATTTGTCTTTGGTACGCTTCCTTTTTCCGATGCAAAAGGATCAATAAATAAGGCCATCCACGATAGCTTCACAATAAAAACTTGCATAAATTGTGTTCAGTAATCGACATGTTAACACGTAAGCTAACAAAAATGAGATTTGTTGTTGCATTTCAATTATGTTTTAACCTCTAAAAAGATAGTATAAATGACATGAAAAAAGTTAAATCACACCAGCTTTTTTTAATGTCTTTAAAACAAAAGATGAAGTCAACCACCATCAATCAAAAAATCGGTAGTTTCAAACTTCCAATAATCAAATCAATTTCATCTCTTGTTCTGCATTACACCAACAACTATAAACTTCAGTAAATCATAATCAAATATACAAATTTCAACTATTAAAATCCAAATAACTTAAAACCCTAAAAATCTAAAAAGGATATAGATGTTGAATTAGTAGAGTAAAACAATCACATACATAACAATTAATCTCTTTTAAGAATCGAGAAAAGGAAACGAAATAAATTTGAGGATCTCAAGATGTATAAAGTGTCTTCAATAAGCTTCATTTTTCCAAAGCAGGATTCTTAGAGAAGTATAATTTTGGGGAGAAAAAATCTTATTAAGAAAACATGGTTTAGTGAAGGAAGATAATTATCTGTTTGTTGAAGAACAAAACGTTCTTAAAAGTAGTGTAAATTTAAAATTCTTGAATATTATTGGTAGTAAAATTGATGGCAGTTTTATCTTCCCAATATTTTATTTGTTCAACACAAACTATCATTATGATTATTCTGCATTCTTTTTGAAAATTAAATTATATTAACTTAATTAAAAATCTATGAAAATTCCAAGTAAGCACATGACATCACTATTTAAAATTTTGTCTTAGGTGGACGGCTTTATAACTCGCCACATCAGTCATATGACGTCAGCGGATTCTCCCATTTATTAGATAAAAAGATTTCACAAACATGTGGCGGGCATAAGGTAAAAACGTGATAAAGAAAATAATAAATTAGAGAAATAAATAAAATTTATGAAATTTTGACTGTAAACAAACCTTTTGTTGATAACAAAACCTGGAGATTAAGGTTACGATTATACTGATTTCAACTAAGAAATAAATGAAAAAAATCTTCAATTTGGTGTTAAGGTTAGAGAAATTTTGTTGAAGATGATATTGGAATTAGGCGGTGAGAAATTTTGTTGAAGATGACAGTGGAATCAGGCGGTGAGAAGGGAGAAAGAAACAACGCTCTGTGTAGAGAGCGTGAAAATCAGACGCTATGAACAGTAACTTCATAAAAGACAAAATTTTCTGGATTTGTATATATAGGTAAATTTGTTTGAAATATAAATTCAACCGATCATATTGTATTAGTATTTATCTTTGGGCATCTTCCGCACAAATTGTTTTTCAAATATTTATTTATTATTCATTTCTTGTTATATTTAGTTATTTTCACTTTGTATCTTGCAAATAAAAAGCAAGAACGACATATAATATGTTACATTTATCCTCAGCTATAGTTAACGTTATTTTAACTAAGAATTAAATATTTAATAGATATAAACATTTTATGTTAGTAACAAGATATTACTATAAATATCATATAAATATCTAGTAGTTAATTGAAGAAGTTTTATTAGGGGCTATATACACTATAAGAAAAATGAGTTTTAGTGAAGAAAAAAATTTAGTTACGACTTTTTTTAGTCACTAATAATTTTATTTAGTCACCATTAAATAACATTTATCACTAAATTTGGTCACTAAACAATTAGTGACAAAAAATTATCTTATTTGATCTCTAATAAAATTATTGACCGACCTTTAATGACGAAATATTTAGTCACTAATGATGTTAGTGACCAAATATTTGATAACTAATGAGTTAGTGACAAAATTTTGAGTCGTCATTAAAGATCATTTTCGTTATAATGATACAAACCTTACAATTATAACTCATAATATATTATTATTATATTAAATGGATAGTGAAACAACTAGGCTAATTGCTCCCACTAACTAGCGTATATGTTAACAAATTTTGTTTTTCGATTATTTTCTTAATTATATTTTATATTTTATCTTTTTAATTTATTTATTATTATTAAGTTATTAAATAAAGTGACTAATGTTTGAGCAAATAATAGAAGACTCATTAACTAGGTGTGGAAGACCTCTTGGTCTCTTTCTTAGCAGTGCAAACCTAACAAACTCTTGACAAGCCTAAGGTGGTTAAGAGATTGAATGGAGAAGGTGATCGGAGTATGATTACTGCGGGGAGCGAATGCTCCAATGAGGTAATGTTGTATATTAGTATGGTAAAGGTGATGATTGATATGGCACAGTGTGGGGAATTTATATTCAACACTCTCATATATGAGCAACTTATGGTCATAAACGCTAATAATGATTCATCAATAGCATTCATGAGATTCCAATGTATGAGAGTTTATGAAAAGGGTAACACTCATTCTCATCTTTATGTCCTCGTTTGAATTATTGTGTAAAGCACTAATAGTTGGAATCCAGGAGTGATGAAAGGACGGGAGCCGAGAGCCGGCTAAAGATGGGATCCGGGATCCGAGCAAGGTCGAGAGTCGGGAAGCAAGGTCGGGAGCTGGGAGCCGTGGACCGGGAGCCGAGCAAGGTCGGGAGCCGGCGAGGCCGAAAGTCGGGTGCCGGCAAGGCCGAAAGTCGGGAAGCAGTAGGGCCATACCTTGTGATGTTTGTTGGATGTTATGATGTTTGTGTTAGGGTGTTTTGGGTTTACTAAGTCAATTCCCTACTAACATTATCAATTAATATTCGTTTAAATAATTGTTAATTTATAGTTTAAACTTCTTTTCTTCTGTTACTTTTTTAAAAACTTTTGGTTTTATTTTTCTTTTTACGCCTTTAAATAAAATAGCTACATTTTTATTTAAATTATGTGTTGATTTTAAGTTTTAGTTTTTTTTTTCTTTTTTGAATTACGTTATTTGGATTTTATTTTGAATTACGTTATTAAATCAAATAACTATGTTTTTATTTGTGTTTCGTTTTATACAATCAGTTATATAAAATTATAAACTATTCATTTTGATTTCTTTTTCGCTTACTACAACTAACTGTGTATAAAATAAATATTTGCCCGCAATGCGCGAAGCAGAAAATCTGGTTGCTAAACAAATACAGTTTAGAAAAATATTCTAACTAATTTTTTTTGTTTTGGAAAATATAAGTATGTTGAAAAGAAAGTATTTTATTATAAATTATAGTATAAAAATTCAAAATATTACGTGGCATTTGGTACGTTTAATTGGTGGTTGTATTTCATTACTTGCAATCTAAGAAACTTAATTTACCTTCACTGTATCCATATAAATAGATATATTCGCAAACCCCAGAACACTAACCTTATATAATTTACGAACGAGAGAAGGAGAGCGATATCGAGAAACAAAAAATGGCATCATTATGCGAAAGATGTTGTGTGTTTTTCGGTTCACCGGAAACAAAAAACCTATGTTCCATGTGTTTTAGAGACCATCATCTCCTCAAAGAGATGACCACGTTACCACGAATCAGAGTAAAAACTTCATCAAACCCTAGTTGTGTTTCCGATCGTTTAGATGTTCTTGCAAGTAGCTCGTATGACGATCATGCAAACAAGCGGTGTGAGTGTTTCTGTGATAAGAAGGTAGGGATTTTCGGGTTTAGATGTCGTTGCGGTGGAAGGTATTGTCAGACGCATAGGTTTCCAAAGGAGCATGGATGCAGATACGATTATGTGGGTGCCGGACGTGAAGCTTTGATGAAGGAAAATCCAATATGCAAACCGGATAAACTGAAAGCTAGAGTCTGACCGGTAACTTAGATTAAGTAACTTAGATTAAGTAACTTAGATTGCAAGCAATTCGATAGGCTTAAAAGTTATAATAGTAATCAATATTTTTGAAATAAATTACAATAATAGTTAGTTCATGTATGGTGGTTATTCAAATTCAAAATCAGAAACCTAAGGAGTAATTTTTAATTATATGAATTATCCTCACACTCTAAAATAAATTGCATATATATATATATATATATATATATATATATATATATATATATATATATATATATATATATATATATATATATATATATATATATATATATATATATATCGTGGTTCAAAAGGATCCTTAATTTTCTAGAG
Organism: Senecio squalidus; assembly: GCA_910822075.1. Taxonomy (NCBI): domain Eukaryota; kingdom Viridiplantae; phylum Streptophyta; class Magnoliopsida; order Asterales; family Asteraceae; genus Senecio; species Senecio squalidus. The sequence goes on from CAJVGC010000592.1 coordinate 26,183,942, forward strand.
ATCCAGGGATGCTTTCCTAACCACCAATTTTTCCTTATATCTTTGTCTTTTTTTTTTTTTTTTCTAAAAATTTTTTTTTACTATTTTTCTAAAAAAAAAATTTACTTTTTTCTTTTCCTTTTTTTTTTTTTTTTTTTTTCGAAAATCACATTTGATTTTCAACCTTACTTTTTAAAAATAACATGTGATTTTCAATCTACAAATATTTTATGGGTAAAATCACGTTTAATTTTAAAAAATTATTGATTATTTTTTACCAAAATCACATGTGATTTTTAACTTACAAACTATTTTGCTTATAAAATCACATGTGATTTTCGAGAAACAAATTTTTCAAGTGTGACTTTAAAATTTATAAAGCTTGGTTTTTGAAAATCACATGTGATTTTCGACAAAAAAAAAAAAATTCACGTGTGATTTTAAAATTTATAAATTTTGGTTTTTGAAAATCACATGTGATTTCAATTTTTTACAAAAAAGTCACATGTGATTTTAAAAAAAAAAAAAAAAAAAAAAAGTAAAACATAGCAAAAAAAAAACCGAATTAAAAAATGAAAAAAAAAATGAAAAAAAAATGAAAAATATAAAGGGAAAAATGAATGGCTAGGAAACCTTTGTGGTTTTGACCCTTAAGTGAATTTGTGTGGCTAAAAAGTGGATCCTTAGATCTTTAGAAAATTGAGGATCCCATTTGAACCTCACCCTATATATATATATATATATATATATATATATATATATATATATAGGAGCAGGATCAAATAAAAGTGTTAAAATTGTAAAAAATGTAAAAAGCATTGTGGGAGTGACATGTGGCAAGTTTGGAAAAAAAAAAATTAATAAAAAGATATTTAAAAAAATAATATTTTTTTTTGAAAAAAAAATCGTAAAAAAAAAAAAATTGGAAAAAAAAAAATTGAAATTCTTTTTGATAACGTCATATTATGCACACACAAAATATGATACACATTAATGATTCACAAAAAATATGATTCATATAAATGATCCACGTAAAAAAATATGATATTCAACTATGATGCACACATAAAATGTTCATCATAGATGTGCATCATAAATGTGTATCATATTTTTTTTCGTACATAACTTTTTTCGAGCAAGAAGAAAAAAAAACATTCTCGAAAAAAAAAATCGCTTTTTTTTTTAAATATTTTTTTTATTAAAAATATTATTTTTTTATTTAAAAAAAATAGAAAAAAAAAATTCAAGCTTGCCACATGTCACTCCCACAATGCTTCTCCCACTTTTTACAAATTTAACACTTTTTACATGAACCCTCCTCTATATATATATATATATATATATATATATATATATATATATATATATATATATATATATATATATATATATATATATATATATATATATATATATATATATTGGGGTTCAAAAGAGATCTCTATTTTTCTAGAGATCTAAGGATCCACTTTCTAGCCACTCATTTTTCCTTAAATCTTTGTTTTTTTTTTTTTTTTTTTTTTTTAAAAAAAAAAAAATTTTTTTTTTTTTTTTTTTTTTTTTTTTTTTTTTTTTTTTTTTTTTTTTTTTTTTTTTTTCCGGAAATCACATTTGATTTTCAACCTTACTTTTAAAAATCACATGTGATTTTCAATCTACAAATCTTTTTTGGGTAAAATCACGTTTGATTTTAAAAATTATTGATTATTTTTTACCAAAATCACATGTGATTTTTAACCTACAAACTATTTTGCTTATAAAATCACATGTGATTTTCGACAAAAAAAAATTCATTATAAATTTTGGTTTTTGAAAATCACATGTGATTTCAATTTTTTACAAAAAAAATCACATGTGATTTTGAAAAAAAAAAAAAAAAAGTTAAGTAAAACATAGCAAAAAATAAAAAAAAACCGAATTAAAAAAAAAAAAAAAAAAAAAAAAAAAAATAATAATATTAAGGGAAAAATGAGTGGCTAATAAGTGGATCCCTAGATCTCTAGAAAATTGGAGATCCCTATTGAACCTCACCATATATATATATATATATATATATATATATATATATATATAGAGTTGGTTTCATTTAAGAACCATGTAATTATTTAGGAACCATTAGGAACCATTTTTAGGCAAGGTGACAATTTTGTAATTAAACTCAAGGTGTCAATTTTGTAATTAAGTCAAAATTGAGAGCCAAATTGGAAATCAATTAAAACCACTTTAAAATCCTAATTAACTTTAAATTAACATATCTAGAGTATAACTAGGTTTTAGGAAAAACTAAATACACCATTAGAACAAGCATTTAATTATCTTTCCAACGAGCACCCACTTGATATACTTTTGACGACTTTTTTTTTTTTTTTTTTTTTTAGAGTGAGTTTCGGTATATACACTAGTGTATATACTAAATATTCACCAGTGTATATACTAATTCACAAAAAACACATCTGAACCATATATACTATACACTAGTGTATACACTATATTCACTAATGTATAGTTATACACTAGTGTATTTATACACTACAGTAGTGTATTTATACACTAGTGTATACACTATATTCACTAATGTATAGTTATACACTAGTGTATTTATACAATATACACTAGTGTATACACTATATTCACTAATGTATAAGATGTATTCTCTATTGAATACATGGTATTCACTGGTGTATATTGTATATTCAATTGTGTATATTGCGTATTCACTGGTGTATATTGTATATTCACTTGTGTATATATATATTGTATATTCACTTTTGTATATTGCGTATTCACAATTAAAAGGAAATTAATATAAAGATTCGTATACATTAGTGAATATAGTGTATACACTAGTGTATAGTGTATATGGTTTAGATGTGTTTTTGGTGAATTAGTATATACACTGGTGAATATTTAGTATATACACTAGTGTATATACCGAAACTCACTAAAAAAAAAAAAAAAAAAAAAAAGTCGTCAAAAGTATATCAAGTGGGTGCTCGTTGGAAAGATAATTAAATGCTTGTTTTAATTGTGTATTTAGTTTTTCCTAAAACCTAGTTATACTCTAGATATGTTAATTTAAAGTTAATTAGTATTTTAAAGTGGGTTTTAATTGATTTCCAATTTGGGGATTTGACTTAATTACAAAATTGCCACCTTGCCTAAAAATGGTTCTTAATGGTTCCTAAATAATTGATGGTTCCTAAATGAACCCACCTCTATATATATATATATATATATATATATATATATATATATATATATATATATAGTTAATGGTTCATGCGAGAACTCAAAATTCTGCGAGAACTGCGAGAACTAAATCCTAGCCATTGATTAATTGATCTATGGTTAAAAAGTCATATGGTAGTTTTGTAAATAGATGGAAAAAGAGATGCTATTTCATAAAATAATTTAGGGGTATTATAGGAAGTTATTATAAAATAAATTAATTATTATTTATAAATACCTATGACCTAATCTGGTTATCTCACATTCTAAAAATGAAAACTACCGTCATTTTCTTTATCTTCGATGCAAACGACGATGAAGATATAATGGTTTTTATTGTTTATGATACTGCTTATGGTTTTTATTAATTAATAGAATTTATATTTTGTTTATTCTTGAAAATTATTCATATGTTTAATTTTATGTGTTTTAGGTTATCCAAATGAAGATCCTCGAAAAGATTAAGATTGAGATGATGAAGATATACTTTGAATTTGACGAAATGATTCTATTATAAACACCTAAATATCGATAAGGCTATGTACAAATCCGGTTTATGATCAATCAAGGGTTGAATATGTTGGGAACAAAAAGCTGATACTATGTGAACATCTGAAATGTTGTGTGTTATCAGTTTGTTCATTTGTAACTACCGACCTGTACACATATGAACATACATCAGATCTTGGTACTGTCATCTTGGTTTTTGAGTTTTGATTACTTGAACATCAGTTGTTCTTTTATTTATTAAAAATGGTTGTTTAAGTATGATATAATCAATAGTGAATGGTATTCGTCTTTTGTTATTTAATTTACACTAATGCTCGTTTTGTTTTTCTTCATTGATTATATGAACTACATGATTGTTTATATGTGAACATAAAGATGTGTCGTAATGAACAATGGTTCGATAGATGTGATTATTGGCATGTTTACTTCAGAAAGTTAAGAATGTCTAGATTTTTTTTATTTTTATTTTTGAAGTTTAATGGTGATAAAAGAAATGGAGATTTAAATTTGATAAGTGTTTTAATGGTGAAAAAGAAAAAATAAAATGAACTATACGTCTCCAGCAAAAGATATGCCAAAAATATAGGATTAATTAAATATTCAAAAAAGAAATTAAAACTAACAAATTTACCAATATACCCTTTTAGATATAAAAAATCTTTCAAAAAATAATAAACAAACTAACCAATCAAAAGTGGTTCTCGCAGTTCTCGCAAAAATTTTGGTTCTCGCATGAACTATTCCATATATATATATATATATATATATATATATATATATATATATATAGGAGTAGGATCAAATAAAAAGTCTTATATTTGTAAAAAGTGGAGGAAGCATTCTTGTAGTGACATGTGGCAACTTATGTGAAATTTAAAAAATAATATTTTTTGTATTTTTTTAATAAAAAAATAATATTTTTTTATTAAAAAAAAAAAATATATCGAAAAAAAAAATTTTGAATTTTTTTTTGATAACGTAATATGCCACGTCATATGATGCATTAATGATGCACACAAAATATGATGCACATTAATGATGCACACAAAAAAGCTTTGATATTCAACTATAATGCACACAAAAAAGCTATAATATGCAACTATGATGCACACATAAATGTTCATCATAGGTGTGCATCATATTTTTTTCGTACATAACTTTTTTCGAGCCAAAAAAAAAAAAAAGTTTCGAAAAAAAGAAATTTCGATTTTTTTTTTAATATTTTTTTTATTAAAAATATTATTTTTTTATTAAAAAAATAAAAAAATAAATTTTTTTCTAAAGTTGCCACATGTCACTACAAGAATGCTTCCTCCACTTTTTACAAATATAAGACTTTTTACAAGAACCCTCCCCTATATATATATATATATATATATATATATATATATATATATATATATATATATATATATATATATATATATATATATATATATATATATATTATAATTATGGATGTCGAAGCCGGTTGGAACTAACATAGCTTGTTGGTATACCGAGTACAAAATCGATATATAATCTCAATGACGAAAGGGTATTTGTGTTGAGTTTTGAAGCAATACTAAATATTTAGATTGAGATGTTCGGTTCTTATAAGCATGAAAAACGAGATGGTTGTGTTTGAATGCTTAACGATATAACTATCAGTAATAAGTTGTTTTGTTATTTCCCCAATATCTCATATACTCAATAATCTTCTAAGTAATTTATATTCTAATATGTATATGTATTAGTATTACTCAGATTGAGTTAACAATAGTTTGGAGCTTGACCTTCCTTTCTTTAAACAAAGTCTGTTCTAATAAAATTATGCACATAAAACTATCTTAAAAGTTATATAAAATATATACTGGAGAAATGATGAATTAATATCCAAATTTTTTTAAAGATCAAAAGACATCATATTTGACATGGACTTTAATTCAATTTTTAATTTAATAACTAAGATTCAAACAAAAACTCATTTTTATTTAATTTTTTAAAATTAAATTATCTATTAAACCGTTAATCGTTAGACGAAACAAAATATATCGTTGCGATCGTCTAGTTTTTCTCTTTAATTAGAGCAGTGGTGTTATATACTTTCGACGACTTTTTTTTATGGGTATTGAAATTGTATCGATAAAATCACATGTGATATTTACATTAATACGTAAAATTTTATAAAAGAGAATTACTATAAAATGTATAAACCATCTAAATTTAGAAAAAAAAATCGAATAATGACGAGTTTTATTTTTTCTCGTTTTTTGACATAAAATATGATATACTAAAATCACATGTGGTAATACTAAATCATATATATGTGATATTATCGTAAATCATATGTGATATGACTATAAATCATATGTAATATTATGTATGTAAAATTTCAAAAACTCGAAAGACAATAACACACATGATTTTAACTCTGAATATGAATTTTTATACTCAAAAATGTTATACAATGTATAACCTATATGGATCCGGAAAAAAGTTCGAATTTTGACGACTTTTTATTTTTTCGTTTATGGCCAAATGTTGAAATTTATAAGGTAATATCACATGTGATTTGAACACTAAATAAGAATTTCAAAACGTAGATTTGTTATATTACGTACATTCAACTAAAATCAAAAAGAAAAACAAAATCACATGTGATAAAACAGTGATTCATAATATAAAATTTCAAAACCCCCCAAAAAAAAACCCGGCACTAAATTTCGTTAAAAGTATAACGAGTGGATGCTCTAAAGAAAGAGGAGAAAATGTTCGTTTTAATGATGTAAATTATTCGTTTAATACATTTATCGTTTATGAGATATTTAATTTTTAAATAAAAATAACTTATGGTGGATTTTTAAAATAAAAAGTTGTAATTGGTACATTTGATCTCAACTTTTTAAAGGTCTTTTTTTTATCTCAATCTTGTACATGGGTTATGGGTTATGATGTTGGATCATGGATATTACTAGTGTATCAATTCATTTTTTAAATATTTACTTATAAATTTTATAATTCCAACATTGTTGTTATATTTAGTTATTTAAATTTTGTATCTTGTAAAAAAAGAAAAAAAAGAGACAACTCATATGTTACGTTTATTCTTAACGACTATACTTAAAGTTATTTTAAGTAAGACTTAATTATTTAATAAATATAAACATTTTATTTTAATAACAAAGTATTATTATAAATATCAAAATTTAAGTAACGGCGTAACAAAATACAAATTAAAAAAATATAAGTATATGTTAATTTTAAATTATGAAATTATAAAATATTACTTGAGAGAAGGAGAACGAGATAGAGAAACAAAAAATGGCATCATTATGCGAAAGATGTTGTGTGTTTTTTGGTTCACCGGAAACAAAAAACCTATTTTCTATGTGTTTTACTGACCAGCATCTCATCAAAGAGAAGACAACGATACGAAGAATCAGAGTAAAAACTTCATCAAATCCTGGTTGTGTTCCCGATCGTATAGATGTTCTTGCAAGTAACTCGTGTGATGATCATGCAAACAAGCGGTGCAAGTGTTTCTGTGATAAGAAGGTGTGGTTTGTCGGCTTTAGATGTCGTTGCGGTGGAAGGTTTTGTCAGACTCATAGGTTTCCAAAGGAGCATGAATGCAGATTCGACTCTGCGGTTGCCGGGCGTGAAGATTTGTTGAAGGAATATCCTATTTGTAAACCTGATAAACTGAAACCTAGAGTCTGAATGATAACTTAGATTGCAAGCAATTCAATAGACTTAAAAGTTATAATAGTAATCAATATTTTTGAAATAAATTAGAATAATAGTTAGTTCATGATAGTAGACCGATTCGAGATGGTCAATCTCCCAAATTAAACTAAAGAAAACAAGTAAACTTTTGCAACAGATTTCTATTCATTCCTAACAAAATACAAACATTACATATAAATAAGAAAAGTGAAAACTATAAACTCAACTACTTGACCACTACCCTAAGAAATAGGAAGTTACATGAAATGAAAAACATGCATTCACTAGCCTAAATAATGGAGACATGATGCACCACGTAATGCAATACAAAAAATAGAATGTTTGACCACTTGTTGGACTCCATGCATGTCGACTCGTATCAGTTCATGTATGGTGGTTATTCAAATTCAAAATCAGAAATTATGTAAATACTAAATTTAACATATGTACTTGTATGATTTTATCAATTTAACTAATGTCTTTTCCTTAACATTATGTTACATGAAACCCGTCTAACACGACTTACATGATTAGATGGCACAACATTCATGCATACACTAAATCAGTTGATATTTAATCAACAATGATATATTTCACAAGAAGGAAGTACCAACAGCCAGGTCGTTCAAATTTGAAATGATCTGTGATCGTGTCGTCCCAATCTGGTTAGCGATTTCATGTTGTTGTTCAAAAGGGAGCATATCATAACTGCACAAAATATAGAAATCAATAAGATGCAATCTCTAGCGATGAAAGAAAAACCCTTGAGCAGAATAAAATGTTAAAATTAATTTGAAACATTTGTGAGGTGTGCATATTTTCAGAAATATGGCCCGCAAAAACCTATAATAAGCCTATTTGAACATTGGTTAATTATTCCTACCAAATACTCACATGATGCGTTCAAAACAAAGTACTTACATGATATTGTGTAATTGTGCTCTTAGTAAGAGAACCAAGAGTCAATGCGGAAACGAATATAGAAGAAGAAAAATGCAAGGGACAGTTTGGACATATGCTGCCAATTCACATGGAAAAGGCAAACTAAATCTTAGAGGTGATAATTTCACCCCACTTACTTATCAATGGATCGATTTGGGTTATATTCGATCTCAAATGGGTAAATCAAATAAACATTCTAAAAAGAGAACGGGTCAAACAGTTGAATGTTTTCCAAAAACAATTATGCATATAACTTCCAATTTTGTTTATTCAATGATTTAATTATTTATCACATTGATTTAATAATATAACACATTAATGGCCTAAAAAGAGTTTGCAGGTCAGCCCAATTCAATGATTTATATTGTTATAGTAATAATATGGTTCTGCATTCATAATTTATCGCATTAACTATTCATAAAAAGGTTCTAAATGGATCAAACAAGCATTTGTGCGAAAACCAGACAGGACTTGCCCATCTTTTGGCCCCTGCTAAAATATCAAATGAGCAAGGAAGAAAAGTTTAAGGAACTTACTGGCACAGTAGCTCAGAGTCGACTATGCTGTCAGGACCAGGGCGGTGAGCCTTCCCGTTTGAATGGAATTGACGGAAAGATCTGGGATTCAATCCAGCAACATGAGGAACAGCATCAACAAGTTTTTTCTGCAGTGATTGAAGTCTGCGAAATGTCAGTTCGTCAAGCGGTGCAATACACCCAATGCTGCCATCTAGGGTTCCAAACAGAAGGGCGAAACGGTTAGTCTTATCAGACCCCAGAGGACCATTAGCTTTATCAGAAGCCGGAAGCATCTGCAACCGTAAAAATTTAGAAACGTGTGCCCCCACATGAAACTCGGCCCTTGAAAGTAACTTCTGCCCCTTCCAACTCTCAGAGACTTTTGGTGCATAATAAAAGATCTGAGAGTTTCATGCAAGAAAAATACACATTAGCCGAGTACAAAAATAACTCTCATAAGGACAAAGCAACACACTAAATTCCTAGAGATATAAACTAAAAGTGGCAAGTTTGACCCTTATACTCATTCATGGATCAATTTTGGGTTGTATCTTATCTTTAACGGGTCAAATAAAAAATATCAGCTAAAAGGTGAATCGGCCAAATGGGGTGAATCGGCCAAATGGGGTGAAACGATGATAGACACCCAAGGTCTACTTCAATGCATAAAACCTCATAAACCGTTTTATTCAAAAAATTAATTATTATTACAATAAAACTATCTTCGCAATCATAATTGACATTTTATGGAAAATAAAGACGGACATCTCGCCACCTCTACAAATGGTCATGAGGCTACTGAGACTCCAAAAAGCTAAAAACAACATTCAGATGATAGCACAATTGAGAATCCAACTACGGTATGTCATAATTTGCCGTCTTTTTCAACTTTAAAGTACAGGAACATTGATTAGAGTGGATTCGGACCCGAAATTTTAAATATAAGAGCATACACATGAATAGCTGCTAACCTGTACATTCTTTTGGTAATCTGAAACCATGAGACTAAGAGTGCTTCCATCAATCAAAAACTCTGTTGCTAAACAATCCAGGGAACCAAAATCCTTGGCTAATAAAGACAGCTGAGATCCACTTTCTTTCCAACTTAAGAAATATATGCTTTTGTGAATATCCCCTAGCAGGATAAAATTCTTAACCTAAAAAATAAACATCAAGAAATCACTGTCAGGAAAGACCTAAAACAAACAAACGAAGTTATAGAATAAACCACAAGCATGGTCCTATTTAACAACTCAATACTGCCTCCACTGTAAAAGCATGTAATTGAACGTGGAAATGAGACACATGATAATAAAAATAATTTATATGATCGCTTACACATTTTGTTTAGGGATTATGTCATCGAATAGCAACTTAATTATCCAATGATGAACCTAGGACAATATACATTTATTGACTCACCATGCCATGTCAAACTTCGAACAGGTCACGAGTTTACAAAATGACATAGATGGAACAATGGTGAAAGTATGTTGCTATTCTATGAAAACAATGTGAAAGTATGTTGCTATTCTATGAAAACAATTTCAACCCAGCAAACAAATATGCCAACTCAACATTTTTTACCTTTGGAAACCAGGCAACAGGTTTACAAGTGATTTGGATGGAACAGATTTTCAAATTTTAAAAATCGGATGTGTGAAAAAAAAAGGTACATTAACCTAGGTGAAACAATGGACAATGTAAGCTGATATCCTATTGGTCCAGAGACAGTTTACATATTCTATGATCACAACTTACAATTATAAGAAAAATACTTAAGTGTGGACAAGGAGCTTTCTAGGACAAAACATATAACTCACTACAATTTACCGAGACAGTATTCTGGCACTTGTTTTTTTATTGCAGACAGGCTATGTAAAAGGGCAATGCAAAAGACATGAAATATATTAAATATCACTCACAATATTCAAGCTGACTACATAAAGTGGTGGAGCATCAAAAAAAGCAACACCATTTAAGTCGGAACCAGTCCACTTGTGTAAAATAACTTTTGGGCCTGAAGCAACCAACAAATAACCTTGAATTGAAGCTAATGCTGATATAGCACCTTTCATTTCCTTTGAGAACACCTCTGTAACCTAACAAAAGAAAAACAGACATAGATCAAGCTAACATAAGAAACCATAGTTGTTTAGACAGATGATTACACGCCTACACCAAAATCTTTAAGAAACGGGTCAAACGTCGCCCATATTGTAGATTTAATGCAAAAGGCTCCTAATAAATCATTAAATTTAATATTGTTGAAATAATAATACTTTTTTAATCATATTTGACACTAATATTTTGTTACAAATTTGTTTAAAAGGTGTTTCATGTCTACCCAACCCTAACTGTTTCAGATCGCACCAAAAGTTACCCATTTTCACTCACTCAATTTGCCATCTATACCTACACCAAAATTTAAAAAAAAAAACATAAAAACTTAGGAAAAAAGTTACCGTCGCCTGTGACATTTCAGTGCTGCTTTCAACAGAAAACAAAAGAACACGCCCCCTCGCAGCTACATCTTCCCCTTGCACATAAGCTGTTCCAATTGCCAAAAGTGTTTCATTTTCTCTGGTTGTTGTATTCTAGCACAAAAAAAACCATTTTAGAACAATTAACAATGACAATAACAATAACAAATATAAAAAGAGAAAGTAACGTAATCACTGGCTCAAGAACTTACAGTCAACGTAACCACTCGCACAGTCAATGCATTCTCAGAAGTTTGCATGTGGATTGTCCCTTTAGTTTGCCATGGGCCACCAGAACTTTCAGGTTCCATGATACGGACCTCAAACTCTTCAACAGTATAACTGCCATCAACATGTGAATTATCATGTTCGATTTGGTGGCCAGATTCTTGGTCAACCAGAGATGATAAGACTTGAGTCAGAGGCTTTACGACCTGCAGTGAATTAAGAAATTCGCATTCAAGCTCAATATATAATGAATGTTTGATCTCTGCATAACAAATCCCTTTATTTCCAGAACTGTAAATAAGCTCACACTCAAAGTTACAAAAAAGAGAGCAAAGGCATGATAGAATTGTAAATAAGCTCACTCAAAGATACAAAAAAGAGAGCAACAGCATGATAGATAATGACACATTGAGGGACTCTAAAAAATGAAACGATGATATCTAAAGACTTTGTGTCATAAAATAGCAGTGTACTTCGCATGGTGTTTTATTTTCATAGATATTCTTTGATATGTCCTAATTTAAGATTAGGGAAATGGGCTAATATAGTAATTATGTCCCAAGAACCAGTTAAAAATGTTAAGGTTGCTGATGTGGCATTTTCTACTTAACTAACAGTGCTGATGTGGAATTTTGTGCTCATTTAGCCATAACATCCGGAAATCAGTTGAGCTCCAGCACCCTCATTTCTGCCAGAAATTAAATCACCACCCTCTCAGAAGGAACCTAACAACGATTACCCGACCCCTAAATCAATTTCAGAAACCAGTAAATCATAACATCAAAAAAATTTCTCTGGATCATAAAGCAGTTCGCCTCCCAATTCAAATATTGATGGTACTTATATTGTGATAGAAAATAAGTTCGGGTTTTAAAACTGATGTTCTGGTCCCATGGTAAAGTCAAGTTCTTCTACGACATGAAGTATCGTCAAGATTAAAATTACCATGGGAGATTTGGTAGCCAGCTTCTCAATCAAGCGACAGATGATAGGACATGATTTACTAACTTCTGAGACATGTAGGGAAATAATTGATAGGCGTTCAAGATCAATACAATAAGCTGAATACTGTGTGGTAGGTGCCCCACATTACCCAATGCGTTCTAAATACAACTCACCGTAATTTTTAAACAAGTCCCTTCATTCCAGACACCAAGTAAGCCTCACATTCAGAATTTTGTGTTGGCAATAGCAGAATAGAATGAGTCTCGGTCGGGTGTAAAGCAGATAAAATTTGAGAATTATTTAATTTCCGTTAAGATATTTCTGTCAATTCGATTGGTAATCAGTTACTAGTATTTAGGAATGGAATTTTAAGAAGTTACTTTTTCTTCTATTGGTATAAATTGTAACATACTGATACTGTACATATATATATCATCAAGAAACACTTGTGACACTCATTAAAAGGTATGAGAGTCTCCTAAAAAGCTTTGAAGAACTCCGTTCCAACCTGAACTTTTTTAATATACCAGCTTAACGGTGAGTTTTGGCTCTAGTAGAATAAGACTAGCTAATTGGTCATATGTAAATCAGGCATAATTAGAAAATATTTCAGTCGGAGTATTTCTATCAATAAGTTGGGGAAGATTGGTAATGAATCATTAGTATTAGCAATGGTAATAGTATTTTAAAAGGTTAGATAATATCCTTCTTTTTTATATTCTTCTTAATGTATAAACTGTAACCACGTATACACAACAAGAGCACTATAAATTACGACACACTAAAGGACTATTAAAAACAAACCATGATATACAAATAAATATATTTAACGATAGAAAAAGAAGAATACATACAGGGTGAACATAGGTGTAAAAAAACTATAGTCTTGCAAAATTTTAGACCCACAAGGCAAATAAGAAAATACTATAAAAAGACGCTTAGCCGGTAGATAGAGGTGCCAACTTCATCGATCAACTTGTGAATGGATGATTTGTGTCATGTCTTACCTTAAAGTCTTAAACATGTGAAATCAAAATTTAAATTAAAAACAGAACGCGTTAATTGGATTGACCAGCTCAAACAGGTTAAAAGTTATCTAACATGTATCTTAATACATACAGGCTACCTAAATCTCTTTATTTCAAAATCAAGGTTATTATTGTATACTTTTTGCAAACATATTAAAGCGTAAACTATTTATAGAAAAAAGTGGGCATACAAGTGTTTGTGGGGCAACCCATCCCGCCCCACCCATAATGACACGGCTAAAAATTAACATGCTTTAACCTACAACCGTCCCACCCATCTTGCCTCCTTTACATTATACAAGTAGAATTGACATAGCACGGAGGAACTGAAGACATAACTGAACTCTAATAAGCTAAAGAAACAGATCACGATTCAATAAATACATATGCCTAGTTAATATATTTAACCACATAAATTACAAGCACGACAAACTATATTAATGGCCAACAAAGAGCAGGGATGGACTGAGAATTCACTCACAGGAACAGAAACTATAAGTGGGTATAAGTTCTTCTCAGCAAAGTACGTTACTTGATGTGGAGTGGCCTTCAAGGGAATCTGCCCAATGACACATGAATTTCAACAGTTACAAGTCAATCAAAATATTTGGCGCGATAGCGATACAATAAAAGTATATATCAAAATAAATGTTACAAAACTAATGAAGACCTTTTGTACTGGCCAATAATTGTCATATGATAGCAAAGATGGAAGCTGACAAATCTTCAAACTACCCTATTAAGAAAAATCATGCATTCAATTTCAATATATTAGTTGCAAGAAGATGGAACAAAAGAAGAAGAAAAGTTATGCTCGCTGACCTGTGAAGTAACATAAATGAACCCATGGTTACAGTACATGTTATGAAGAACAGTGAACGCAATAATTGGTCCATCACAAAGCTGTAAATAAAAAAAAGGTGAAACACGGTGAAGATTTAATTGTGAAATCCAACTCCAAAAGAACAAGAAATGCATGTATCAAGGACCAAATACTTAGGCAGAATTTGTCAGGTTCATATGTTTATTACACTACATATAAAACAACCTGACATATACAGAAATTTCAGCTATACAAGAATTAAAAGGTGAGTAATTATGATATAACATAAAACCAACTGTTTTTTTATTTTAATATTCCTAGGTTGAATACACAGACATTGGTGAACTCCATATATATAGGATGAGCGGTGGTGTATCGAAAGAGTGTCAATAATGAGCCTAAAATATAAGAATAAAAAATAACCTAATCCATACAACACATTACACATGTATTCCGCTAATTCTCTTTCCATGTATTAACCAATCATTTTTTAAAACATCCAATCACATCTTTAGGTCTATTTTTACGCTTATGAAATTAGGTTTATATATCATTTTCCCCTCCTTACCCAAACTAGTTTTGACCCGTCATTCAACGTGATCGCCTCACCTGTCTTGCAACCTTTATCAATAGCATATTGAAGATTAAAAGTGAATTTGAACTGAAGAGAGAGTAACCTGAGGATGAATTCGAATACGTTCTCTGAATTTCATGAACCAAGCAGGCCTTGAACCTGAGAGGAAGAAACCCGGGTGACCACCAACATTCTTGAACATTGTTATTCGTGGAAAAGGGGTTTCAGCTGAAGTCTCCTCTCGTGTGTACGTATCCAAAGAAACACGTGAAAATCTCAAATATTTAAGCCTAGAAGCACTTGTACCACTTGGGTTCAGAGAACTTTGACCATTAACACTTTCACCTTTAGAAGCATTTTCAGAACCTTCATACAAGTAAGCATGATAACAAAGAATCGTCCCGTCAGCCATTATTCCAAATAGAAATGGACGGCTACTCTCTCCATGCCACCTATGCATAGCCAATTCAACAACCTTCATGTTCTGAGCACTATCTTTCGTATTATTTTTAGATAGCTTTTGAATATCATCAGAAGATTCTTGAAATAAGTTGTCTCCAATAAAGATTCTTCCTGACACAAAGCTATCTACCGAAAAAACACAACAAAAATTTGGGATATCGTATATTTCAAGGGTCCCACTCTCGTAACAAATTACACAGTATATATCACCCTGATCATGTGATGTACCATCGGGTCCTTCGACTGGTTCACTGACACCCGTTAATAGCCAAGCATCGGTACTTGTTTTTCTGAGCCATGGTTCTGTTCCTCTATCGTGGTAGAGTGTACATGCAGTTATTACATTTTTAGAACTCTGAAATGCTGCCAAATTGTTGATGCTCATGGTGCACGTAGAGGGATCTGCAAGTATCAAAGACAAAACTGATAAGAAGAGAGATTTTAAAATTAAGTGAAGAACACGCGCAAAGTTCAACACAGAGTAGATAGAGCTTGCATAAAGCCACAAAACTGTAATGTCATCAGGTTTTACTGAAAAAAATAGAATATATGCGATAATTTTTGGGGCAGGGTAATGGGTCAGATTTGATTCAGGTCAAAAGGATAAAGTTTGATTCTGGACAAAAGGTTGAACCACCAACACTTCTTTCCTGTCTTTTTCGAATAACATAAAAAAATGTATTAAGTGTGATTGCCAAAAACAAGTATTAAAGTGATGATGCAATTTTCCGAGTACAAAACTTTAGGAGGTTATAAACACTTAGTATACTTTTGGTAGCTTTTCCCATTGATCCGTTTTCTTCTAGTTAGTTATTTAAATTTTCTAATCAATGCATCTATACGCCACATAAACATAAAAGAAGAGGCCATATAAATCATTACTTATAAACAGTGAACTAAAAATAGTAAAAGAAGACAGCTGAAATAATCATATGTACCTCCAATAAGAAGCTGAATACTTCCATCAGTCATCATCAATAATACATATGGATCAGCAATAGAGACAGATGACACGGTCATAGCAGCTTCAGAATTTGTAGCTTTGAAGCTTAAATCTTGAGTCATGAAAGCACCATCAAGTATACGAGCACCACGAGAGTACACTTGTATGACCCGTCTCCTAATGACAGTTCGACAAACTTGTAAAAGTACTCCCACTAGGCACAATAAAGATGAAAAACAAGAATATTTTTCAAAATAGAGTTTAACCTTCCAAAAAGATTCCCAGCATAAATGGTACTCCCTTGAACAAAATAATCAACATTTTCAGTGACCTCCTCAAGATTGCTAACTGTCTGTAGCACCTGTACACACAAGAAACAAAGTTAGTCTCCAAGAAAAACAGTCACGTGTTAAACATGGAAGCAATTTCACAGCTCCAATCCTTTAAGTTTCATTCTTATTTAGCATTTCGACATGAGTTTAAGGACGTTATTTTTGTTGACTACCAAAGCTGTATTCCTTCTGAATTAGAAACACAGGCAGGTAACTTATGGAGTAAAGAAGACATGTAAAACAGATTACCATTGTCCGACTTTCCAAACTGATAATTAAATAGGCATGATACTCATCATCGTCAGCTGCTGTTTTTGAATGTTCAGCTTGATTGCGTGAATTCTTGTGGTAGACAGTCCAAAGCCCCTTGCAGCCTGGTATAGCTTCCTATAAATTATACATTTTCACATATTTAAAATTACAATTTACAGAATAAATTCCAACAAGTTCTTGGAGAAAAAATCACAAAACTTGGCATACTTGGGTGATAATTTCTGGACGAATAGACCGCTGAAGCACACAGAGAGAACCGTTCTTTCCATGGCCAGAACAGCAAACCTGAAGACAATTTTGGTATAGAAATGAGAGATAAGTGATGTCTACTTGTAAGCATTTGATGTAGAGATGACAACTAAGACCATTTTACATAAGGAATGGGCGAATCGAGTTATGTTTATCTTTAACCGATATAAATTTTTGAAAATATCTTAACAGAAAACGGTCGAACAGGTCAAAAGTCCCAATTGCCCAGACTGTACTTCTAAGACGTAAACCTCTTAAATCATTTTATTCAAAAACATATAATGCTATTGAAATAATATAATTTTTACAATCACATGTGAGTCACTAATTACATATAAAAAAAAAAATTAAAAAAAACTAAGACGACAAAAGTTTCATGTAACTAAAAACCTTTTTTTGCCTGTTTATATCATTTACCCAACCCACCTATTTTGCCCCTCTAATCTGATGTATTGCATGCTAAAGGAAGACGACAAATATGCAATGAAATTATCAAAGTAAGCAATTAACGCTGCAGCTACAATGGCTAACCCCCTGAAAGAGAACTCACAAGTTCATAATTACTTTGTTTAGCAACCCCTGTTGCCTTCAGATCAGCATTCATTCGTGAACCATGGGAAAAGTCTTTCAAAGGGCCCACATTAATCAATGAGTCCCTCACAGTAAATGAGAATGTTTTCTGTATCAATTATAAAAGAGAAATATATATTATAACATTGCATGGTGAATAAATAATCACATTAATGAGTCACATAACTCAGCATTATATGGAACAATCATACCTCGATATCTATACAACCTTTTATTATTATTTACGATGTCCCACTTCTAAGACGAACAAACAGATTCAAAACATAATCCAAATCATGCCTTATGTATACAGTTTTTTTACCGAGTCTTCTCATAAGCATTGTTCGAGTATGTTTTACATAATTGTATTGAACTAAAAATGCATTAAAAAGAGAAAAGAACAATGAACACTCTGTCTATGGGACCATAGCAAGCCACTTACCACAAAGGTTAGCCATTCCAAAGTGAACAAAAACCAGAAGTGAATTCTCTTATATCTAACTAGACCTTAGACCAGTGTGTACACACGGGCAGTTTCCGATTCTATATTTATAAACTTTTATTATAATTTTTGGTAATTTAAATCAAAATTACGTCACGTAACGAACAAAATTAAATGTAATGCATCACGTTGAGGTTAACTATTTTCTATGTGTTAAACACTTAAACTTTCATTTTATCATTCAATTTAACATTTTTAATTTTCACCCAATAAATCATAATTGAAGTATAACACTGATTTTATTATTCATGTTGATAAATCTCATTTTAAAATTTAATGTATAGACCATGAACTTAATATAGTTACGAAAAATACTTAAATCTTTCTATATATTTTCGTTTAAAGAAGGATTAAAATTGATTTATTTGAAAAATAAGATATTAGTATTTATTTTGGAAGATTCTTGTTTTGCATATCGATTATTTAGTTAAATTGGCTTAAAAGATGGTTAATTAATTAATTTGGTTCTTGGTTGAAAATAAATGATTAATTTGATTTTATAAGAAGTGGTTAATAATTTTTGAAATATTTTTTCTTATATTTGTTATATATATATATATATATATATATATATATATATATATATAAGTATTATAAGATTTTAGAGTTAGATTTAATATGACGGTTAAGTTTTGATATGAAAGTTGTTATTTTCCTTAAATAACATATGAATAATTATTTTGTTCTTTAATTATGTTTATAATAAAAACCTCCAAAATCAAAAGCTAATAGAAGTAGCTTTCAGAAATGAAAAAGCTCGTAGCTCCAGCTCGTATCCCTAGCTCCAGCTTTTAGCTACAACTACTTATGTCAAACATACCTTAGATTCGTGTCAAATAATAAGTACCATTTAATAATTTATTTACAAATAAAGCACTTGAAGTAATTATTTTTATATTAATTTGTATTAGGTGGGTTTATTTAGATAAATTGGGTAAATAAAAGGATAATTGACTAAATTGGTTAAAAAATAAAGGATTAAATTGACTTTTTAATAAAATAATCCTATTGGTCAATAATATTAAAGAAATCTTTTCCTATATATATTAAGATGGGTAGTGGGCAGAGTCAAGAACCATGTGAACAAACTTCCTCTGTCAAGTATCTCACGATACATACATAAGTTCGTAATTGTGGTAAAGAGTAGATAAATATTAGCTATGCCAACATGTTTCAGTAAACAAGTTAAGCCTAACAATGTTTTAACAGATCATGGTATTTATAGCCAAAAAGCTTCGTATCTTGAGTTTAAAAATGCAGAAAATGATTAACCTGGGCAGACTGTGCACTATTGAGATCCGAGCCATACAAGGAAAGTTCCTCATCATTTGCCATATCTTGCAAAACATCAGATGAAGATCTCCGTAATCTTTTTGTTAATGGAACATCACCTTCAATATCACCAACCTTGAAAAAAACAGAAAATTATGTGACAAATCAGTTATATATTAAAGAAAATTCTTAAACTATAGAGCTTCCTAGCTAGAAAAAGAACATGGTGTAGTTCAGAACGTGTTTTTCTATATTCACATAATATTTCAACTCCCCGAAAAGTTTATCCAAATCAATGTCTTTTAAATGCTTAATAACAGTGACATTTAATTCTTAAAAGGTTGTACAATTAACATTAAGTTGTGGATTACACATCAATATAGTTATAGTGGTTTTTTTACATTTTGAGTAAATGCTTCCCATCTCTATAATAATAATTCAAAAATGAAACATGGGTACAGCAAACCTCTTCTTTTGCGCCCATAGAGGATCCTGCTCCACAATGGAACTGCACGAGCAAACTATCTCCTAGACGACTCCCCAAAAAAAAGAAAGAGCTTCCAACAGTAGTGATTCCCTGTAAGACGAGAAACCTCATTACATAGTGCAAATATTAAAAAACATAAGGAGTGTTGTTAATAGAAGTGCTTACCGAAGTTAGTACTGAAGCTTTAGACTTGGAAAGATCAAGTTTCTGCACAATCCTACAGAAATAACAATAAAAGTAGAAGTTCAAAATGCCGCCAATTGAAAACTAGTTTAAAGTGTCTTGAAACTTGCAGAAAGGGGATAAAAGTAAAAAGCAGCTATTTGTTATAACTTATGACAAAAGGAAGTTCGAACAATAAAACACTAAAGGTTACATACCGCCCATCATGAACAACTGTCAACAGAAGTAATTCTCCAGATTTTGTTGACAGCATGGCAACATCATTTGATAACCAAGTTGCATTTGCAGCATCAAGCTCCACGCTAAAGCTTGATCTTGACATCTCCTGACTGTTAAATTAATGATGATTACATACTAGAAATCATTTTTTACTGTGTGCAAGAGCTAGACACTATGTAACTACATGCCTCTAAATTCAAAGAAAACTGTCATTTTTCAAATTTGATTGCTAATGATTAACTGCGGGAAATAATTCTAAATACAGCTTAAAACTAAGTGGAATAAATGGAAAAGGAAAAAAGTAGCCTCTGGACGAAGTGAAGGTTACATTAATACTGACCTGCTATCCACAGGAACAGCATAATTATTCAAAGCCAATATGCACGATGCTGACTGGACAAAAGCAGTTACTAAATTAGAAGCAGATCATAAACAGATTTCATTACATCAAAGAAAAGAGACTGACCTGGCTATGATAATGAATAGTATTTGCAGAAATTACTAGAACTCCGCCTATTGGAGAGGGAACGGCAAGAAGCTTATAGGCATCATGGGGAAGATTCTAATACAAATGAACAAATAAATTCAATACACATAATAATGTATCTGCTGTCACTAAAGTATAAAATTCCTGATATGAACAGCAAGTAAAACTAAAATTATACACTCATACAGTAATCAGAACCAATCTAAACTTTCCAATAGATATCGAATATGTTCAATACTTCTATATACCAAAAAATTAACGATTTTATATTTGAAAAGCACATCTAGTAATAAAAGCAGCAAATAGTAGGATGTAGTCATTATTCCAGCATCAGCAAATTTATTCATATGAAATATAAAGAGCTACATGCTTGTTGAATAAATAAGAACTTACAGAGGCGGACCAAATCAGTGGATGCTGCTTTAAAGTCGTACTTATACTAAGTGCAGAAATTGCACAAGTATGATGCTTATATGGGAGGCGCCCAGACCAAGTGAGTTCTTTCTCATGAAGGATCACCAATACTGGTTCAATATAACCTATAAACTGAAAACTATCAAACTCGTAACTCGTAAAAGAACAAAAAAGCTTTATTCTAACTCGTACAAGAAGATATGATTAAAGAGCTTCTTACCATGAACAAATATAAAATCCTTGACATGCTTGACATCCAACTCTCTTAAACTAATAATATATGACGACTGCATACGTGAAGAAACTGACCCGCCGCCACTGGAAGCACCATCATCACCCACCAAACCACCAGCCTAACATTCAAAATAACAACACATAAAGCAAATTAATGTTCTGCAATGACCGCATATATTAAAGAACTTGAAACATTAATCACTCATTCAGCTTCGTTGAATTGCCCTCATTGGGACCAAAAACATATGATATATGCATCCTACACAGATCATTGAATGGTGAATAGAAGACATGCATTAAACGTTTAGAGAGAACATCAGAAGTAGCACTTAATAAGCAATAACATGAACATATTCCCTGCTTTTTCTTAGAATTGCTAAAAGTTACAAGCTCTGCTCTCAAATCCCCGTTACTCTCTCATTTTCATGGTCCTCCAGTTTCCACTCCATCTCTGTCCTCACAGGCATCAACAATGTCACCGTTGACCACTGTCCCCCTCACTCCATCAGCTCTCTCCGGCGCTGCAACATAGAAGCCCCCAAGATACCATGAACATAATTTAGTTTTCTTTCTATTTTATTATGTGTCTTGTTAGGAGGTTTTTTACGTACTACAAAAGCATATGAAAACGTGCAGATGTAAAGTTGAGGTTCTTTTAACCCATCGCAAAATCTCATGCTTCTAGAAATCCCATTAAATATGGGTCTTCTCAAATTCTTAAAGCATCCTTATTTCTTTAACAATTCAAAGGAAGAACCTAGACGATCCAAAAGGGTTGAGGAATGGTAGTGCTGGTTCAAGTAATTGGTGGTAATCATATCATAACATGGTGATAATAGCTTTTTGTTTATGTCTAAGTCAATTTATCAAACCAAACAATAGGATTGGAAACAAAACATCAAAACCTAATCTATCCTTTCACTCTATCACAAAACATGTACCTAGAGTGATTCCTAATAACAATCCAAACGACACCTTAAATCGTGGAATACTTTTAATAACAATAACAAATAAGTTATAATACAATCTTCAGCTATTCAAATATCCTTAAACAACCCATTTATGAAGCCAACTAAAACATAGAAACCCTAAATAAGTTTTTAGAATATCTAAAAGAAAAAAGCAGCAAAAAGACAAAAGCACATTACATAGAATATACAAGAAGTATGACAGGTAGGGTTTTGTCTAGTGGTCAACGCCTCAATGGATTAGGGTGTCATGTGGACAATCAAATTTTTTCACGACATTAAACATACAAGATAATGGTTCAATTACAATAACTGGTACTTAAGACAATTGTAGATTGAATTTAGATCCGGAATCTTCAAAATTGATAGTCAAGCTCCGAAGTTATTTTGATGGGATAAATGTTTTACACATTTTAGAATCTTTTCCACATGAAATTATGTAGCTATTAATGTTTTAGATTAATATGAATACCAATGCCCCTTAAGTATACATGCAACTATGCTGATGTGCATTTATAAAAGTTAAAAACGATTGATTTAATGTTTTACATTCCATGATTAATAGAAAACATGAGACAATCGTCATTCAAATCTGCAAGCATTATTCATGGTATCAAGTACATGTAAATGGAATAAAATACACATCGTCAAGCTACAATACTTAACAATAAGAGCAGTTATAACATAGATAAATTAAAAAATTGCAAGAAAAACCTCAGCAGCTTTGAGTATGATCATTTGTAGGCCATAAACAAGCACACCGGCACACCTTCCCAGAGGATCGGCTTTGTTTAAAGGCCCTCTAGCAAATGTCTCTCTGCCTTTTTTCAAATGAAGCCACTGTGGACCCTCAAAGCAGTGCATTGAACTGAAAAAAGAAAAATCATAATCTGTCCCTTAAACACTTAACTAAAATTAACGACAAAAGATTAAATTAATATGTCAAGAACATGAGCTTGTAATACCATATTATGGTAAGGACTAAGGATTCAGGACTAAATAACTACATATACGGTCTACTTAATTGCATGCGTTCTACATAGGTGTAGGCTAATTTAAATAGCTATATAATTCATAAATTGTTAAAATGCATAATATTTCCTAACCTAATTAAATGTTTAGTACATAAAACTCTGGTGTCCACATTACTTCAATAAGTTAAACAAAATAAGTACAGTTTTCTTTGGACTAATAGTCGAGCTCACCTTGTACGAAGTCCATGTACTGAATCGTCAAATTCTAGCACTGATATTTTTGCATCTTGAAAAGTTAAGATGATAGAATCTCGTCTTCTACCACCTGTCCGGTCCTCTGCCCCAGCTGACAACACACCTACTGATTCCACATTACCGTGCAACCTGTAATACAAAAAATAATCTCATACACTTACTTCCAGCTAATTTATGACTACTGTCTTGCTTTTCAATCTATAATTGTTCATTTCCAACTGATCCTATCTCTCGATTATTAAAGTTATAAACAATGTATATCGTTTACTTAAAAATAAGCAATTAAGTTACCTGTAACTACAAACGAGTTCTAGTGAAGCACCAGAGACACCAGCCATTACACCGCCTCGTAGCGGTTGAGCTACCGTAACAGACTCCTTACTATTACTCCCATCTTCCTGAACCCTAACTGTATACACTTCTAAAACATTCGCCGCAGTAATAATAAGGTTCGGGATAGGGCCTACGCCTGGCGTCGGAGCGGCAGACCATACCGCGTCAATATCTTCAGCTGGAACGGAGACAATGCGAGAAGCGAAATCAGCCGGAGAATGTGTGATGAATCCTGAGGCGCAGTTGTCGATTCCGGTGGGTGGATGCATCAATTTGTAAGCTGCGTAGCTCATTTTAGGGAATGTGGTGTTGAATTTGGAGAATTGTGTAGAGGGAAATGAATTAGGGTTTTGAAAGCTTAAACCTCCATTTGTGATTTGAATTGTGAAATACCAAATAGTTATTCCATAAATTTTATTACAAGTTATTTTTGTTAAATCAAAGTAATTTTTTTAGGTAAAATAGAAATGATATATTAGTATAAAATATACGTTCATTAGTTTTCTTTTTTATATTAATCAATTATTATTTGAAATTAATAAATCATAATTTTAGGTTAATTTATAGGTTTAGTTAGGTTTATGTATCAAATTTTTCTTAGATAACATGTGATAATCTTCTTTTTAAGTTATGTGTTTGTTGTTTGTTTTTGTTATCTTCAATACATACACTCTTATATATAATCGGCTTATTCTAGCCAAACTAATATTTAAAAGGGTTACCTTTTAATCTTATAACCATATGTTTAATACGCACATCATTAATGCTCTATAAACATCGTGTCCAATGAAAGAAAGAAATTATAGAAAGAGAAACTAATTCGTGAAAACAGAGGCTTGTTTTGTAAATAAAGAAGAAAGCTCTTTATATAGGCAAAATGGAGCACCAAACAACCTAGGCTCATCACCCCCTGTCCAGGTTGTCACTAGGTGAAGAGGGTGACATCTTTTCATATACAAATGCTTAAAGCTTACTTCTAGATCCTTCTTTCTTCACTTGATTGTACATTGGAGGCTAGGTGACGAGGGTGGCTCCATTAGGTGATGAGGGCAACACTTTGGTGACGAGTCTTCATTAAGGTGATGAGGGTGCTATGTCCGTTGGTGGTGTTGTATGCAAACCGTTGCTTCAAGATGCTTTATTGTTGGTTAGATGGCTAACCAATGACTTGGAATAGCTCCCTAGGTTCCTTAGAGTGTCTTGATCAATACTAAAAGGATCGGTTAAGCTTGAATTAGATTTTGATAGGTTTTGGTGACTTAACCGTGATTATAACTTGTATCGATTTACGTTTTATTGGGAAATGAGGTTTTGGTTGGTTTAGGTTAGTTTGGGTGGTTGTTTTACGCTAGTATGAAATGGTTTAGGATAGGGGTGGAATCTAGAGTGGAAACATATAGATACGGTAGGGTTTTTGTGAAAATTGGGTTATTCGGGAAATCAAGGTTTCGTTGAAATAAGGTTCCAGTTCTCGTGAAGATGGTTTGGGTTAAGTTGGGTTTAGGTATATGGAATGGCTTATCCTAACATTTTTTAAAGTGTTCACAAGGTTGTCTTGTCACACCCCGCTAAAGCGGAAACACGAGATGTGAGAGTTGGAACATCATTACACGGGTTATAACAAAATAAACGGTTCAAGTCATTGGTTAAAATAAAATTGTTCACAATCCGAAAACAACCAAGTAGTTTAATGTTTAATACAAATACACAGCACAAAGTTTCAAATTCATAATTCCCAAAATAAACAGGTCTTTCCCAATTTGTGTCCCACGTGACCATCCTGACCCGTCCATGCCATGCATTCCGTTTCTTACACTTAATTTCCTGAAACATAAGATAAAGTGTCAACTACAATAAAGTAGTGAGTGAGTTACAGTTTGAGTTTCTCGATGAAAGTTTCAAAGTTTAAAATATATATATGTATAGAGTATCATTAATGAAAAGAAAGCGGAGCGGCGCTAAAACATATATATTTACTTTAAAAGTTTCGAACACGCGCAAGTAGAGTAGAACTTGTAACATAAAAGTTATAGCGGAAACAATCGCTAAAATATTGTATATGCGTAAATAACATGTGAGTACTAAATTAGCATCTTGTATCAATCTCTTGGCTTAATATAACGTAAGTCTACACTAAACCGATTGTCTGGTCAGAACACGCCCCAAAGTTTCACAATAAATGGAGTTTCATCTGATCTTAGTAATATGTACTTAGGTCGCGAACCACAAGTAAGGAGTGACCTCTCCTAAGTATCGATACCCATAATACTAACGGCTATTTCTAATAGTGTATAATGTTTCTGAACTCTAAAAACGGGGCACTTTGAACTCTTTTTCTAAAAACTAGTAGTAAGCACTTACGGAGTTTATATTCTCATCAAGGATTGGTTTCGCATACAAGTAGCCTTAAATTTAGTTTAGCCAATTAACGGGTGGAAGCCAGTAAGCCAATAGGGCAATAAAATGTTTACGCATATAAGTTTCACAAGTTTCCAAAGTACTTCTTAAGGTGTCGCCTTGGAAAGGTGCAATACGCCGCGGAAAACAAGGAAAACTTAGTCCAAGATATGTAGGACCATTTGAGATACTCGAAAGGGTAGGTCTAGTGGCGTATTGTTTGGAACTACCACAAGAGCTCGGTAATATACATAACACTTTTCATGTGTCGAGACTGAAAAAGTGCTTATCGGACGAAACACTTATCACACCTTTGGAAGAAGTACATCTAGACGAAAAGCTTCAATTTGTCAAAGAACCGATTGAAATCATAGATCGCGAAACTAAGAAACTAAGACACAATCGAATCCCTATCGTAAGGGTACGTTGGAACGCAAAACGTGGCCCCGAATACACCTGGGAACGAGAGGATCAAATGATGCATAAGTATCCTCATCTCTTCACTTCTCCCACAACGAACACTACAAGTTGAAATTTCGGGACGAAATTCTTTCAACGTGGGGAGAATGTGACATCCTTCTAAACTCTGGTCGAGTACGCTAACTTATAACCTCGATATGAATATTTGATACTTGCTATAACTAACTTATGTGTTATGTGGTTACGTAAGCATAACACCTTAAGCTAAGCTCGATGTAACTCATACAAAACTTTTAACATAGGTTTACGTTACTTAAACATTAACCGTGTGCGTGTCTCGGAATCGGAATCGGAAATCGAAATCAAATCTTGAATAAGTCCTAATACCAAGAAAACACATAAGGAACTTTCCTAAGTTCATTGCATATAACAATCAGAAACTTTCAACTAACGAAAAGGCTTAACGATAACAATAACGAAAAACGAAAACTGTAGAAACTGTGCCTAGGGCGCATCCCTAGTGACCAGGACGACGCCCTGCTGGGCAGAAATCCGAATTTTTGTGTTTTTATGACTCATTCTCGATTGTAACACACACCAACACCTGACCTAGCTCGATTGGACCTCCCGAATGAGTAGGACCTGCCATCACTTAACCCCAAAGTCACTCACCTCTCTCTCTCACATGTGCATTACACAAACACACACTCATTACACACACACTCAACTTTCTCTCTCAAAACACTCTCATCTCCCCTTTGATTCCAGCAAGTTTACAACCATTTAATCACAGAAAAATTATCAAAACAACACCCAAAAATCGTTCCATAATCAAGGAGAAGAAGGGAGCATTCATCTTTCGGGTCAAGAAAACGTTTTTCATCCATTTTAAGCTCTAATCACCTCCAAATCATCATCAAAGCTTTCCATCCGGTAGAAAACTCTTTCAATCACTTTTATTACTAATATAATGCATTTCATGGATGATCTAACACATAAAACAAGTTTTTATAAAGTTTCATAACCATTTTTATACAAAAACGGGTTTATATAAAATATTACTTAGATCTTGGTTTTTGTGGTTAAAAATCATATACAAACTGATAAAATGATGTATAATAAGGTTTATATCGGTTGCATGTCGAAATCCACCGTTTAAATGACCAGATTTGCTAAGAAAACGATTTTCGGGAAATCTGCAGCAACCAGGGCGTCGTTCTGGGCCTCCAGGACGGCGCACCGTGGCTGCTGGCAGATTCCGGAAATCTCAAATTTGTCGTTAAAAACTTATATACGCAACCTGATTTTTCGAAACTGAATATTTGGGACTGAGATGAATAAATACTTGTGTCTGGGATGATTTATTTGACATATTACATTTAAAATGAACTTGGTGAATTGTTTAACTAAAACGTATATAATTTGTGAGCGGGAAAGTGTGGATACTTTGGACATAATTATCATGGCGCGGAAGCGCTGCCCAAATTACATTAGACAATGTCATAACACTTCAGAAACCAACGAATAACATAAAGAAATAATCTTGACTTTGGTCATTGTTGGACTAAATGTAACGATAAACGATTGGAACGATTTTCGGACAAAATAACTTTTGGTACTAAGAGTTAAAAAAAACATTACAACTTGTAAAATATTATACGATATACAAATATCAAAGTTAACAAATAATAGTATACTTACCCGAATCTGACACATATCAGGATTCCGGTGATTCCGAGCAGTTTTCGAGTTTTTCCGAGCACGCTACGATCTTCGCAAACAGTGAGTTACAAACCCCTACTTTTAAACGCTTTTAAATACATTTTGGGGTGAAATGCGAGTCTTAGGCTTGAACTTTATGTTAAGCTGAAACATACTTGAATACTATTACGAAAACGCTTTGATACTTGAATACTATTACGAAAACGCTTTGATACTTGAATACTAAACGAAAACGCTTTGATACTTGAATACTATTACGAAAACTATTTTGCCAGCATTGTTGATGGTTTTGCCAACAATGCTAAGGATACAAACACTATTTTTGCCAATGACTAAACATCGATCGTCATGTTGCGGACGTTGTACAACATGGACTTGAGAGACCACTAAAATTCCCGATACTACTAAGTGACATTAGTTGCAATTAATCCCTTTGGAAAGGACCGTTAGTAGATATGGATAGCGCTATTAGGGTAGATAGACCCTCACCGCAATGCCAAATAACGATGGTGCATAATACTGATTGGGTAGGCAATAGGCTTAGAAACGATCATTGGGCAATACTTAGGATTGTCACATAGTCGCGCTATGTGGTCAATGCCTACAAACACGAATACTATACTTTACGCATGGTTATGCGACAACTATTTGAATACTAATACTTTACGCATGTTTATGCGACAACTAATTGAATGTTTTTACTTAAACTTTGTAGCTTACTAACTACGTCTCCCGTAGTTAACACTTGACTCGTATTTTCAGGTAACGAGTAAGCTTTGGGAACGATGCTTGTATGCTTTTGGTTGACGACTTCAAGAATGGGAAGGGTTCGGGTGGCTTGTTTTGAACACCTTATTTTGTATTCGGACATGTAAACCGTGTTTTAAACTACAATGTAAACCTTGATGTTTTCTTTTATTTAATATGACTTGGCATTTATCTATACCTTGTTATCGAATGCTATTGCTCTTCACATCCCGTGTTCCGCTTTAGCGGGGTGTGACAGTTAAACTCGAGCATCACATTAGAGGGAGTCGTGTAGAGGAGTTCCATCGACTAAGGAAAAGACAAATGATGACTTGGAAGAACGTGAAGATGATTTGTGGGAGGTTGATACAGCACGGGAAAATGATGATAATCATGAAGTTTGTGATATGATCTACGTTCATGCTCCATTTGAAGGATTTACAGTTCACGGCGGGGTTGAAAAGGTCGTAAATATTGAAGTTGTTCGTGATGCCGGAGATGAAGTAGAACGTCAAAGACCAAGCTTAAAAGAGCGACATGGATGATTTAGACCCAAGGCAGATGACAAAGAAAAAGATGAAAAAATGATCCAAAAGTTTTATACTAAAAGTTCAGATCACCAACCTAAGCGTGGATTAGCTGGATGTATGATAATGAGCTGAAATTGTTTATCATCAATAGATTTGATGGGGTTCAGTACATACCGTAGGAAAAGCGAAGGTTCAATTCATTCCTAAATTCTGAATTAAAGGATTTGGCGAGTTTAAGGTTGATTAACAGAGACAATGGTCATTGGGCGAATTGGTTGGAGAATATTATTCGGCATGAGGGTAGATCAGGAAACTTTGTCGAACTAAGTCAAGCGAAAGGAAGATTTCTTATTAACAAGAAGAAAATTGGCAGTGTAACGGGAAAGCCTGCTACAAGAACTGTGTATCCACCCATTGCGAGTTTATTGAAGATTCCGTTGAAGAATTTCGGGAAAGACATACTTCAGAATCTTTACATGTGGGTCGTGGATACTGATACAGAAGAAGCGATAATGTACAGGAAAGATGATGAGGTTGAAGATGGGATGAGCGAGATAGTTAGAGTTTTTGATCCGACTAAGTTAGCAAATTTTTCTGAGAAAGACTTGAAGATTCTACACAAGAACAAGATTTACGCAAGAGACGATTGGGCAGACATCGGAAGATATTATCAGAGGATAGTGACTGGATGCGTTAATCTTGGAGCCCATAGAGCCCTTTAGTAACGAACATGCTGTCCTATATAAAGGGATAACATGTTCAGGTTTAAGGTTAGACTTTACTGGAGATTTCGTGAAAACACTGTGAATATCGATTGTATTATTGCTTGAGCGATTCAATCTAATACATATATTCAGAGTTTATTGGTATTGCTTATTGTTATCGTTATATACCGTTCATAGTATTATTGTGTATCAATTGATTATCGATATTCCGTATCGTAATCAATTGATTTAACCTTGTTGATCGGATAACTGGGACCTACTGTCACACCCCGCTAAAGCGGAACACAGGATGTGAAGAGAAATAGCATTCAACAGCAATCCAAAACTTTTCATCCATACGCCTAACGGTAAAAGTCTTGGTGGATTCTAATGAACCATTAAACAAGAATGTAGCCCGATGTTCATGGTTTGAGTGTAACAATGATGGATCAATTGGACCGGGGTTTAGGTTTCTAGCCATGATAACGATAAATAATAAGGTTATAACGATTGTATTTGTAGGAGAATGTGTTTGTTTTAGGGTTTGTGTATTGTGTGTGTTTTTTTTACGTTGTGCATGGAATATGGGATTTATATAGGATTTGATCGGTGGGGTTTGAATTTAAGGCGTTTGTGGGGGTTGGAATTAAATAATTCGGTGGGGGTTGGAATTAAAAGCGTTGGTCGTTGCTGATTAATTCGTTTGACTTTAGAGGGATCGCAAATGGTACATGCGATCCTGTGAAGGTTTAATTAATATTGTTGACTAGCTCTGACACCCTGGCAGGAATTAATTCGACACGTTGAGGGATCGCACGTACCATTAGCGATCCCTGTGTAGGTAGTTGACGGGTTTAAATAGGTTTAAATATTTATTGTTGGGTGTTTTAATGTTGGTTGGGGGTTTAAATATTCCGGTGAGGTATTGAATCATAAAAGGGTTTTGTTGTTTAATTCAATTTGACAAAAATAAAATGTAATTAACACTATTAACACCTTAAGAATATAAACTTATCTTTATTTAGATACCAAAAACCTAAATAAATTATTGCATCAATGATTTCTAAAGATATAAATTAATAATCTTTTATAAGAATATAAACTTATCTTTTATAGTCCTCATATAAGATATAAATTAATAATACGTTATTTTAAATATTTTATAAGGAAAGATACAGTTGCTGAAAATCACTTTTATAACTTATACTAAATACATAACATAATTAAATAATACAAATAAAGAGTAAATTATATTAGTTGTTATTATTCTAATTAATTAATTTTCTTAAAATTACTTAATGAATTTCAAAAGGTAAAAATGAAAAAAAAAATAAAGTAATAATAATTGATAATGGTGGTTGGGGGTATAAATATGGTGGTTGACTGATTTAAATATGGTGGTTGGGGATATTATGGTTGGGGGTTAGAAAAATTCGGGTGTTTGAATATGGTGGTTGGGGATATTATGGAATGTGTTGAACGAAAATTTTCTTTAATTATTTTTTTTTTAAATTCGGGTGTTTTTTTTTGTTGAAAATATCGATTATTTGTAGTCTACATCCTAATGATCTAGTAATCTGGACAAGTATTAAAAATTTAAATAATATAATGGAAATCGGTGGTTGGGGAAATCGGTGGTAGTGGAATGATAATTTGTGAGAATATTGATGACTTGCCTCAATTCTTGGAAAATCAGTGAAGACCATATTTATGACTTGTCTCATTTCTTTTTTATTTATTAACATCATATATATATATATTATTATCATTTGTGAGAATGTTTCTATTAAAATAACATCATATATATTATTATCATTAATCCATATGGACCATATGGTAACAAAATCATTTAATTATTTAATATATATATTAGTATAAATGTAAGGATTTACTATTTTTATATATTTATCTAAATTGTTATTAAATCATCAAAATATTTACATTTATCTATAAAATAACTATAAAAACTATAAAAAAAAAAACAAAAAAATTCGGTAGTTAACATTAATAGTGAACATAAATACTGGTAGTTGGGGAGGTTAAAATAAATACTGGTAGTTGGGAGTTAGAATAAATAAACAGAGTCTCAAAAACACACTTATAAGATTCGAACCCAGGACCTATATTACTACCAAAAACTACCTCCAAGACCACTCTACCACTACACCAACACTAACTTGTTTGAAATTTATCCTAACACAATATTATTATTATCTATAATACTGTATTTAAAAATTCAAAAACCTTAAGTTTTTTTTCTAAAAGCACAAAGTTACGAAAATATAATATTAAAAGGATAAACAAAATATTTTGGTTAGTTTTTTTGTTTTGAAAATTGTTAAGTGTTAGTGTTTAGGGTTAATTATTTATGTAATGTGATGATTTTTATGAAAAATTCCAAATTGTGTTTTGTTATTATGTTATTGTTTTAGAGTTTGTAAAAGTTAGATTTTTATTTTTGGTTTTTTTGGTGTGTTTTATGCTATGTACAAAATGCCAAAAAATCATTTTGGTTAGTTTTTTTGTTTTGAAAATGGTTAAGTGGTAGTGTTTAGGGTTAATTATTTATGTAATTTGATGATTTTTATGAAAATTTTCAAATTGTGTTTTGTTAATATGTTATTGTTTTAGAGTTTGTAAAAGTTAGATTTTAATTTCTTGTTTTTTGGTGTGTTTTATGCTATGTACAAAATGCTAAAAAAATCATTTTGGTTAGTTTTTTTGTTTTGAAAATGGTTACGTGTTAGTGTTTAGGGTTAATTATTTATGTAATGTGATGATTTTTATGAAAAATTCCAAATTGTGTTGTGTTAATATCTTATTGTTTTAGAGTTTATAAAAGTTAGATTATTTTTTCTGGTTTTTTTTGTATGATTTATGATATGTACAAAATGGATAGAATAGAAAACATATTAATAAAAACATATTAAACAAAAACAATACATATCATTAAATATAAAAAAAATTACATTTTACGTTTTGCATATAGTACATTTGCCATCCTTTTCCTGAAATCAACTACTTGTTCATTAGATACATCAGCTCT
This sequence comes from Senecio squalidus, assembly GCA_910822075.1. Lineage (NCBI taxonomy): Eukaryota > Viridiplantae > Streptophyta > Magnoliopsida > Asterales > Asteraceae > Senecio > Senecio squalidus. The sequence goes on from CAJVGC010000592.1 coordinate 26,217,631, forward strand.
AACTACACTTGAGGCTTCACCAGTGACCATGTAGTGAATAAACATACATACAAAAACAGCAGAGTTCTCCTTACTACCCGGATATTGACTTACATTTTTGTAGTAAAGATGTGCATCATACCCAGGAGGAGGTTCCCGTGCTGTTGGTCCGATACGTTTTGCAGAGTAATAAAACCAACAAATGTATTTAACGTAAAATGTTAATAAGTATTGCATATAAACGGCCGGATGTGCAGATTGCTCACGGTCGTAAATGCTCAACTCATTGGAATCAATTTTATACTCAAGAAGAAACCAATAACCCCCAAGGGTAGATACTGGAATAAGGACTGAATCAACATTTCTCCAGCCTTTGTATGGTTTTTTTCGTCCAAGGTAAATTTCAAAGTTTTTGCCCCAATTATGATGATTGCAAAAATCATCATGAAACGATATATGCATTACTGCATACATGGTTCTTTTGCCTTGTGGTTCCCTTTCTTCCCTCTCTAGTAAATTTCGATGCACCACTTGTGATCGCCTTATCCATGCATCGACATGCTGAATATAAGCGGAAAAAATTAAAGTTATTAAAAATTAAAGTTATTAAAAAAATAAAATAATTGTAAATAAAAAACTTACAGTTTCCGACAATTCGTTGTCTTGCGTAAATCCTAACAGAACGCCCGAAAACGTTCTGGAACACTGTACATTTTCTGGTAAACAACTAATTAAACAATATTGGTCTTCTTCGTTCTTTCCTCTGTCACCTTCAAGGAAAAATTGCTCAACACTCTCAGCTGGTATAATAGCTTGTAAGATGTTGACCGCATCTACATCTTCGTTTACGTTGCAAATTCGTTGTATAAAGTCATTTTTCTCTTCTACTTGAAGATCAATCCGACTGATCAACTCGCCACATTTGGACGTATTTTCCCAGTCTTTCACGCACTGGAGACGAAGGTGGTTGAGATAATTTTGTTCTAAAATTGATAGGTTTGGGTCATCTTGAATTGATTGTATGAGTTGGGTTTTTTCGTTATCAGCTTTCTAGAAACTTTTGATAAGGGAGTTTAGTTTTTCCAAACGCTTTTTATCTTCTTCTATATGTTTGAATACGGTGTCGAGGATATTGGAGGTAGTGGAATAAGAATTACTAGATGAAGCCATGCTTACGAGAATTACAAATAAGTGTGTTGTGTTTTAAGTTGTATGAAAATATATGTTGGTAAGTTTGTGTAAGTTATATGGTGTATATATAGGCAGATTTTTCAACGTTGCAAGTTACCCTTCACATGGGTCGCACATCTAAAGTCTTTTTTTTTAATCTTACACGTGAAGGCTATCGAAAACACACTTGCAAGATTCGAACACACGACCTCTTCTTTCCCCAAACACTATCACCAACACCACTCTACCACTACACCAACACTAACTTGTTGGATTTTATCATAACACAATATTTTTATTACCTATTGAATTGTATTTAACAATTCAAAAGCCTAAACTTTTTTTTTAAAAACACATAATTATCAACTTTTTTACCACACCTTCATTTTTCTTCTTTAAAAAAATATACTTTAAGTAGTATTATGTTCATTTTTATTTATTTTTTAATTTATTATTATGAATTGTTATTAATTGTCCAAAAGCCTTAACTTTTTAAAAAAATAAAAATAATTATCAACTTTTTTACCACAACTTCATTTTTTTGGATTTATTATTATAAATTGTTATTTAAAATATAATATTAAAAGATAAACAAAATATTACAAAAGATAACGTTAAAATTTATTCAACATAAAAATAAAACATACAAGAATATAAAAACAACAAATAACTATGCCGTACGTTTACTATAAAAACAATTAGCCATATGTTGGCGGAAACCTTGCACGATCTCCTCGGATACATCACTTCGTATGTAATCTTCATCCGCAAATCTTAGGAGCCTATCTATAAACATACAAACATATAATGCCGAGTTCTCGTTATTACCCGGGTATTGTGAGACTTGTGCAACGTATGTGAATGGATAGGCACCAATTGATTGTCTCCCCCTACCAAAAAAGGTAATCAAGTGCAAAAAGCCCAATAAACCAAGTTCGTATTTTTCCTTGACCTCATCAAGAAATTCATCCGGAATACTTGAATAATCCCTATCGAAAATGGTCAATTCTAATGTATAAATGTTAAACTGCAACAAAAACCAATGGTTATTCGGACAACATATGGGGATAAGTACGTCATCGACCTCCCACCAAGCACGATATGGAGGTTTTGTCCCATTACACAGTCTTACAAGTTTGTGCATAGTTGACTCCGTGAACATACCGTTAAATATGGTAGGCATAACGGCAAACTTACGCAAATTACTACTCGGTTCAATTTGAAAAACACGTTTATGAACCATTAGCGACCTTTTTATCCACCCATCAACATGCTGCGTTAAAAAAAATTTGTTAGTTAAATTATTAAATATATTTAAATAATCACAAATGTTATTAAACTCACCATAACCCACAATTCATTGTTTTGCATCAAACCAAACAAAACTCCCCAAAAGTTTCTTTCGCAGAAACTGCCGAAACTCCCGTTGATAAACATACCAGAAACTCCCGTTGTACAAATAATCGATATTTTCAACAAAATAAAAAACACCCGAATTTAAAAAAAAAATAATTAAAGAAAATTTTCGTTCAACACATTCCATAATATCCCCAACCACCATATTCAAACACCCGAATTTTTCTAACCCCCAACCATAATATCCTCAACTACCATATTTAAATCAGTCAACCACCATATTTATACCCCCAACCACCATTATCAATTATTATTACTTTATTTTTTTTTCATTTTTACCTTTTGAAATTCATTAAGTAATTTTAAGAAAATTAATTAATTAGAATAATAACAACTAATATAATTTACTCTTTATTTGTATTATTTAATTATGTTATGTATTTAGTATAAGTTATAAAAGTTATTTTCAGCAACTGTATCTTTCCTTATAAAATATTTAAAATAACGTATTATTAATTTATATCTTATATGGGGTCTATAAAAGATAAGTTTATATTCTTATAAAAGATTATTAATTTATATCTTTAGAAATCATTGATGCAATAATTTATTTAGGTTTTTGGTATCTAAATAAAGATAAGTTTATATTCTTAAGGTGTTAATAGTGTTAATTACATTTTATTTTTGTCAAATTGAATTAAACAACAAAATCCTTTTATGATTTAATACCTCAATCGAAATATTTAAACCCCCAACCAACATTCAAACACCCAACCATAAATATTTAAACCTATTTAAACCCGTCAACTACCTACACAGGGATCGCTAATGGTACGTGCGATCCCTCAACGTGTCGAATTAATTCCTGCCAGGGTGTCAGAGCTAGTCAACAATATTAATTAAACCTTCACAGGATCGCATGTACCATTTGCGATCCCTCTAAAGTCAAACGAATTAATCAGCAACGACCAACGCTTTTAATTCCAACCCCCACCGAATTATTTAATTCCAACCCCCACAAACGCCTTAAATTCAAACCCCACCGATCAAATCCTATATAAATCCCATATTCCATGCACAACGTAAAAAAAAACACACACAATACACAAACCCTAAAACAAACACATTCTCCTACAAATACAATCGTTATAACCTTATTATTTATCGTTATCATGGCTAGAAACCTAAACCCCGGTCCAATTGATCCATCATTGTTACACTCAAACCATGAACATCGGGCTACATTCTAGTTTAATGGTTCATTAGAATCCACCAAGACTTTTACCGTTAGGCGTATGGATGAAAAGTTTTGGATTGCTGTTCGTACAAAATACATACATGAACGCGTCCGACACTTTATTGGTGTTGCTGGGTTTGGAGGCTTTTTTTCTATTGGAAACCGCCAAGTAGATAACGCTTTGGTAACGGCATTGGTGGAAAGGTGGCGGCCCGAAACCCACACATTTCACTTCCCACGTATCGGGGAAGCAACCGTGACCCTGCAGGATGTTCAAGTTTTGTGGGGTTTTAGGGTTACCGGAGGTGCTGTTACCGGTATTGATTTGAAACTCTCCACTGATCAATGGAGAGATAAGTGTGTAGAGTACTTGGGGTTTCGGCCTTCGTCAACTGACGTTGAAAAAGGGTCGATTAAAATGTCATGTTTACTCTGGGAGATCGGCAATGCGCAACCCAGCAACGCTTCTGACGATGATTATATGAAGAGGGCCCGGGTTTTTATTTTGCATATGATTGGTGGTTGTTTATTCCCCAACACTTCCGGTAACAAAGTTCCTCTATGTTATTTAGCAAACATAGATGATTTGGGAAGTTCGGGTCATTTAAGTTGGGGGAGTGCCATTCTTGCATATTTGTATCGAAGATTATGCAAAGCAACAAAACCAAACGTATCCGATATTTGCGGACCTTTGGGTTTGTTGCAGCTTTTGGCTTGGGTACGGATAAGAAGTTTGGCACCTACGGTTACTAATAGCCATTATAATTTTCAGACAGAACCTTACGGTGGACGGTATGTTTACTTAATTTTTTTTAATGTATTATTATTAAATTGTATTTCATTAAAAGCAACCAAATATTTCTTTCGCATGGTATGGAGCGCCCGAGAATGGTAAATATATTTTTGGGGTTAAGAAATCTGCAGGAATACGAGACATTATAAGTTTATGTTATAACTTTGTGTTATAGAGTTTGTGATCGAATTATAGAGATTTTGATATAGAATTTACGTGCATGGTTTCTTGATTTTATAGAGTTTGTGATGGAATTGAAAAGTTGGAATTTATTTATTATGTTGGGTGGGGTTGCTGACTTTTATAGTCGTATTAATTAATTATGTTGAGGGATCGCACCTACCACGTGCGATCCCTGTGAGGGTTTATTTAATTATGACTTTTATCGTCGAATTAATTTATGTTAGTTGTTGACCGGTTTAATGTTATAAGTTTAATACTAGTTGACCGGTTTAATGTTATAAGTTTAATGCTAGTTGACCGGTTTTATGTTATAAGTTTTATGCATATTATTAACTATATGATAATAATATGTTATAAGTTTATGTTATAATTTATGTTTATAATGTTATAAGTTTATGTTATAATTTATTTTTTTAAAAACACATTGTTTAAAAAATTGTAATATAAAGAACATTACAAAAACATAATTAAAAAAACAGTAATATAAATAACATTACAAAAACATTGTTTAAAAAAAAATTACAAATCTCTAACGACGACGACGATGTTGATGAACTTGAGGATTCGGGTCACTTGGGGTATAATAATCTGGCGGTTGATGTTCTCTTTGCGGATACCGTCGATTACCATCTTCATTGTCAAAGTCATACCCCTGATAGTCTACAGGTGAAAAGTCACGGTTTTGATGACTCGATTCACCACCTCGATGTTGCATCGCTGGTGGGGATGTCAAATAGTTATAATTATAACCCTCGGGAGGGGTATAATCTAAAAGTGACAAAAGACCTCCAGAAGGGGTATAACTTTGATTAGGAAATTCGAAGGGATCGGGATCCTGACTCTGGAATGGCATTGAATCGTGAGACGGATAGTGCATCGAAGTATCAAAGTTAACCCCATGCGATGGTTCGGGGTTAGAGGGACCGGCCTCGTCCACGTTAAAACGTGGTTGTGCACGCCTTCGAGGGGCATCTCTTTGGAACATCTGTTGGGGTACCGGGTCATAGTGCTCCATATAATTACTCGGCACGTGTGAAAATCGTTCAGTACTATTAATCTGATCCATATACTGCTGAGACAAATTTTCACCCCCCTGATGCCATCTTGTCATACCATCCATCTGCATTTATTTTTTTAACTTAGTGTTAACATTTTTTTAATTAATATATGTAAAATAATATAAAAGTTGATAAACATACCAGAAACTCCCGTTGTTCACCAAGAGGTTGAAACCCATGTGACGTCGACCCTGGGTTAGTGATATACTGCACAGTTCTAGGATGAAACCATGCATCCGGAATACTTGAATAATCCCTATCGAAAGAAATATTGTGGGTTTATCAACTTTTATATTATTTTAATAATTTTAAATCAACAAAACCATACATTATTCTGTATGAAAACAACAAAACCCTTTTATGATTTAATACCTCAACCGAAATATTTAAACCCCCAACCAACATTCAAACACCCAACCATACATATTTAAACCTATTTAAACCCGTCAACTACCTACACAGGGATCGCTAATGGTACGTGCGATCCCTCAACGTGTCGAATTAATTCCTGCCAGGGTGTCAGAGCTAGTCAACAATATTAATTAAACCTTCACAGGATCGCATGTACCATTTGCGATCCCTCTAAAGTCAAACGAATTAATCAGCAACGACCAACGCTTTTAATTCCAACCCCCACCGAATTATTTAATTCCAACCCCCACAAACGCCTTAAATTCAAACCCCACCGATCAAATCCTATATAAATCCCATATTCCATGCACAACGTAAAAAAAAACACACACAATACACAAACCCTAAAACAAACACATTCTCCTACAAATACAATCGTTATAACCTTATTATTTATCGTTATCATGGCTAGAAACCTAAACCCCGGTCCAATTGATCCATCATTGTTACACTCAAACCATGAACATCGGGCTACATTCTTGTTTAATGGTTCATTAGAATCCACCAAGACTTTTACCGTTAGGCGTATGGATGAAAAGTTTTGGATTGCTGTTGAATGCTATTTCTCTTCACATCCTGTGTTCCGCTTTAGCGGGGTGTGACAGTAGGTCCCAGTTATCCGATCAACAAGGTTAAATCAATTGATTACGATACGGAATATCGATAATCAATTGATACACAATAATACTATGAACGGTATATAACGATAACAATAAGCAATACCAATAAACTCTGAATATATGTATTAGATTGAATCGCTCAAGCAATAATACAATCGATATTCACAGTGTTTTCACGAAATCTCCAGTAAAGTCTAACCTTAAACCTGAACATGTTATCCCTTTATATAGGACAGCATGTTCGTTACTAAAGGGCTCTATGGGCTCCAAGATTAACGCATCCAGTCACTATCCTCTGATAATATCTTCCGATGTCTGCCCAATCGTCTCTTGCGTAAATCTTGTTCTTGTGTAGAATCTTCAAGTCTTTCTCAGAAAAATTTGCTAACTTAGTCGGATCAAAAACTCTAACTATCTCGCTCATCCCATCTTCAACCTCATCATCTTTCCTGTACATTATCGCTTCTTCTGTATCAGTATCCACGACCCACATGTAAAGATTCTGAAGTATGTCTTTCCCGAAATTCTTCAACGGAATCTTCAATAAACTCGCAATGGGTGGATACACAGTTCTTGTAGCAGGCTTTCCCGTTACACTGCCAATTTTCTTCTTGTTAATAAGAAATCTTCCTTTCGCTTGACTTAGTTCGACAAAGTTTCCCGTGCTGTTGGTCCGATACGTTTTGCAGAGTAATAAAACCAACAAATGTATTTAACGTAAAATGTTAATAAGTATTGCATATAAACGGCCGGATGTGCAGATTGCTCACGGTCGTAAATGCTCAACTCATTGGAATCAATTTTATACTCAAGAAGAAACCAATAACCCCCAAGGGTAGATACTGGAATAAGGACTGAATCAACGTTTCTCCAGCCTTTGTATGGTTTTTTTTCGTCGAAGGTAAATTTCAAAGTTTTTGCCCCAATTATGATGATTGCAAAAATCATCATGAAACGATATAGGCATTACTGCCTACCTGGTTCTTTTGCCTTGTGGTTCCCTTTCTTCCCTCTCTAGTAAATTTCGATGCACCACTTGTGATCGCCTTATCCATGCATCGACATGCTGAAAATAAGCGGAAAAAATTAAAGTTATTAAAAATTAAAGTTATTAAAAAAATAAAATAATTGTAAATAAAAAACTTACAGTTTCCGACAATTCGTTGTCTTGCGTAAATCCTAACAGAACGCCCCAAAACGTTCTGGAACACTGTACATTTTCTGGTAAACAACTAATTAAACAATATTGGTCTTCTTCGTTCTTTCCTCTGTCACCTTCAAGGAAAAATTGCTCAACACTCTCAGCTCGTATAATAGCTTGTGAGATGTTGACCGCATCTACATCTTCGTTTACGTTGCAAATTCGTTGTATAAAGTCATTTGGACGTATTTTCCCAGTCTTTCACGCACTGGAGACGAAGGTGGTTGAGATAATCTTGTTCTAAAATTGATAGGTTTGGGTCATCTTGAATTGATTGTATGAGTTGGGTTTTTTCGTTATCAGCTTTCTGGAAACTTTTGATAAGGGAGTTTAGTTTTTCCAAACGCTTTTTATCTTCTTCTATATGTTTGAATACGGTGTCGAGGATATTGGAGGTAGTGGAATAAGAATTACTAGATGAAGCCATGCTTACGAGAATTACAAATAAGTGTGTTGTGTTTTAAGTTGTATGAAAATATATGTTGGTAAGTTTGTGTAAGTTATATGGTGTATATATAGGCAGATTTTTCAACGTTGCAAGTTACCCTTCACATGGTGCGACCCATCTAAAGTCTTTTTTTTTTAATCTTAACCGTGAAGGCTATCAAAAACACACCTGCAAGATTCGAACACACGACCTCTTCTTTCCCCAAACACTATCACCAACACCACTCTACCACTACACCAACACTAACTTGTTGGATTTTATCATAACACAATATTTTTATTACCTATTGAATTGTATTTAACAATTCAAAAGCCTAAACTTTTTTTTTTAAAAACACATAATTATCAACTTTTTTACCACACCTTCATTTTTCTTCTTTAAAAAAACATACTTTAAGTAGTATTATGTTCATTTTTATTTTTTTTTAATTTATTATTATGAATTGTTATTAATTGTCCAAAAGCCTTAACTTTTTTTTTTAAAAACACATAATTATCAACTTTTTTACCACAACTTCATTTTTTTTTGGATTTATTATTATAAATTGTTATTTAAAATATAATATTAAAAGATAAACAAAATATTACAAAAGATAACGTTAAAATTTATTCAACATAAAAATAAAACATACAAGAATATAAAAATAACAAATAACTATGCCGTACGTTTACTATAAAAACAATTAGCCATATGTTGGCGGAAACCTTGCACGATCTCCTCGGATACATCACTTCGTATGTAATCTTCATCCGCAAATCTTAGGAGCCTATCTATAAACATACAAACATATAATGTCGAGTTCTCGTTACTACCCGGGTATTGTGAGACTTGTGCAACGTTTGTGAATGGATAGGCACCAATTGATTGTCTCCCCCTACCAAACAAGGTAATCAAGTGCAAAAAGCCCAATAAACCAAGTTCGTATTTTTCCTTGACCTCATCAAGAAATTCATCCGGAATACTTGAATAATCCCTATCGAAAATGGTCAATTCTAATGTATAAATGTTAAACTGCAACAAAAACCAATGGTTATTCGGACAACATATGGGGATAAGTACGTCATCGACCTCCCACCAAGCATGATATGGAGGTTTTGTCCCATTACACAGTCTTACAAGTTTGTGCATAGTTGACTCCGTGAACATACCGTTAAATATGGTAGGCATAACGGCAAACTTACGCAAATTACTACTCGGTTCAATTTGAAAAACACGTTTATGAACCATTAGCGACCTTTTTATCCACCCATCAACATGCTGCGTTAAAAAGAAATTTGTTAGTTAAATTATTAAATATTTTTAAATAATCACAAATGTTATTAAACTCACCAAAACCCACAATATTTCTTTCGTTATATACCGTTCATAGTATTATTGTGTATCAATTGATTATCGATATTCCGTATCGTAATCAATTGATTTAACCTTGTTGATCGGATAACTGGGACCTACTATCACACCCCGCTAAAGCGGAACACAGGATGTGAAGAGCAATAGCATTCGATACACAAGTTTATAATCAACCACCAAGTTATATTAAATAAAACGTAACTTCAAAAGTTACAAGTATTTAAAACAACGTTTACATATCCGAATACAAAATAGGTGTCCATAGCCAAACCGCCCGAACCCATTCCCGTTCTTGAAGTCATCAGCCCAAAGCATAAAGTCATCATCGCAAGCTTAATCGTAACCTGAAAATACGAGTCAAGTGTTAACTACGGGAGACGTAGTTAGTGAGCTACAAAGTTTAAGTATTCAAAGCGTTGACGCATAGCAATGCGTAAAGTATAAGTAATCAAGTTTCAACGCATAGAAACGCGTAAAATATAGCATTCATGTAGTTGTCGCATAAGCATGCAAAACGTATAGTATTCAAAAAAATAGTCGCATAACCATGCGTAAAGTTTAGTATTCGTTTTCGTAGGCATTGACCACATAGCGCGACTATGTGACAATCCTATGTATTGCCCAATGATCGTTGCTAAGCCTAAAGCCATTTAGTATTATGCACCATCGTTATAAGTCGTTGTGGTGAGGGTCAATCTACCCTAATAGCGCTATCCATATCTACTAACGGTCCTTTCCAAAGGGATTAATAGCAACTAATGTCCTTGGTAGTTGTCGGGAATTTTCAATGGTTTCTCACGTCCATGTTGTACAAAGTCCGCAACATGACGATCGATTGTTTTAGTCATTGGAAAATATAGCTTTCGTGTCCTCGACATTGTTGGCAAAACCCTCAACAATGCCGGCAAGATAGTTATTCGTTTTAGTATTCAAAATATCAAAGCATTTCATAAGAGCTTTCAAAGTATACAAGTGTTTTCGTAATAGCCTTTCGTAACAAATCGTTTTCATAATAGTTTTCGAGTATATAAGCGTTTCACAATAGTTTTCGAGTAACAAAGCGTTTCACAATAGTTTTCGAGTATCAAAGCGTTTCACAATAGTTTTCGAGTAACAAAGCGTTTCACAATAGTTTTCGAGTATCAAAGCGTTTCACAATAGTTTTCGAGTATCAAAGCGTTTCACAATAGTTTTCGAGTATCAAAGCGTTTCACAATAGTTTTCTTCAGCTTAAATGTAGTGTCTAAGCCTAAGACTCGCATTTCACCCCAAAATGTAATAAAAGCGTTTAAAAAGTAGGGGTTTGTAACTCACTGTTTGCGAAGATTACTTGCGTGCTCGGAATTGCTCGAAGGTGCTCGGAATCACCGGAATCCTAGTATAACCCAAGTTTTCGTGTAAGTATATAACTTGTTAGCTTTTAAACTCGTTAGTCAATGAATAGTTTGTTGTTTAAGTGTTATAAGTATGTCCAATAAAATTTGGGCAGCGCTTCCGCGCTATAAAATTTATGTCCAAAATTTCCTGTCCACTTTCCCGCTTAATACGATTCATAAAATATCATTAAATATCGTTATGATGAATTAGTTATTTAAATACCTCATCTTATCATTCAAAGTACAAATATGTAATATGTTATATTATGTTTATAAACTGTGAAAAGTATTTGTTTCTCGATTTCTTCGGTAACACTTTAAAAATACGAGTTTTGTGCACAGACTTATTCAGCCGGCGGCTGAATTGCCGAGACAGATTTTCTTGTTTTGCCATTTTCGCGATTTTAAGCGTTTTTGAGCTAGATTTCGACATGCAACTGAATATTCATCAAGAATACTTATATATGTGTTCAAATATCAGTTTCTTTTGGATTTTTAGCCACAAATATATAGATTTATGTAAGAGATTGTGAAAACCAGTTTTTGTATAAAAATCATTATAAAACTTCATAAAAACTTGTTTTTAAGTGATGGATCGCACATGCAATGTGTTATTTATGTATAAACAGTAAAGGAAAAGTATTTTTACCGGAATAGATTGATTTGATGGTGATTTGTTGGAGACTAAGCTTCAAAAATGTAGAAAATTGTTTATGTAACCAAACTAGATGAACCCTTCTTTCTTCCTTTGATTTTAGAGCGATTTTTATGGTGTTGTTATGATGATTTCCTGTGGTTTATTGCTGTAAATGAAAGGGGGAAAAGAGAGAGTTCTTGGGAGAGTGTTTGTAACAAGTGAGAGAGAGTGAGAGATTGTGAGTGTTGGTGTGTGTGTGTTTGGCTTGGTGAAATCCAAAGAAATGAGCCAAGTTGCAGTAATTGAGGCTAGGGGGAGCAGGTCTGACCAAGATTGGGGTCCAATCCCACAATAGCAAAAAGGGCCAATGTAGTTTCATGCAAAAATGAGTCATCGAACACCTGTCCAGCAGCATCCAGCCGCCGGCTGGAGCCCAGCCGTTGGCTGAATGGCTGGTTCGGCAGAAATTCCGTTTTTCGTTCTCGTTAGGTATTTTTGTTCGTTGAGGTTCCCGATTGATCTCAAGTGAACTCAGGAAAGTTCTTTGTATGTATTAATAGTATTTTAGAGTTCAATTGTTGGTTTGATTCCGATTCCGATTCCGGTTCCGAGACACACATGTTAAAAGTTTAAGTAACGTAAACCTACGTTAAAAGTTTTGTGTGAGTTACAACGAGCTTAGCTTAAAGAGTTATGTATACGTAACCACGTAACACATAAAGTTAGTTATAACAAGTAACAAATATTCGTATCGAGGTCATAAGTTAGCGTTCTCGAACTGAGTTTTGACGGTTGTCACATTCTCCCCACGTTGAAAGAATTTCGTCCCGAAATTTCAACTTGTAGTATCCGATGTGGGAGAAGTGAAGAGATGGGGATCCTTAAGCATCATTCGATCCTATCGTTCCCAGGTATATTCGGGGCCTCGTTTTGCGTTCCAACGTACCCTTACTATAGGGATTTGACTGTGCCTTAGTTTCTTAGTTCCGCAATCTATAATCTCAATAGGCTCTTCGTCGAGTTGAAGTTTTTCGTCTAATTGTACTTCTTCTAAAGGGGTGATAGTGTTTCGTTCGATGAGTACTTTTTCGGTATCGACACATGAAAATTGTTATATATGTTATCGTGCTCTTGTGGTAGTTCCCAACGACAAGCAGCTGGACCTACTCTTTCGAGTACCTCAAGTGGTCCTACGTATCTGGAGTTAAGTTTTCTAGTGTTTTCCGCGGCGTATTTCTCCTTTCCAAGGTAACACCTCTAGAAGTACTTTGTCGCCGACTTGAAATTCTAAGTCTTTTCTGCGCATCCCAGCGTAACTCTTTTGACGACTTCTAGCAGTCTTAGTCGTTCCATTGTCGTTGTGATTTATCAATCGTTTCTTGGACCACATCTGTGCTAATTAGCTGTCGATCTCCTGGTTCCAACCACATAGTGGTGATTCGCATTTCCCTTCGCAAAGTGCTTAAAAGGCGCACACTTGATACTGGTGCGATATCTATTGTTATAGGAGAATCCTGTTAGTGGTATATGATTATCCTGACTTCCTCCAAAGTCAATAACACATGCTTTTAGTACATCATCTAAGATATGTGTTGTACGCTCGCTTTGACCATCGGTCCGTGGATAGTAAGTCGTGCTTAAGTATAATTGCGTGCAAGAAGATTCTCGGAATGCCTTCCAGAATCTTGAAGTGAAGCGAGTGTCTCTGTCCGAGTTAATTGACGTGGGTATTCCGTGGCGAGTCACTACCTCGTTGATGTATATTTGGACAAGTTTTTCCATGTTAAAACTTTCCTTGATGAGAATAAAGTGTGTTGACTTCATTAGCCGATCTGCTATAACCCAGATCATGTCGTTACCCTTTGAGATTCGAGGTAATTTTGTGACGAAGTCCATTGTGATTTGTTCCCATCTCCAGTCGGGAATTTCGGGTTGCTGTAGTAATCCGGATGGCTTTTGATATTCGGCCTTCACTTTCGCACAAGTGAGGCATTTCTCTACGTATAAAGCAACGTCTCGTTTCATCCCAGGCCACTAGTAATGTTCCTTGAGGTCCTTATACATCTTGCTTGACCCTGGATGAATGGAATATCGTGTTCGGTGCTTCGTCCGTAATGGCCTTCCTCAATTCGTTAGTCGTAGGAATCCAGGCTCGGTCCTTAAAGTAATAGACATCGTCGCTCTTCCTTACAAAATCCTTGTCTTGTTTGTGCAGGGTTTCGACCTTTATGTTATCTGCTTTCAAAGCCTCATGCTGAGCACTTGTTATACGCGTCCTCAATTCGGGTTTAATATAGATTCCTAATGCACGCACTCGGGTTGTCTGTTGCCTTTCTTTCCTACTCAAGGCATCTGCTATGACGTTTGCTTTGCCAGGGTGATATTTAATATCGCAGTCGTAGTCGCTAAGGAGTTCCAACCATCTCCTTTGCCTCATGTTGAGTAGTTTCTGATCCAGTATATGTTGTAGGCTCCTATGGTCCGTAAATACCGTGCATTTGGTTCCGTAGAGATAATGTCTCCAGATTTTAAGGGCGAAACTATCGCTCCTAGCTCTAGGTCGTGAGTAGCGTAATTGACCTCGTGTTTCTTAAGTCGTCTCGATGCGTATGCTATGACCTAATTTCGTTGCATCCATACACAACCTACTCCTAGGTTAGATGCGTTACAATATGCTACAAAGTCTTCGTTTCCCTCAGGAAGAGTTAGAATTGGAGCATTGCACAGTTTCGTTTTTAGGATATTGAAGGCCTGTTCTTGTGCATCTCCCCAGTTGATCTTCTCGTTCTTTTGCGTTAACTTTGTTTGGGGTTTAGTTACCTTAGAGAAATCTTGAATGAGTCTCCGGTAATACCCAGCCAATCCTAAAAATTGGCGGATTTCTGTCGAACTTTTGAGAGTTTTCCCAATTCTCTATAGCTTCGATCTTTGAGGGATCAACGTAGAATTCCGGATCCATTAACTAAGTGATCTCTTTTGATACGCGAGAAGATTAAGATGTCGTCGATGAATACAATAACGAATTTGTCTATATACGGTCGACATACTCTATTCATCAAATCCATGAATACTGTCGGTGCGTTCGTGAGTCCAAACGGCATTACCAGGAACTCGTAGTGTCCGTATCTAGTGCGGAATGCGGTTTTCGGTATGTCATCCTCAAAAACCAACACTTGATGTTACCCGGACCTTAGGTCAATCTTTGAAAAGTAGGTTGCGCCTTGGAGTTGGTCGAAAAGGTCATCGATCCATGGAAGGGGATGTCTGTTCTTGACAGTTAGCTTGTTCAATTCTTGGTAGTCGATACACATGCGGAGCGATCCATATTTCTTTTCAACGAATAGGGTCGGCGTTCCCCATGGTGATAAGCTTGGTCGGATAAATATTTATCCAATGATTCCTGAACTTGGTTGCATAGTTCCTGCATCTCGGTCGAAGTTAGTTGGGATGACGTCCTTGCCACTCGTGTCGCTCCAGGAATTTCTTCGATTCTAAGCTCTACTTGCCTCAGTGGTGGTAGTTCTAGTATTTCTTCGGGAAATGCCTCCGGATAGCCTCTAACTATCGGCATGTCCTAACGGTCTGCTGCTTGTGTTTGTTTGTCCTTTACGTTTACTAACAATGTAAAGCAGCCCTTATTCAAGTATTTGCGCGTTTTCATCACCAGTATAAGTTTCGAAGTTTGCCCCGGCCTATCTCCTTGTACTATTAATTACTTCCCATCTTCTAACGGCATCTTAATCGTCTTATATAAGCAAAAGGTTTTCGCATCTTGAATGGTCAACCAATCCGTTTCTATTTTTCTAACTTGTAAGATGTTCGGGCCGCAAGGGCTGTGCTGAGTATCGGGTTAATGTTTAAGTTTACTTAATGGACTAGTAATAGCTCGGGCAAGTCACCGGGAAATACTTCCGGTACTCCCTTACTACTAATCGGTTTCCTTGGGCACCTTCTTGGTTAAATTGCAACGAGCCCTAACCTCGGTCGTCAGTGTCTTCGTATATAAGGTTTCGCCTTGTCCTCCCCATGTCGCCTTGTGTGAATAAGGTCTTATTGTAGAGCAGATGCTTAGATGGTTTCCTTGAAGAGACATGACCTCAACATGTTTGACAAGTGACTATTCCATGGTTTACCGTAATATAGGAAGGTGATCATATCTTCGTGATGATCCTTCGTTTTAGGATATACTCTCAAAACCTACCTTGTTTTGAAGTTACCTTAGATTTGTATTCGAGTCTAGGAATCCACACTGACCAACGATTTCCCTAAATAAATTTGCGATATCCTTGCGATTTCATAAATGCTAGTCCTTTAATCGAGTACTATCAGTTATTATACATTATTTCGCATGATTATAATGTCACTAAGTGAAAGTAAGGTATGCCGCATACATGTTTATGCTAGGGGCATATCATGCGATTAAGATTAAGGATTCGTGTCGACCGAAGATTACTATATTGGGTGTACTAAGGCGAGCGAGCGATAAAAGTGATTTTCAAAACTCTCACGTGTAGCAATTCCACCACTAGCATCGAGTTGTCTGGACTGCCCTCGGTATCGTTTATTTGGTATGAAGTATGACGAGTGACAGTTTGCGAACACGAGTGTCATGATACATCGGCTTCTGGATCATTTTTGGAGATCCGTAAACTTGTCGCATGAATCCATCATGTCTTCCAGTGTCAATTCTTAGTTATCGGATATCTTGGTGCATCCCTT
The DNA here is from genome assembly GCA_910822075.1 of Senecio squalidus. Classification (NCBI taxonomy): domain Eukaryota; kingdom Viridiplantae; phylum Streptophyta; class Magnoliopsida; order Asterales; family Asteraceae; genus Senecio; species Senecio squalidus. Next base: position 26,234,169 of record CAJVGC010000592.1, read on the forward strand.
AGTATATCGAGTCGCAACTGCACTCATGTGTGATGTGGGAATACTTCCCAGTTGCCATGAAAGGCGTCGCGTAAGGATTAGTGGGATAAAGCGTATACGGTGTCGATAGTCGAGAATATGTTGTCTCCGCCTAAAGAATGGGAGAAATAGTCGGCATGGGACAGTATAAACCAGTCCAGATCCGAGTCGTTATACCTTAATGTAATAGTTTACGATTGTATGAGTAGCTTACGATAATGTTAATTCAACTCTCCTATACCTTGATAACGTATCACTATCGCTTATATTAGGTTCGTAGGGAAATGTGAGTTCTCAAGAGTATGCATCGGGTATCTACCTCGTTGTCTGACACGGTTACATTCGTTCCTTTCATCGCATCATGGAAAGGTGAATGGAATCAAACTCCCACTAACTCTCAGTGTTATCTTAGTATAAGTCTAAAGCATATAGCGTTTCGTTGTCGAACGTAGTTAACTCTTTCCCTCTCGACATACCCTAAATCGGTAACGAGATAGTTCGAAGATACGGATCATGTTAGTGTTAGTAATAAGCTGAGCACGTAGAGTATCTTAAGTATAGCATCTAGGTCTGTGTGGGTTGACTTCAAGAATTTACCCGGGAAGGTTCGTTTAGTGTTTACCAATCCCGTTCTGGCATAGTTTAGTCCAAATTATTCATAGGTGATCAGGCTATGAATAATTCAAGTTAAACAATGCCTTCACGTTTTGGTTAAATAAAATCTTTCGTTTAGAAACTGGTTATAGTTTGATTTTTGAAAAATCGGTATTCACTATAAAATTTGCGCTCTGATACCAAGTCTGTCACACCCCGCTAAAGCGGAACACAGGATGTGAAGAGCAATAGCATTCGACACACAAGTTTATAATCAACCACCAAGTTATATTAAATAAAACGTAACTTCAAAAGTTACAAGTGTTTAAAACAGCGTTTACATATCCGAATACAAAATAGGTGTCCATAGCCAAACCGCCCGAACCCATTCCCGTTCTTGAAGTCATCAGCCCAAAGCATAAAGTCATCATCGCAAGCTTAATCGTAACTCGAAAATACGAGTCAAGTGTTAACTACGGGAGACGTAGTTAGTGAGCTACAAAGTTTAAGTATTCAAAGCGTTGACGCATAGCAATGCGTAAAGTACAACTAATCAAGTTTCGACGCATAGCAACGCCTAAAATATAGCATTCATGTAGTTGTCGCATAAGCATGCAAAAAGTATAGTATTCAAAAAAATAGTCGCATAACCATGCGTAAAGTTTAGTATTCGTTTTCGTAGGCATTGACCACATAGCGCGACTATGTGACAATCCTATGTATTGCCCAATGATCGTTGCTAAGCCTAAAGCCTACCCATTTAGTATTATGCACCATCGTTATAAGTCGTTGTGGTGAGGGTCAATCTACCCTAGTAGCGCTATCCATATCTACTAACGGTCCTTTCCAAAGGGATTAATAGCAACTAATGTCCTTGGTAGTTGTCGGGAATTTTCAATGGTTTCTCACGTCCATGTTGTACAAAGTCCGCAACATGACGATCGATTGTTTTAGTCATTGGAAAATATAGATTTCGTGTCCTCGACATTGTTGGCAAAACCCTCAACAATGCCGGCAAGATAGTTATTCGTTTTAGTATTCAAAATATCAAAGCATTTCATAAGAGCTTTCAAAGTATACAAGTGTTTTCGTAATAGCATTTCGTAACAAATCGTTTTCATAATAGTTTTCGAGTATATAAGCGTTTCACAATAGTTTTCGAGTAACAAAGCGTTTCACAATAGTTTTCGAGTATCAAAGCGTTTCACAATAGTTTTCGAGTAACAAAGCGTTTCACAATAGTTTTCGAGTATCAAAGCGTTTCACAATAGTTTTCGAGTATCAAAGCGTTTCACAATAGTTTTCGAGTATCAAAGCGTTTCACAATAGTTTTCTTCAGCTTAAATGTAGTGTCTAAGCCTAAGACTCGCATTTCACCCCAAAATGTAATAAAAGCGTTTAAAAAGTAGGGGTTTGTAACTCACTGTTTGCGAAGATTACTTGCGTGCTCGGAATTGCTCGAAGGTGCTCGGAATCACCGGAATCCTAGTATAACCCAAGTTTTCGTGTAAGTATATAACTTGTTAGCTTTTAAACTCGTTAGTCAATGAATAGTTTGTTGTTTAAGTGTTATAAGTATGTCCAAAAAAATTTGGGCAGCGCTTCCGCGCTATGAAATTTATGTCCAAAATTTCCTGTCCACTTTCCCGCTTAATACGATTCATAAAATATCATTAAATATCGTTATGATGAATTAGTTATTTAAATACCTCATCTTATCATTCAAAGTACAAATATGTAATCTGTTATATTATGTTTATAAACTGTGAAAAGTATTTGTTTCTCGATTTCTCCGTTAACACTTTAAAAATACGAGTTTTGTGCACAGACTTATTCAGCCGGCGGCTGAAGATTTCAGCCGGCGGCTGAATTGCCGAGACAGATTTTCTTGTTTTGCCATTTTCGCGATTTTAAGCGTTTTTGAGCTAGATTTCGACATGCAACTGAATATTCATCAAGAATACTTATATATATGTTCAAATATCAGTTTCTTTTGGATTTTTAGCCACAAATATATAGATTTATGTAAGAGATTGTGAAAACCCGTTTTTGTATAAAAATCGTTATAAAACTTCATAAAAACTTGTGTTTAAGTGATGGATCGCACATGCAATGTGTTATTTATGTATAAACAGTAAAGGAAAAGTATTTTTACCGGAATAGATTGATTTGATGGTGATTTGTTGGAGACTAAGCTTCAAAAATGTAGAAAATTGTTTATGTAACCCAACTAGATGAACCCTTCTTTCTTCCTTTGATTTTAGAGCGATTTTTATGGTGTTGTTATGATGATTTCCTGTGGTTTATTGCTGTAAATGAAAGGGGGAAAAGAGAGAGTTCCTGGGAGAGTGTTTGTAACAAGTGAGAGAGAGTGAGAGATTGTGAGTGTTGGTGTGTGTGTGTTTGGCTTGGTGAAATCCAAAGAAATAAGCCAAGTTGCAGTAATTGAGGCTAGGGGGAGCAGGTCTGACCAAGATTGGGGTCCAATCCCGCAATAGCAAAAAGGGCCAATGTAGTTTCATGCAAAAATGAGTCATCGAACACCTGTCCAGCAGCATCCAGCCGCCGGCTGGAGGAGCTCAGCCGCCGGCTGGAGCGCAGCCGTTGGCTGAGTCCATCCAGCCGTTGGTTGAATGGCTGGTTCGGCAGAAATTCCGTTTTTCGTTCTCGTTAGGTATTTTTGTTCGTTGAGGTTCCCGATTGATCTCAAGTGAGCTTAGGAAAGTTCTTTGTATGTATTAATAGTATTTTAGAGTTCAATTGTTGGTTTGATTCCGATTCCGATTCCGGTTCCGAGACACACAAGTTAAAAGTTTAAGTAACGTAAACCTACGTTAAAAGTTTTGTGTGAGTTACAACGAGCTTAGCTTAAAGAGTTATGTATACGTAACCACGTAACACATAAAGTTAGTTATAACAAGTAACAAATATTCGTATCGAGGTCATAAGTTAGCGTTCTCGAACTGAGTTTTGACGGTTGTCACACCTACACGAGATCGTAAACCCGAAATCCTTAACCTGATATCCCGAACCCGAAATCCTTAACCTGATATCCTGAACCCGAGATCCTTAATCTGAGATACTGACCACGAGATCCTTAGCCCGAATCCTGCCCACAACATGTGGGATACTTGATCTATTAGAAGAAGGTCATATCGGAGATCCTAATGGTCACTGGAAAGGATCTCACAAAATATTTTTTATCTATCCTGCGAGGATCATAAAACTATTTACTCATTGATTCTAAAAGATTTGTTTTTTATGGGTACTAGCAAATACCAACATCAATCTTATGTGATTATATCAAAACTTTTTCGACATCCTAAATATAAATTTTGGATCGTAAACAAAAATGACCTTTATATAAATTAAATGAGTTCAAGAGACTTAGTCATCTACCTCCAAGGCCTACATAAGATAAGTATAGTTAGAAATTTTACTTTTTGATTTACTTTAAATAAATTTCAGAATCGAAAGATTCTACAATACAACTAACAAGACCCAATTCAAGGATCTTGAGTTTTATTTTGCAGGAAAAATAAGGAAAACTTACTTGGTTATGGTAAGTCATGCACTAAACGAAGCCGAAGAGATGATACAATTTCCGAGGCATCAGAAGTCGTTCCGCAACAAATATGTTTGGAGATCCTCATCCTTATTTTAAAGAGGTTTTGATACCGTTGAAGATTTCAACGTTAACACGACTTGGGGACAATTGTTGTGGGCAAGATTTCAGGCTAAGGATCTCGTGGTCAGGATCTCAGGCTAAGGATCTCGTGGTAAGGATCTCAAGCTAAGGATCTCGTGGTCAGGATATCAGGTTAAGGATCTCGGGTTCAGGATATCAGGTTAAGGATTTCGGGTTCAGGATATCAGGTTAAGGATTTCGGGTTTAGGATCTCGTGTTCAGGATCTCAGGCTTAGGATCTCGTGTTCAGGATCTCAGTCTTAGGATCTTAGTATCATGGGCTAATATGTGTTATTTACTCATTTATATCCATTGTATATCTTGACCAGGTCAATCAAGAAGGAGTTTGGACTTAGTCAAGCATTAAAAAGGTGTTAAAAGACTCAATTATGATGAGAGAAAAATAAGGAGCCATTACTAGACATGAAGACCAAGTTAATCAGGAGATCCCTACTATTTCAGGATCACATCTGTTTTTTGTTATATAAACTGAGGCAAATGATCAAATTAGGGACTGAATCTTAACCACCACAACACAAAACACTCGCTCTTTATCATTTTCAGTTGTTCATCATACACTTACACATTTTTCACCTTAGATTGATCATTTGCGCTCTCGTATTGAATTATCCTACATTTTTCTAATAAAATTAACAAAGGCAAGGGATTATTATCCCTTCCCGAGGTTTTATGCTGGAAATCCAAAAGGATTAAGGGCTTTCCTCGTATATCATCGTGTCAATTTACTTTAATCTCACTTTTATTACGTTTTTATTACTTTTTCTAAATAGTGTTTTGATCACCAGTGAGATCACAATCGAGATCACAACAGCACCTAACCTCACTTAACTGATTTTGATCACGAAATTATTATAAATATTTTTTGGTCAAAACAATAATAACTCAGGGATCATGACTGGTCAAGACCTTGAACACAGTCAACATAATACTAAAAGTCAAGATCCGAGATCATGATCCCAAGATCTTATTCGTGATCTTTAATCTTATATCGTCCATTTCTTTATTCATTACATCATTGTTTTATTGATTCTTCTCGAATTGATTTGGTACATAAGAAAACACATACATAATATGTTTGTTCCCAATAATGAGAAAATAAGAATTTGTTACCCAAGATCCCGAATAGGAGGATCCTCCAGGGTCTCGAATAGGATGATCATCCATAATCTATAACAGAATGATCCTTCATGATCCCAAACAGGATGATCCTCCGTGATCTTGAACGAAATGATCATGTAGGACGGTCTTCTTTGATAGATTTCCAACCTTCTTAGATAATGTTAAACTAAAAGGGTTAGGGGGAGGCTACAATGCTCAAATTTGAAGAGGTTGTATAAGGAGATGTAAATTTTCCTTGAAAAACCATTTTGGTAAAAAGTTATTAAAGGAGACTTTTAGCGAGATTTTGGTAATAAAAAGCACCATTTGCCCCACAATGGGCGCCAAATTGTTTTGACCAAAATTTACTAAGGATAATTTTGTGATCAAAATAGTAAAAGTGAGGTTAGGTGCTGTTGTGATTTCTACTGTGATCACGACAGTGATCACGACGCTATTTAAAAAAAGTGATGAACACATAATAAAGGTGCAAGTAAAGTAAAATGACACGAGTATCTACGAGGAAAACCTTTAATCCATATGGATTACCGGCATAAAACCTCAGGAAGGGATAATAATCTCTTACCTTGTTGATTTTGTTAAGAAAAAAAGCATGATAATACATGATAAGAGCACAAATTGCCAGGATGTAACGAACTATGTTTGTGTAAAACAAACGTGTAGATCTAGATCTATCAAAGAAGGTTCAGCAGATCAGCACTTTGATATTACAAGGTTTAGTGATTAACAGTTTATGTATATAAATATGAATGAATAACAACACCAACGAATCACCTCCAACAACCCCAATTATATTTTGATAAGAAATATAACAAATATTTACAACGATATCAGGATCAAGGACACCTTGACCTTGGGGCACAACGTAGTTTTTCTAAGTTTACATCACCATGCATTTTCTATGCATATACTCTCTTATTTTCTTAATGAATTCATCAAGGTTTTATAACCATGTTTCTAACAAACTCCTACTAAATCGTAGGAATAATAATTACAAAGATTTGATATCTTTGTAACCTTCCTAGAATATCTCCCTATTCTAAGGTAACAAATCCCAATAATAATGATAAATATAATTACAAATAAGAATAAAATATAATCAAATTTTATCCTAAATTAATCTTTATTTTCTCAGCAGTATTAACTCTTGATAGGGCAGTAGTAACCAAGTATTGATAGTAATAACTGAGCAGTAGTAACTTGTATGAGCAGTAGAAACTTCTATGAGCAGTAAGAACTTGAATGAGCAATAGAAACTTCTATGAGTAGTAGAAACTGAGTAGTAGTAACCAACACTTAGTCTTTTTCAATATAAATCAGCAACTCCAAATTAACAAACCCAACAATCTTCCCCTAAACTTATGCTATCAGAATGATAAGCAATAAGTTTCTTCTATACAAAACGTTTTAGAGGATGTTATTAAAACTACTATGTCTTCATTTGTCTTCTCCATTATCAGTTTATATTTTGTCTCATTAAATCAACAATATGGATAATAAATTATCCCAACAATCTTCCCTTATTTGATGATGACAAAACAAACAATAAACTGAAAAACTTCCCTACAACCGAGATCTCTTGTGAACAAGTTAATAATTCTTGTACCGTTGATATTTCTATCAAAAACACCACTTTCTAATGTAAGTAGAGTTTCGATACATTTAATATATTTAAGCCTTCAATTCTTGTTCCATGCCACCACACTTCATATAAGTTGCAAATCATATCATCTATATAATATCTTCCCTTTTTTGACATCATCCAATAGGAGAAATTTGAAAATATGCAACTTTAAACATCTCTTTATAACTACGAACCATATTAAGCTACTAATCCAAGCTTTCCAATGTCTCAAATTACCCTCCATGAAGCACACACCCCAAAAAAATGAATTTGAACAGTAGAAACTCAAACTAGCAGTAGTAATAAAGTTGAAGTAGTATACCTTCTTCTTTGAATCGAGAGTTGTTCTTTTTTCATGAGGTTAAATCATATTTCACAAGTTAAAACCTTTTCCTCAAGTGGTGCATGTATAAGATCACATCCAAATGTTCCAATTCTCATATGCACTTTGGAACATATTCTTCCACTCAAACGAATATTTAGATATTAATACCGACTTTATAGTAACCATGTAGAGCAATACAAGCAGTACTAACAAAGAGGAGAAATACTAACTTCCTCATCGAACAGAAAAATTTGTATTGTAGTACTAACAACGTAGCAGCAACATTAACAATATAAGCACAATACTAGTTAAAAATTTGCAGCAGATTAAAAATTAAGTAACTTTTCATTGACAAGTCCGATCATGCTCATATTTTTGCCCAAAGTATATCTGTGTATCTTGCACCACATATCAAAATTTCAAGACAATCCAACGGTTAACGAATACTCAATAATCTTTTTACCACAACAAACAATTAACATTCAACATCCAACCTTGAAATTGTACATCTCCTTATCTAAACATCCAATAACGAACAAATTTTAACACAACGTAGATCTTTATTCCTTTAAGCACATAGCAAAAAATAACGAAGATCCAATGTGTAACGAATAAGAAACGATCGTTTTATTATACATAAACACAATAAATCTAACCTTACATCATCATATTTAAACAATTCATATCTTTCGATCCAAAGTCCAGATAGAAAATTCCTTCAGTCACAATGTGCGTTTATGTTTGAAGAACCTACAGAAAACCATTCGTCCATTTCCGACGGCTAACGAATGAGTTATGGCGTTTTTGCCACATTTTCTCAGAATATGACGAATAAAAACCCTAATTTACAAACTTGTAGATCTTCTTCTTTCTTCTCCTTGAAACCTTGTGGATCTAGATTACCTCTTGTGCTCTGATACCGATGTCAGGATCTAACGAACTAGGTTTGTATAAAACAAACGTGTAGATCTAGATCTATCAAAGAACTTGCAGCGGAGCAACACTTTAATATTATAGTGATTAATAGTTTATGTATTTGAATATGAATGAATAACAACACAAGCGTATCACCTCCAACAACCCCAATTATATTTTGATCAGAAATATAACAAATATTTACAACGATATGAGGATCAAGGACACCTTGACCTTGGGGCACAACCTAGTTTTTCTAGGCTTACATCACCATGCATTTTCTATGCATATACTCTCTTATTTTCTTAATGCATTCATCAAGGTTTTATAACCTTGTTTTTAAGAAACTCCCACTAAATCATAGGAATAATAATTACAAAGATTTGATATCTTTGTAACCTTCCTAGAATACCTTCCTATTCTAAGGTAACAAATCTCTATAATAATGATAAAGATAATTACAAATAAGAATAAAATCTAATCATATCTTATCCTAAATTAATCTTTATCTTCTCAGCAGTATTAACTCTTGATAGGTCAGTAGTAACCGAGTTGCAGTAGTAACCAAGTATTGGTAGTAGTAACTGAGTAGTAGTAACTTGTATGAGTAGTAGAAACGTTTATGAGCAGTACAAACTTCTATGAGTAGTAGAAACTGAGCAGTAGTAACCAACACTTAGTCTTTTTCAATATAAATCAACAACTCCAAAATAACAAACCCAACACAAATGGTCAATCTAAGGTGTAAATGTTAAGTGTTTTCGTGTTTGCGGTTTACTAGCAGCTAAAAAATGGAGTTTTTCTGTGTATTGTGTGTGTTAGGTGTGTAAACGTCCTTTCCTATGATCATTTGCCTAGAATTATATAGAAAATGTAAATAAAAAACTTTCCTATTATCTCGGGATCATGGCCCCCAAAATCCGCGGATCATCTAGTCTTCTAGTATGACTTCTTCACAAAAACGTGTTCAATGACCTTTTTATCCCCATTTTCATGGTATACTTAGTCAAACCTTGTTACTAAAGCCCCGAGATACTGAACCTGAGATCCTGAGCCCAAGATCCTTAACATGATATCCTGAACCCAAAATCCTTAACCTAAGATCCTGACCCCGAGATCCTTAACCTGAGATCCTGACCCCAAGATCTTTAACCTGAGATCCTGACCCCGAGATCCTTAACCTGAGATCCTGACCCTGAGATTCTTTACCCGGGATCCTTAACCTGAGATCCTGACCCTGAGATCCTTAACCCAAGATCCTTAGCCCGAAATTATACCTATAACACTTGGAGAATCATGAAGCACAAGAGGTACTCAAAGATATACATGAAGGAGACTGTGGCAATCACGCAGGAAGAAGAGCGCTCTTCTCAAAAATTTTAAGTTCAAAATACAATTGCCTACCATGAGCGGGGACACTAGAGATTATGCTCAGAAGTGTGATCCTTCCCAAAGACATGGGAATATTCCTCACCAGCCGGCAGAACCGATGTGTCCGATCTTAGCTCCATGGCCGTTTATGAAGTGGGGAATGGATATTGTTGGAAAATTACCTAAGGCTCCAGGAGGAAAGGTATTTATGTTGGCAATGACTGATTATTTCTCGAAATGGATAGAAACTGAAGAATTCGTTCAAGTAAGGGAAAAAGAGGTAGTATCGATCATTAAGCAGAATATCTTGACCAGATTTGGAGTTCCTGTTGAGATCATATGCGATAATGGATCTCAATTCATCGGGAAGAGAACAACGAACTTCTATGAAAGTTGGGGAATTAAGATGATCACCTCAACACCGGTTCATCCACAAGCGAATGGCCAAGCATAATCAAGCAACAAGATCATCATCAACAATTTAAAAAAGAAATTGAATGATAAGAAAGGAAAATGGTTGAGGAGTTACCATTTGCATTATGGGCAGATATAACGACTTCTAAGAGCGCAACAGGTCAAACTCCTCTTTCATTAGTACTTGGGTAGAAGTCGTGATCCCAACAGAAATGGTGATCTCAACTGCAAGATCTAAGTTCAAAGACTATGAAGCGGATTCAGATCTGTTAATGGAGGATCTCGATACAGCGGACGAAATTAGGGATCTTGCCAAGATAATAATCGTAGCATATCAGCAAAGGATCTCGAGATCATATAACAAGAATATAAGGATAAGGAGATTTCAAGTAGGAGACTTGGTCTTAAGGAAAGCTTTTAAAAACACTACCAGTCCAGTAGATGGGAAGCTCGCACCAAAATGGGAAGGTCCCTATTTGATTGATTCTGAGGCCGGGAAAGGAGCTTACTGGTTAGCTACAATGGAAGGAAGCGTTCTGCCAAGATCATGGAATGTCATCCACTTGAAAGCCTATCATATGTAATGTACAAAGTAAAATTTATTAACTTAAAAGTGTATGTTTTCTATCCTCTTTACTTCTATTTATTTATTTTTGTTATCATTCTATCACATTTACTAACTTAAGCATCGGAGGGGGTGTTAGCCAAGACTAACATCCGTCATCACCCAAGATCTTCTTGTTTTGCAGTTTGGATATTATTACTTGAAGATAGAGGTTGGGCACTTCTCTAAGTTAAAAGAGATACCGATCTCTTCTAAAGTTCGCCAAGAGCGCGCGATGTTCGGTCTTAGAATCAAGGTTATGGGATCGTGATATTAACAGTGTCCGACAACCTCATGATCATTGAACTAAGAATTAAACCAATATGAATTGTTAACGCTATGTGCACGATGGTGTTAATCCAAATGGTTGTGACATTGACATGTCATGCAATTGGTAGTAACATATTCATGTTACCAACGGTTTTGGCATTAACATGTCACAAAATTGGCAAAGTCCCAAGTTCCCCAACTGATGATCTACTTAGTCCCCAAATTTCTCATGATCATTGGTTATCCTTTGGTTTTGGTATTATCATGTCACAAAATCGGCTTAGTCCCCAAATTTCACATGATCATTAATCTTAACTTTTCAAGTGATCATCGGCTTAGTCCCCAGTTTTCATATGATCATTGGCTTAGTCCCAAGATATACCAAGATCGTTGGCTTAATCCGAAGTTATTTCAAGATCATTGGCTTAGTCCCATGTATATCTGTCTTGGCCCAAGTATTATTGGCTTAGCCCAAGTATTTAACATTTGCAGGAATTGGGACAACCCTCAAGATCATGAAAATCGCTCATGAAGATCCCGAAGACATCTAAAGACATCGGGACAACCCTCAAAATCTTGAAGCCAATATACAAGAAGAGATCCTCTTGAGGAACTTGGTGTGATGAAAAAGATTAGTTCAAAATCCCGAAAAGGATTTATTGATGAAGATAATTTAGTAACTTCAGAAGAAATTCAGGATCCTTGTGGAGATCCTTGAATAGATCAAAATATGAAAACTACCACGTAAGACTTGGACGCCATCCCAGGATCGAATACTTTAAAGGTTTGGAATCACATTATGTCGGTTAAGGTATGTGATTTCAAATTATTTGTTTCAAAAATTTGTTTATTAATTTGGACCTACATGAATATTCATTTTAAAGATTTATCCATGAATCCTACTAAGGATCTAACAAAATTTTTGACTTTCTCAAAACTTGGTATCCTGTGAGGACACCTTACTGATTTTTGAAAAAGCTTTGGTTTACAACATCAATTTCTTAAAGACCTCTAAATTATCAAGATCATTTATTGATACTCGTATCAATACATTCCCGTAGACCTTTAAGATATTCTAGAGGAATGGGGACATTCCCAAGAATCCCAATATTAGATTACCCCAACAAAGAAGGTGAAGTTGCTTTACTCAAATGAAATTAAGGTACACAAGTCTAAATTATTCACTTTTGAGATATGCGTATTTATAATATATGTGGGATACTTGATCTATTAGAAGAATATCATATGCAAGATCCTAATGGTTACTCAAAAGGATCTCACAAAATGTCTTTTATCTATCATGCAAGGATCATAAAACTATTTTCTCATTGATTCTAAAGGATCTTTTTTTCACGGGTACTAGCAAATACCAAAATCAATTTTATGTGATTATATCAAAACTCGCATAAATTCAGCATTCTGACTATAAATTTCGGATCATAAACAAAAAATGACCTTTTTATAAATTAAAGAGTTCAAAGGACTTGAACGGTACAACGGTACATGTTGCCTTCTTTCATTAATATAACTTCATCTTGAGAGTATTTTTATGTTCTCGATCAAAACGAAGTTCTCTTTATGACACTTAGCCATCTACCTCCAAGACCTACGTAAGATAAGTACAGTTAGAAATTTTACTTTTTTATTTACTTTAAAGAAATTTTAGAATCGAAAGATTCTGCAATACAACTAATAAGATCCAATTCAAGGATCCAGAGTTTTATTTTGCAGGAAATAAGGAAACTTACTCGGTTATAGTAAGTCATGGACTAAACGAAGCCGAGGAGATGATACAGTTTTCGAGGCATCAGAAGTCGTTCCGCCACAACCATGTTTGGAGATCCTCATCCTTGTTCTAGAGAAGTTGTGATACCGCTGAAGATTCTAACGTTAACACAACTTGGGGAAAATTGTTGTGGCCAGGATTTCGGGCTAAGGATCTCGTGGTCAGGATCTCAGGTTAAGGATCTCAGGTTCAGGATATAAGGCTAAGGATCTCGTGGTCAGGATCTCAGGTTAAGGATTTGGGTTCAGGATATCAAGTTAAGGATTTCGGGTTCAGGATATCAGGGTAATCAAGAAGGAGTTTGGACTTAGTCAAGCATTAAAAACTTGTTAAAAGAGTCAATTATGATGGGAGAAAAACAAGGAGCCGTTATTAAACCAGCCTTGAAAACCAAGTTAATGTTGAAATCAGGAGATCCCTATAATTTTTGGAATCACGTACGTTTTTTGTTTACTATATAAACAGCGGAAAATGATCAAATTAGGGACCGAATCTTCACCACCACAACACAAAACACTCGTTCTTCATCAGTTTCAGCTGTTCATCAAACACTTACACACTTTTCACATTAGATTGATCATTTTCCCTCTCGTATTGTAGAATCTTACTTTTTTCTAATAAAATTAACAAAGGCAAGGGATTATTATACCTTCCCGAGGTTTTATGCTGGCAATCGAAAAGGATTAAGGGTTTTCCTCGTATATCATCGTGTACATTTACTTTATAAGCATTTTATTACGTTTTTATTACTTTTTCTGAACAGTCTTGTGATCACCAGTGAGATCACAGTCGAGATCACAATAGCACATAACCTCACTTAACTAATTTGATCACGAAATTATTATAAGTAGTTTTTGTTCAAAAGAATTGTATATTAGAATCTCAAAATATATAATTTGGGTTTGGAAATCTTTAAGAAGATTATGTAAATCTTGTTTTTGATTTTGTTTGATATCTTGTTAGATATCTTGTCAGATTTGATGATCGTAACTTAATATATGGATAATGCATATGTAAAGAGTTTTTATTTGTTTAGTTTAGTACTCATCACATTACGGGTATTTCATTAAAAAAAAAAGGGCTTCTTCGATTCTCCCTACATCAACATAAGTAGAAAAAGTTGATATTCCATGAAACAAGGTTTCGCATAAGCATTTTACCGAATATCTTCTTTGCATCGTCTATCTTACCACATCTCTAGTATAATGCAATCAATGAATTATTAACACTAAATAAAAAGTCCCGGGAAAGATATTTTACGGTTGTAATAATGTGAGTGTGTGCTTGTTTACCATGTAAAAACAATTTTGAAGTCGCGCAAGCACCAAGGATACTTGTATAGGTAAATTCATTAAATATGACTCCCCAACAAATGCATCAAGAGCCTTAAAACAAGGCCGTTATTGTCACACCCCGCTATAGCGGAAACACGAGATGTGAGAGCTGGAATATCATTACACGGTTATAAGCAATTTAAACGATTCAAGTCATTTCATTTAAATTAAAATAGTGCATAATTCGAAATCAACCAAGCAATTTAATAGTTTAATCCAAGTACAAAATACAAAGTTTCAAAATGAATTCCCAAAACAAAAGGGTCTTTCCCAAGCTTCGCCTCACGTGACCATACCGACCCTTCCTTGCCATGCACCTCGACACTTACACTAAATTCCTGAAACATAAGATAAAGTGTCAACTACATTGAGTAGTGAGTGAGTTACAGTTTTGAGTTTCTCGATAACAGTTTCTAAAATAGAAATATATATATATGTAATAAATGTCACAAGTGAAAAGGAACGGAACGGCGCTAGAATACATATACATTAAAGAGTTTCGTACACACCCAAGTAAAAATAGAACTCGTGTCATAAAAGTTGTAGCGGAATCAATCGCTAAAATAAAGTATATGCGTAAGTAATATGTGCTTAACTAAATTAGTAACTTGTATCAATCACTTGGCATAATATAAAGGTAAGCCTACACTAAACCGATTGTCTGGTCAGATCTAGCCCCAAATGTTTCATTGAGTTTCCACCTGAATCTAGTAGTATGTGCTTAGGACGCGAACCACAAGCAAGGAGTGACCTCTCCTAAGTATCGATACCCATAATACTAACGGCTAATGCTAATAGTGTACAAAGTATCCGAACTAAAAACGGGGCAATTGAATTCTGTTTCTAAAAATAGTAGTAAGCACTTACGGGTTTATATTTTCATCAAGGATTGGTCTTGCCTACAAGTATCCTAAATTTAGTTTAGCCAATTTAAGGGCATTAACACATTATACGCATAATAGTTTCACAAGTTTCTCAAGTTTCCATAGTTTCCAAGTTTCTCATGTTTCAAAAGTTTCAAAGTTTCACGAGTTTCCAAAGTTTCCAAGTTTCATAGGTTTCAAAAGTTTCATAAGTTTCATACGAGTTGCAATTAGTTTCAAAATGTTACACAAACATACAATCTTATGTTTCCTCCAAATAAGTATCAAAAATAGTAAAACATAATGGGGTTGTAACTCACGGGTTGCGGATAAAGATACGCATAAGCACGGATGGAGCGGAACGCGTCGGGAATCAAAAGTGACCTAAAACACCGGAATACGTATAAATATTATTAGTATGATTTAAGTTATGTTAAAGTTCCATTTTAACATTTTTTAGCTTAAATCTTTATACCTTGGATCCTGTCCCAAAGCCTTATTACGGAAAAGTTATATGATTATACGTGTTCGTGTACGTTTTAGGGTCCGGTAAGTCCAAAAAGTGTCAATGTCCGAAATCAATATGTTTAAGTTACAAAAAGGTTAAGTTACTGAGTTTGAGTATAGTTTACGGTGAAATTTGGGCAGCGCTTCCGCGCTATAAAAATTAAATCCATTTTCAAAACACTTTCCCGCTTTAAACATGCAATTTAAACCAATACAAACGATAATACACATGTTTCAAATCCTCAATCTTTCCCAAACAGTTTTATTTACAAAAACAGTAAGTTTCAAAGATAGTATATTCTGTGGTAACTTATTTGGACTTATTTTTACGTTTAAAGTTCTTAAAACGATGATTTTTGTGAACAGCAGGATCCAGACAACGGCTGGAGGCCTTCGACCAGTTTCTAGATTTCGTTATTTTTCGACTTTTAGCCCGTTTTAGTGTTAGATTCGAACATGCAAACTGTTTTAGGTCGATTATAATCATTTTAGAGTAAAAGTCACAGTTTCTTTCGGATTTATATCGTCAAAATGTAGATCTATTAGAAAAACTTGTTTTTAATTAAGAAAACGTTTTAGATTTTTATAAATGCCATTTTTCAACCTTTAGATCGTCCATGCAAATGAAGATTTGTAAAATAACAGTAAAGTAGAGGAGTTTTACCGAAAGAAAAGGTGGTGTGACCGTTGGATGTGGTTCTAGCTTCAAAAAAGTAAAGAAACTCCTTCCAAAACCCGGTTTTTAGCTTCCTCTTGTTACCCCTTAACCTTAGGACGATTTTGTGTATGATTTTAATGGACGATTTTGGTGTTTTCTTGCTGTGAAATGGTGTTATTTTTCTGTTTTGCTTGAAGAGTTTGAGAGGAAATGAGAGAGAGAGAGAGTAGGTGTTTGTGTTTTGTTTTAAAAGAGATGAAAATGAAAGTGAAGGTGGGAAAAGGGGGAAGGTACTGGCCTTGGGAAGTGGTGTGAGCAGTATTTGGTCCAATCCCCTAGTTGGGGAGTTGGCCATTCATATTTCATGCAATTATGAGTCATCAAGCCACAGTCAGCGGCCTTTCAGCCGCCGACTGACCATATCCAGCCGCCGGCTGGGCTTCAGCCGCTGGCTGACAGCTACCAGCCATCGGCTGGATGACATTTTCCAGCTCGGTGACGTTTTAAGTTTTCCGTTGTTGTTAGTTGTTGTGACAACCGTCTAAATTTCACGTGATTCTCAGTTACTTATTCGGTTCGAATCTCTAGTTACTCTTTTATCGTGTCCATATTGTTCGGGTTCATACTTATGGTGTCTTTTAATTGTCGGAACCAAAGTCGGAATCAAACTATAAATCCTAACACCAAATAAACAATACAAGAACTTGACTAAGTTCACAACGGAAACTAAAAAGATTCTAGTCCTTAACTATTATAACGGAAAACTCAAAACGTCAAAAAGCTGGACTTTGCAATCCAGCCGGCGGCTGAATATATTCAGCCGGCGGCTGAATCCCGCTGTCCAGCTGGATGATGACTCATTTTTGCATGAAACGTGATTGGACCAACCATTTTGGCTCGGGACTGGGCAACATTTACTGGCATTTGTGACCCCCTAGGCCAGTCACACACCCCTTTACCCACTTCCAATTCATTTCACTTCATTTTTCCAAAACACACACACACACACACTCTCTCATTTTTCTCTCTAATTTCCCCTCAAGAACAAAGCAAAAACAGAAACTTAAACACCATTTTCAGTCCATAAAACACATATTCACCCATAAAATCCTACATAAAATCGTCCTAAGGTTAAGGGGTAGCAAGGAGGAGGTTTAAAACGGGTTTTTGAAGAACTTGTCCAACACTTTTGAAGCTAGAAACTCATCCAACCGTCACTTTGCTTTTTCCTTCGGTAAAACACCTCCAATTTACTGTTTTTATATATAGACTCACTTGCATGTAAGATCTAAAACCTGAAAATAAGTTTTCATAAACATGCAAAACGTTTTCTTCCTTAAAAACAAGTTTTTATGAAAGATCTACATTTTTAACCTATAAATCCAAAAAGAAACTGAGATTTTACTTTGAAAATACATATGTTTGAATTATATCAGTTTGCATGTCGAATCTAACGGTTAAACGAGCTTAAAAACGAAAAATAACGTAATAATGAAGCTGGCCGAAGCCTTTTGGCCGGCGGCTGAAGGATTCCAGCCGACGGCTAAAGTCCAGCCGGCGGCTGAATACCTCCAGCCGCCGCCTGAATATGGCTGTTCACTATTTTGTCGTTTTAAAAGCCGTAAACATAAAAATAAGCTAAAATAAGTGCCACAGATTATTTACCCTTGAAAAGCTACTGTTTTGAACAAAGGAATGGTTTGAAAATGTTTGAGTACTTAAAACTTATGTAATATTGTTTAAATGGATGTATTGTGCATTTTAAAGCGGGAAAGTGTTTACAAAATGGACATAATTTTTATAACGCGGAAGCGCTGCCCAAATTTCACCATAAAATACATTTCAAATTCAGTAACATAATAACTTCGAGACTTATACACTTTGACTTGGAACTTTGACACTTTTGTACATAATTGGACTTATCGGACTATAAAACGTACACGAACACATAAACCTTATAAACTTTCCGTATTAAACTTTTTGGGACAAAATCTATGTATAAGAAAATGAGAATTTAAAATTTTAAATTGGAACTTAACATAACTCAATTTATACTAATAAAACTTGTACAACTTTCCGGTGTTCTAGGTCATTTGTGATTCCCGACGCGTTCCGCTTCTTTTGTGCTAGTTCATATCTCTTATCTCCGCAAACCGTGAGTTACAACCCCGCTTGTTTTATTTTTAGTACTTTTAAACATTATTTGGGGGAAACATAAGATCCATGTTTTGTAACTTTTAACACTATTTGCGAATTATTGAAACAATTGGAAACTTGATACTTTTGGTTCTTATTGAAACTTTTGGAAACTTGTACGAAACTTTGAAACTTTGGGAACTTGTACGAAACTCTATTGAAACTTTTATGAAACGTTCGAAACTTTGGAAACTTGGAAACTTGTATACTACTATGCGTATATGTGTTATTGCCTTAGCGGGTTAACTAAATTTAGGATACTTGTTAGCGACCAATCCTTGATGGATATATAAGCCCGTAAGAACTCATTGTACTTTTGGAAACTTTGTTCGATTGCCCGTTTTGGTTCAGGTTCATTTATACACTATTAGCAACAGCCGTTAGTCATATGGGTATCGATACTTAGGAGGGGTCACTCCTTACTCAGGGTTAGCGTCCCAAGTACATATTGCTAAGTTCAGATGTTCAATCAATTAAATATTTTTGGGCTAGTTCAGGACCACACAATCGGTTTAGTGTATACTTACTACTTATATTATGCCAAGTGATTCATACGAGTTACTATTTAGTTAAACACATACTCCTTACGCATACACCTTTTTAGCGCCTGGATTCCGCTACAACTTTAATTATACGAGTTTTATTTATTTAACTTACTTGTGTACGTTCAAACCTTTTACTATTCACTGATATGTTCAAACGTTGTCCCGTTCTTTTTACTTATGACGTCGTCATATATTCGTGTACTTTCTATTTTTGAAAACTTTTCTCGTAACTCTAAACTGTAACTCACTCACTACTTTATGTAGTTGACACTTTATCTTATGTTTCAGGAAATTAATGTAAGTGTACGGAATGCATGGCAAAGGAGGGTCAATATGGTTACGTGAGGCGCTAAATGGAAAAAGACCTTTTCTATTTTGGGAATTTTATTTTGGAAACATTGTACTTGTACTTATTTAAAACTTATGAACTGCTTGGTTGTTGAAACTCGAACTATTTTTATTTAATTGAAATGACTTGAATCGTTTATATTTGCTTATGACCGTGTAATGATATTCCAGCTCTCACATTCCGTGTTTCCGCTATAGCGGGGTGTGACAGTTGTGGTCTAGAACTTTATTAGTTTCCGTTATGAACTTAGTCAAGTTCTTGTATAGTTTATTTGGTGTTAGGATTTATAAGTTGATTCCGACTTTGGTTCCGACTCAATAAACGACACCATAAGTATGAACTAGAACCATATGAACACGATAAAAGTAACTAGAGATTCGAACCGATAAATTAACTGAGAATCACCTGAATTTTTGACGGTTGTCACAGTTATGCACGTCTCCCAAAATCATCGCATTCCATGCCACCACTAACTAATCATTCATACCATCAAAAACTTGACTTGCACCATTCAAATCACCATTTCATATGTACCTAGTTATAATCATAGTCCACGACAACTCGTCTTTACTCGACATTTCATCAAAAAGTTTTCTGCAATAGACCACAACAAAGAATATGTCACAAAAGGCGAAGAAGTACACTTAACATAAACAAATATAAGCTCATTAACAACACACGTAACAAACCATGTTCCAGATTTTCCAATTTCACAATGCACCTGCTGACAATGCAATTTATACTCAGCTATAACCGACAACCCATCCAACATACTAGTATAAGTAAAGTTATCACTCTGAAAACAAAAAAAATTATTTCACAAAAAGTTCAGCAGCATTACCATCAGCATTATGAGCATACACAACTATCATAGCATTGTAACAAACGATATCTAGGATACGTAAAGGAGTAGGGTTAAATATACGTCTTGACATTTTCCAATCTCCGGAAGCAGAGTAAGCAGTAATAAAGGTGGTTCTTGCAATAATATCTTTTTTTATTAAGAAACAACTTTATTACCAAAAAACACCAAAACCCACAAACCACACAAAAAGGGCTCTCCACTTTCTATGAGACATAAAAAGAATAAAGCAACTCAACCAAAAAAATAGAAAAGCCAACTACACACTATTACTACCTAAGAGGGAACATACAAGCAAAACTAATATAAGGCAAACTTTGTTTGGCCAAGAACTGGAATGGATGAAGCTATGGAGTCTTCAGTGTGAAGGAATAAAGATGATTTCAGTTCGTGGAGGGTCCGAACCGAAATCATCAAGAATAATCCGAAGTGAAGTTTTCAGTTCGGAGAACAAGTTAGTTCAGATACTCTGAACTAAATGAATTTCCTCCGAACTGGAAATAAACCAAGGTTTAAGTTAAGTCAACAGAAGTCAGCATTGAAGATATCAATTCGGAAGATGAAGACTTTAGTTCAGAACTGAAGTGAACTCCCCGAAGTGAAATTAAGATATTGATAATGTTGTAATAATTTAGTTCGTAGAGTGTCTGTTAGTTAGATTTTGTCTATAAATAGTGTGATAGATAGTTTGAGTTTGTTGTCTTTGAACCCGGAACACTCTCAAAGAGGTTCCGTGAGCTTGAATGTCGTTGTAACAAGCTCAGATCCAAACCAGTTCACACTATCAAATGAAATCTATCAAAATAGTTATTCTCTCATTGTTGTTCTAATCATTTCACAAATTCGACTTCATATTTCCTTCAATTTTGATTCCAAACACACGTCATGAGATTCCGCATGATGACCTGTTTTCAATTCGATTCGCTTTAGAGAGGAATTTCAAGGACCTGTCAAACTTGACCATAGAAAACAAGACCAACATGATCCCATCACACTCAATTAATTAAAGGACACAATGTCCATTTTCCAATTTTCCCATTCCACGCTGAACTGTTTTGACCTTGCAGCATACCAAATAAAAGCCCTCACTTGAACTTCAGCAAACAGATCAGGAACAACACCAACTCCAGAACGGAAATCTATTAAATTCTTGTAGCTCCAGATAACATATAACGCTAACCAAATGATAGCTTTCCAATACTTCTTCTTTTCGCTCGAGAAGGATGGCAACCCCTTATGAAAAATCAACTCTCTAGTCGACCGCACGTTGCATTGACTCAAACCCCACCATCTGAAAAAATTTCCCCATGGAGAGCTAGCTTTATGACAAAAGAAGAAGCAATGATTGATAGACTCAATCACATCATTACAACACAGGCATAACACAGTATGAAGATCGATGCCAATATTATCAAGATATTTCCGAACCGGGACCCGACCATGAGCTAACCGCCAAATAAAAACGTAAACCTTTTCTGAGACAAGCTTATTCCAATCCGTCTCCGCACTCCTCCTATCCTCCCCCAACAGATAGTTATCCACCCTCTCTTTAAGTTCTTTAACTGAAAACATCCCATTCTTGCTTAAGCCCAACTCCATTTATCGATTTCATCTATTTCCATGCCATTCAAGAATCTGCCTAGCTCCAATGCCTCCCCCACCCCTCTACCTCTCGGCTCTCTAATCTACTCTAAAACCCACTGCCACCTATTCTCCCTCCGTACCCCCTTCTCTCCCACCTTCACCTCTTTGTTAGTTTCTAATCGGTATAATCGAGCAAATTTATCCTTTAGCAGCACCCTCTCTCCTACCCATATGTCATCCCAAAAAGAAGTGTAATTCCCGTTCCCCACCACTTTAACAAACGAAGAAGAAAACTCAACCCCCGTATCCTCTAAGATTTTCCCCAATTCAACTTTATTCCCCCAAACACCCCCTTAGTGATAAGACCACTCCCTTATTTCAAACCGCCATCTTGACCATAAATATTAGAGATAACCCTAACCCAAAATGCTCCCCCCTCCACCTTATATCTCCACCACCATTTCCCAAGTAACCCCCAATTCATAGGATTAAGGCTCCCAATATTAAAGCCCCCCCCCCCCCCAATTTTTTTTTTTTTTAGAGAGAACGTCATTCCATTTTATCCACGATATGTGTTTACCCTCACCGCCCGACCCTCCCCAAAATAATTTTCTCCTCACACTCTTAATATAATCAATAACACATATTGGGGACCTAAAAGGGAAAATAAATACGACGACAAGCTTCCAAGAACCGATTTGATCAAGGTTAGACGACCACCAAAAGATAACAACCTCGCCTTCCAATCCGCAAGTCTCTTATCAAATTTTTCCATCACCGGACGCCAATGAACATTTTTATGCATGCTACACCCAACTGGTAACCCGAGGTATACAAAGGGAAACTCCCCGGCACTATACTCCAAGCATCTTGCCCAATTAACCACTTCTATTTCATCCACATTTAATCCAAAGAGTTTACATTTACCTAAATTGACTTTTAGCCCCGATGATGATTGAAAACACTTAAGGAGACACATCAAATTATTAATATTTTTAGTACTCCACTCTCCAAAAAAGATGGTGTGTGAAACAACAAATCCTCCACCTTTAAGCTTAATACCGTCATAAAACCCTCTCTCCACCACTTGTTGCATTGCCACATTAAGACCCTTTGCCACTAATAAGAACAAAAACGGAGAGAAAGGATCACCTTGACGTATCCCCCTTGACATCGAAAATTCCCTCGTAGGCGATCCAACACAAGCTTTAATCCATTCTCTCCATTTTCTCCTAATTACCGAAAATAAAAATTCCCAATTTATAGAATCATACACTTTCTCAAAGTCAACTTTGAAATCAAGCTCTTCTTTTTTTACTTCTTGCAAAAATTAACCACTTTATTCTCCGCCATGAATTGCTCTTCCGCCTATGAAAGCACTTTGTACTTCTCCGATTACTGACCCAATAACTCTCTTGATCCTTTCTACTAATAACTTTGCAATATTCTTATAAAAACTCCCAATAAGAGATTTGGTTCGGATATTTAGTCAAAGAGTTGGCGTGCGTATGTAATGTTGTAAGGAACAAATTTAACTTTTCATGATTCTATTTATAGAAGTTCTGAAACATGTGAAAAGATTATGAGATCAAACAAATGACTTCTAACTCGAGATATATAAGTTACTCGTCTGTCCTCGTGGGTTTGATTCTTATCACGAACATATATATATATATATATATATATATATATATATATATATATATATATATATATATATATATATATATATATATATATAAATTATAAAAAATGTTTAGGATTGCATATTTTGAATTTATATATATAAAGACGTTTAGGATTGCATCTTTTGGTGCATATTGTATATTTTACACGTAAACTGCAAATAAGAAATATATGATATAAAAAACATGTCATTTTTGTAAACCAAACATGTTTAATTTAAAGTTGGTCCGGTCAAATGACTTTTTTTATTTTAAGTCACAGTGTAATATGAATTTTGCTTTAGACCAAAAATTCTTTCCTAATTGAGACAAAAAAAAAAATTTAAAGAGTTAATTATATATATTGCTTCTATGGTTTATATAAAATTATGAATTATGTTTATAAGTTTAAAAAGTTGCGTAAATCATTAACTTTTAGGAACTAATTACGTTTTTTGTCCCTAAAATGGTTTTCTATTAAAAGTTTTCGGTAAAATCATCGTTAACTAATTATACATTTCGTCCCTGAAATAGATGTTTGTGACAACCGTCAAATTTCAGGCACTCTTTACGTTCTATGTCTCTCGTTTTGTCTATTGCGTCTTTAAATTGAACCTTTACCGGAACCGCGCTCGTATTGGAATCGCAACCGGCATCAACTTATATAAGTCCTAATGCCAAGAAAACACCTAACGGACCTTCCTAAGTTCATAACGTAACATACTTTAAAACTTTAGTTAACGAAAAGGTCCAACGAAACAATTATACAAAAACAGCAAAAATCAAAATTTTGTGACAAAAATGGTCCAGAACGGCGCACAGTGACCTTGTGCGCCGTCCTGGAGGACCAACTCCGAAAATATTTTCAAATTTTTGCATGTCTCGATTTCCTACATATTTTTACCCAATCAATCTCGGGTTCCAGTCATTATTCACTGCATTTGCAGTACCAACACCCCACTTAATGATTTTTGTTCATTTTCATTTCATTTTTCATTTACATATCATTTCTTTTATAACAAAAACATAAAACACAAACTTTTCTCTCAAAAACACTCTCTAAACACCCTTGTTCCAGAAATTTCCAGCAACCAAAATCCAATTTCCATCCATTAAAATCGTTCAAATCATCCAAAGAAACAAAAGGAACCAAGAAATTTCGGTAAAGGACCATTTTTGTAAAGATTTTCAACCATCATCCAAGCGATTTCCACCGGTAGATTTCTTTCTATTTACTGTTTTTATATAAATAACAACTTACATGGATGATCTATTGAGTTAAAATAAGTTTTTACAAAGATTTATAACGTTTTATGTACAAAAACGATTTTTGACCCAAATATGGTTTAGATCTATGTTTTTATGAATAAAAACACTTTAGAAACACTGGAAATGACATTTTATTAAGTCTAGACCAAATGCATGTCGAAATCCGTGGCCAAAATAATCGTTTTGAACGAAAAATCCCGAAAACGCGATGTGTGCGCCGTCCTCATGACCAGGACGACGCAGCGAGCAAAAATTTAGCTTCTGTGCGCCGTCCTGAAGGTCACAGCGGCGCACAGGCCTGGCTGTTTTTCCCGATTTGCATTATTTCGACGTTTTGGACTTGGTTGACTTGCTGACTTTTCGTAAATACCACTTTGGGGACTGAGTCTGGAAAATAAATATACATTGGTGTCTTGTAATGAACTTTTGGAACTTAAATGGACTCGTTCAAATATAAAATCGTGTTGTATGTATTTTGTGAGCGGTATTGACATTTGGATTTTTGGATATCAAATTTGGGCGCGGAAGCGCTGCCCAAATTTCATTAGAAAAGTCCAAACCAACTCAGCGACCAAAGTTACTTATAACACAATAATAATAAACGTCAAAATTGGACTTTTTTGGACAAAAATGTAACTTTCACCGTTTTGAGACTATTTTGGATTAAACTTAACCTTGACACTTAAAGTTTAATTAAAAACATAATTATATTATCTTAAGTACAATAACATAATAGGTAATAACAATTGGACTATCTTGATATTATTAGGCGACCCGTGATTTCCGGCTCCCGCTCCTACCGATTCCCGAGTTTCTTTGTCTTCGCAATCCGTGAGTTACACCTCTCCCTTCTCTTGCATTTTAAGTACTCTTTTTGGGGAAAACATGAGATCAAATTCTTTTGTGAACAATATCTTTTATGTGAAACTGTTTTACGTGCTTGAACCTATGTACAACGTATTGTGATCTATTTTTGGAAAATTTTGAACTATTGAGCTACCTTTCTATTTTTGGAAACTTTTGAACTATTGAGCTACCTTTCTATTTTTGGAAACTTTTGAACTATTGAGCTACCTTTCTATTTTTGGAAACTTTTTGAACTATTGAGCTACCTTTCTATTTTTAGAAACTTTTTGAACTATTGAGCTACCTTCCTATTTTTGGAAACTTATTGAACTTGCAACTCTTTGAACTCTTGGAACTTTGAGAACTTTTGGACTATTTTAGAACTTTGCAACTAATATGCGTAAACAACATCATTTATTCGGTTTGGCTTACCTTAGACTAACTAGGTTTGCCTCTTTGGATATTTGATTAGACAATGATAGCTTGATTGTATTTTGGAGCAAAACCCTAGGTGAGGATATAAACGCCGTAAGTACAAACAAACAATTTTTAGAATGGAACGGACAATATGCCCCGCAACTTTTTCTTGGAACTGAACTCTACACACTATTAAAAATAGCCGTTAGTAAATATGGGTATCGATACTTAGGAGCGGTCACTCCTTACTTTAGGGTAGCAACCTGGGTACATATTACTAAGTTCTCGCGAACTCGAACTAGACTGGAACTAGGGGCTGGAACTTGACCAGAATCGGTTTAGTGTGCTAAATCTTACGTTATATTAAGCTTAGTGGTTGGTACAACTCGAGGATCATAGGTCTTTATTTACGCATATGCTTACTTACTGTCTTACATATGTGGATTAATCCACCGCTAAGGTAATGACTACGCACTTTTTCCGCTTGCTACGCGACTTGACTTTGAACTTATTTTGGAACTTACTTGAACTTATTTTGAACTCACTTTGAACTTATTTTGAACTCATTTGGAACTCTCACGAACTTGGACTTATCATGAACTTTTATGAATTTTGAACTGATCTTGAACTTTATGGACTTTAAACTTGTCTCGAACTTTTACGAACTCTAGGCTCTTGACTTGAACTATTACGACAGTATATAAACTACCTTTATGCGATTACTTATCCGCTTACTCCTTTTTGAAAGACTTTGTACTTATACATATACTTGTCGAACCTTATTTGAAACCTTTGGTCAACTTATAAACTGTAACTCACTCACTACGTTTTCGTAGTTGACACTTTATCTCATGTTTCAGGAACTAAGCGTAAGTCTTGAAGTGCATTGCTCAGGCGGGTCAAGCCAATTATGTGAAGTGTACCTCGGGAAAAAGGCTTTTATTTTGGGAATTTTTATTGAAAACATTTTATTATGTATTATGGTCTTAACTTGAATCTTGGTTGTATCTTTGAATTTTTGTACTTTTCCAACTTTAATCTTATTGACTTGAACCGTTGATTTTAGTGTAACCCGTGAAATGATTCTTTGCTCTTCACATTCCGTGTTTCCGCTTTAGCGGGGTGTGACAATGTCCATTATAAATTAAGGACAAAAAACATAACTAGTTTTTAAAAGTGGACGATCTATGTAATTAAACCTTAGGAATGAAATTAATAATTTAAAGTAAGGTTGTTAAGATCGAGATCCTACCTCGGATCGTTTTCGTGTTCGTAAGATCGGAATCCTAAGATCGGATCGAGATCGTAAGATCCTATTAAAATATGTTTTTATCATATTAATATAATCTATAATTCATATAATTGCTAATTATATGTCAAAATTATTGGTTTCCTAATATTTGAACTTGATGAAACGGATGTAATATAATTCATATAGATATAGATTACTTAATTGATTTATTATTTATTTTGATTTACATTTGTCCGCTGGTTGAAGTTAAATATATTATAAACAAATTACTTTTGTGACAACCGTCTTATTTCAGGTGAAAACCGCATTCTCTATCTTTGACTCAACTTTAAATTGATCTTGTTATTACTTTTCTCGTAAACTCGAGTGTGTAGAATCGAACTCGGAATCACATAAATGAATCCTAATACCAAGAAAACACTAAGTGAACTTGTCTAAGTTCCTATTTTATATAACCGGAGAACTCTAGTTAACGGAAACACTTAACATTGGAACGAATGAAAAACCGAAAAAGGCAGGTCTGCCACTCCAGCCGCGCCGCGGTCAGGCCACCGCGCCGCGATGGAGCACGCAGACAGCCACTTTTGTAACTTTAAAAACTTAACCAAACGGGCCAAACTTAAAACAACGAATTTCTCCAGCTTCATAGAGCCCAAGGCCTCTTTTAGAAGTCCAGTTATGTTAAGTTTGAATACATATAACATAACACAAACACATTCACACACACACACAACAATCAAACACACACTCTCTCTCTCACTTGAAGCTTAGACAAACACTCTCTCCATTCCTCTTCACATACAGAAGTTTTCACACCACAAATACAGTAAAATCATCCACATAAACACACCCAAATCGTTCATCAAGTAAGGAGGAAGAAAGGGGGTAACATTTCATTGGGTTAAAGGTGCATTTTCAAAGCTTTTGGGTCAAAAATCTCCAAGGATTCTCTTCAAACACCTTCAAACCACTTTAATCTCGGTAAAAATCCTTTTAATCTACTGTCTTTACAACATATACTCATTGCATGTACCATCCATCACCTAAAAATGAGTTTATATGAAAATATTTCACCATTTATGAACAAAAACGGGATTTTTGGTAAATGCATGGTTAGATCTATACATTTTGGTTAAAAACACTATATAAACCATGAAACATCCATTATTTAGGTATATCTTTGGTTGCATGTCGAAATCCAACTTAAAAACATCAAATTTCTTCAAAAACGAGCTTGACCAAGAACCTGTCACAGTGACCGCGGCGCAGTCGCTTCACCGCGGCGCGGTCAAGGTAAAACCTCTGACCGCGGCGCAGTCCTCCCACCGCGGCGCGGTCATGCTGCTGACAGACTACACAATAACCTAAGTTTAAACCGTTTTGAATCGTAACGCTAAACTAGCCATTTATACACATGTTCAACACTGAAGTCAGCAACTATAATCAGTAGTAAACTAAACTTATAATCATTCAATCTTGGTATTATTATTATAGGATTCCCGTGATTCCGGTCCGTCTCGATTACTCCTCGCACGCGTAGCTCATCTTTGCAAACCGTGAGTTACAACCCCACTTTATTTACTGTTTTCAAATAACTTTTGGGGGAAACAAGAGATCTAAATAAACATCTGAAACTGTTATGATCTTTGGTACAAATTGTGAAACTTATACTTATTTAGTTTTATGGCCGTTTGGCCTATGATAAACTAATGGTTTGCCACCCTTTATTCGGCTTAATGGTTCGCCACCTTTACTCGGCTTTTTGGTTCAAAACTATATTAAACTCATTTAATGCCACTCTCGGCACTCGTATGTACTTTGATTGATCGTATAACTATCGTGACTCTTGAGGGATATAACTAACCATAAGTGACTACTACTAGTTTAAAAATAACATCAGTGCCTAAATTTTTCGTAACACACTATTAGCTTTGTTAAGCCGTTTAGTAATTATGGGTATCGATACTTAGGAAATAACCGTTCCTTGCTTAGGCGGCAGCTTAAGTACATATTACTCGATCAGAAATGACTCCCCGTTGTAGTCGGGGTAAGGGGCCTCACGGTTGGTAATTCGGTTTAGTGTGAACACTTAAGTTATATTATGCCAAGTAGTCGTTATACATGAATTCAATCAATAGTTACTTATCTTGCGCGTATAGAGTTATACGACTTCCGCAACTATCTTTAATCAACTGTTTTGGTTCGAACTATTCTTTAAGTATTGTTCTACTTTTAGAAATCTCTAAGTACTGATATACTTACTCAAAACCTTTTTAGTCGAGGACTAGAAAAACTGTAACTCACTCACTACTTTATTGTAGTTGACACTTTATCTCTTGTTTCAGGAAATCAAGTGTAAGTCACGAAGTGCAATCGTTGGATGGGTCTGGAATGTCACGTGAAGTCAAGAATCGGGAGAAGACCTATTTTGAATATGTTTTGGGAATTTTATCAAACAATTCATTATGTTGTTTCGTGATGTACTTTTCAACACTTGGTTATCTTTAAACTGTAAACTCTTATTTTATTCGTAATGACTTGAAACCGTATGTTTTTATTTATAACTCGTGTGATGATATCTTGGCTCTTCACATTCCGTGTTTCCGCTTTAGCGGGGTGTGACAACTTTTTAAGTGTTTAACTGGTTACACGATTTGTTTTTTAATTTATTTTAACAAAAGTTAATTTATTTATAGCTTTTTTGTTCTCAAATTCAAAAAAAGTGGGATCAGGTCGTACAAAGATCCTAAGATCTTAAGAGCAAGATCGAAATATTGTTAAGATCTTATGGTTTTTAGATCCTATGCAGGGTCGGGATCGTTTTTTATAAACGAAATCATAAAATTGTAAGATTTGAAGGTCAAGATCAACATCTTAACAATCTTGATTTAAAGTAAACCACAAAGACAATTTATGTAAGACATTATTTTAAACGTTTTGTCCCTTTTAAGTTAAATTCTTTGATGACATGGTTATGAAGTGTTATGCTAAAGGTTTATGATCTAAAAGGTAAAAACTTTGGCTAACTTCTAAACTTTGAGATGAAAGCAAAGTCTCAAACCCCTTAAACAAGTTAAATAAACTTTGATAGTACTTTCTACCGCCCATCGTATGTGCACAATGTGCTTAAAAAATGACATCGCAAACCTTTAACACGTGGTATAAGTAAACACATGCTTAATTAATTATATATATTTATTGTTTTAGATGAGCGAGTGAGAGAGAAATATATATTTATTTATATTTATTAGATCAAAAAATTAATCAATCAAAGCCATTGAAAATATGTCTTTTTACACCTATTAAGTTTGCCCTAAAATTGACTTTTTATTATACATTATAAACACATGGTAAATGCATTCAATTTATATTCCGTAAAAATTGAATACTTAGTTAAACAAAAAAAAAACACATGTGAATTAAGAAAATATGTTGTATGGTGAAATGATATAAATTCAAACGGAATAGTTAGTTCTTATATAAATAAAGACGAAACTCTTGACATTATCATATATAAATCACTATATAGATACTTAAAAAGTTTATGAACTAGTCTTAATAAATTATTGAGCCAAATAAAAAGAAGTTGTTGACATTATTATATATAAATTAGTATTTCAAGGATCATTTAAAAAATGTTATTTTCTATACGTTTTCCTTTATATGATTTTATTAGGATAAAATCTATATAAAGCACATTGTTATAGAATATTATCGAGCAAACAAATAAAGAAAATATCACTTAAATAAAAACCTATCCGAAAGAACTTGTTAAAATAATTGTTCATTTTTTTAATGTATTGATTCAAACCAAGGTTATAGGTAACGTAAGGCGTGGCGTGGAGGCATGAGTAAGCCTCAAGCTTTGCAAGAAATGGCAAGACATGGCGTTTTTCAAAGCGTGACAAGGCGACAAAAAATTTAATATATTTTATAATTTTTTTTATATATACTTGTATATATATTTTTACTATTGTTAAGTTTTATAAATATCAATAAATTATCAAAAAGTCAGTGTTAACATTTAAGTATATATATATTTTAAGATATATAGTCACCATTTTACAATCAAATGATCTTTATAGTCATTTTTAACTATTTTTAAATTTATTTTTTTTTTTAAATTTCCGTAACGCGTTACAAAAGAATCACGTTAAGGCGCGCCATGGCCACATTTTTTTTCCGCCACGCCTAACAAAGTCGCCTTGCATGATTTCGTAACTTTCTCGCCACGCCTTTACAACATTAGGCAATATACATGAGTACATGACTAACAACATTAGACAATATATATGACTAAACTCTTTAACCAGAAAAAAGTTTCTTTTATTGGATTCATATTGAAGATGTTTAAACCAAATTTTATTACACGTCTATATCGAAGATGTTTAAACAACATTAAGACAATATACATAAGGAAATTCCACATAAATAAAACCGGATCATGAAATGTTTATAAATTTTGTGAGTGTAAAAACAAGTGGAGTATAGGTGATGGGACCCTCTTATTATTTAATTAATTTTATTACACTCACAAAACTTAAATATAATCTAGGGGTGAGTAAAAACCGAATCGAAAACCCAAAATCCGAAAAAACCGATAAAAACCGAACCATAAAACCGAATCGAATACAAAAACCGATGGTTTGGGTTTCGATTTTTGAGAAACCGAAAAAAGTGGTTCGGTTTGGGTCGGAGGGTAAAACCAAACCGAAAAAAACCGAACCGAACCATTATATGTATGTCAATTTTAACATGTTCACTTTTAGTAGATATTCTAAGTTTTATTCTTTTTATTTTTTTCCTTTGTCTAAAATTTTAAATCATCCTAATTAATTACTACCTAAACACACAAACTCTCGATGCTAATAGTGAAGACTCAAAGTTTTCTTTTCTAAATTTCCAATCTCATACTTATCAATATATAATCTTTTGCTGCCATGTAGGCCGCAATACTCAGCAACATATAGGTTTATTTCTTCATTTTTGATTTTTTTTTTTGTTGCCATGTAGGCTATAGTTTACTAAGCCACATATAATATTGTGAACTGCTTCGCCAATTATTGCGTAACATAGGCTTCCATTTGAGATTTATTTCACAAGTTTTTCTTGACAGATCTATGAATTTGCCCATGTCCAGAAACCGAAATAAAAAACCAAACCGAACCGAAAAAAAACCGAAACCGAGTGGAACCGAACCAATGTAGAAACCGAACCAAACGGTTTGGAACTTTCAGGAACCGAAATTTCGGTTTGGGTTCGGGTTGAGGTCGGAACCGACCCAAACCGACCCATGCTCACCCCTATAATCTATCATTTTCAAAATAAAAATGAGAGGATCTTGATCCATAAAAACTTATACAAAAAAACTTTGTTTGAATAACTATTTTTTTTTTTATGTATCGATTCAAACATGGGGCAATATACATGACTAAGCTCTTTAACCAAAAAAGGATTTTCATATCGAAGATGTTTAAACGAAATTTAATACATATTTATCTTATTCAATCCGGGCAACGCACGAGTTTAACACTAGTTACATGTTGCGAGAGACGCGAAATATAGATAACCGTTATGCAAAAAACCAAACACTAACAAACACTATATTGAAAACCAGCTTAGAAATCTTCATTCTGAACCTTTAAAGAGACTTAGCGCGAGTATAATCCTCATGTAGACGTGACCCAAGTAAGTTAAGTCAATAAAAGGTACAAATTGTGTTAATAGAAGATGCAAAATGAACAAGAATATGTCTCTAAAGGTTAAAATGACTTATTTGTTTTTTATGTACCATTCATTACTTTGTCTCCGCCATCGTCCAACCGACAGGGCTAGGTGTACCGACGGATTCAATGTAATTGTTGTCAAAAAATTACGGTTTGTTAATAGGGTACAAGTGTTAATAATATGGCTAATGATAGATTATAACCGAAGTTTCATGTAGACAAATTGGTAAAACACTCCTTTGTAAAAAACTAGCTTATTGACCCGCATAATATGCGGAGAATTATATCAAAAAATATATAATGTTAACAAAGAACATATAACTTATATAAAAAGATTAATAGAAAGCTATTAGTCATGTAGACAAAATAATTATATTTGCAAATGTGAAGTTAAATAAAACATTTTCTGTGTAATTCGTAAAAAACCTTATTAAAAATAAAATAATTATAATATATAAAAAAAACAATAAAATAATTTTAGTTTCTTTTTATACTAAAAATGTGTATGTGTTTGAAGCAAAAATATGTTTTGTATTTTTTAGAATTAATTTAAAATACAAGTTTTAGATTATTTAAAGTAGAAAAGTTAATTAGTTTTATTTAATTAATATTATTAAAAATAAGGATTAAATAAGTAAAGGGGTTAAAATGAAATTATTAATGCTGACATCATCAAGATGATCTAATGGTTTAAATTAAAGTTGAATTTCCATCTAATGGTTAATATATTGCCAAGTGGCATTTTAGGCCGATATGCAGGTTTTTTTTTTTTTTTTCTTATTACGTAGAATTGTTATTTCTTTTTTTTCTTCTTTTCAAATTTGTGAATAGTTAAAAATTAATAATACTATTAATAGAGTTGTTAATTGCCTGTTCTATTTCTGGTAGAGGAATAAGGTTTCGTTATGCTATTTAAATGTTTATGGTATAAAATTTCAATGAACTTTTCTTTTTCTTCTTTTTAACTAGAAATAAACTACTACACGTTCATATTATAAAATGCCTAGAGCAACCCAACCTATTTAGTTGGTCTAAAGTTTCTTTTTCATGCTACTATCGGTCCATTTTACTTCTGGATTCGCCTGTACAAACCAAACATAACCAATTTATAGAACTTAATTTCATTCTTTAAAATCGATTAAAAATAGTAAAACCGAAAAATTATCTTACAATATCTCTAGAATCATTTGTTAAAACAAAAAATCTACTTTTTTTCTTTTAGTATAATGCCTTCTGAAAGTTCTCATAACATGTTTGATCACTTTCGAAAAACATGTTTTGATAATTTAAAAAGTTATGTTCACACAACATTTAACATTCTCTGATAACCTTTCAATAAATATAGGAATTAAAATCTTAACATAAATATTGAAACATACACTATTAAAAGAAAAAGAAACAAGTGAAAAAGCAATGATGGCTGAGATTACATTTTGGTAAAGTTCGTTTTTATTCAAAAAAAATTAATGAAAGTTAACCTCTTTCCCTTATATTAGCAGAAAAAAAAAATCATGTTAAACCAAAACCAGTGAACAAATTAAAATGAGTTTACCTATTTAAAAAAAAATCATAGTTGGGTAAAACGAAAAGTTACCAGGATAATTGCTTCATTTTTAGAGTTATTCAAAACTTCAAAATATAACTTTTGACTTTTTCCTTTTTCTCTTTTTTTTGTTATAAACTAGATTATTTTTCCGCAATAGCGCAGACAAAGATAAATATTAAATCGTAGACTTTAAGTTTTTATAGATTTTAAGTTATTATGAAAAGACAATGTTATACATATAAAAACATATATACCTTTACGTTTATACACATGTTTTGATATTTTTCATTAGAAGATTTTAAAATAATAATAAGGTAAATCATAGTCCAAATTTAGTGATTTTATAAGTAAATTATAATTTTGTTTTTATTTTAGTGCAGATGGAAATTAAAGAGAGAATATAATTATGTGTTGTAAGAGGGTGTAAAATGAAAATATTTTTTGATGACATCATCAATTTGATCAAATGGTTGACATTAAAGAAGTTAACTCATCCAAGGGTCCTTACTTCGCCATGTGGCATTTAAGGCCCATCTTTTATTAATATTAAAGATAAAAATGAAAGAAACTAAAAATGATTTTAGTATTTAATGTCAAAGAAATAACGAGTGTAAAATTGCATACATGAGCGGATTGTCACTGGTTCATGGATATATTATATGCGTACCGACAGAGGCGAAGCCAAGGAGATTCGCGGGGACCGATGACTTACTTTATAAAATTATGGTCATATATATAATATTTTGGGCTTATTGAAGGGGGTCGATATGTAATATTTAGGACCTTTTAGGGAAGCCGACATATAAAATTCAATTTTTTAAATTTTTTTTATATAAAATAGGTCCGATAGGAATGGACCAAGCATAAATATGAAACATACACTATTAAAAGAAAAAGAAACAAGTGAAAAAGCAATGATGGTTGAGATTACATTTTGGTAAAGTTTCGAAAAAATTAATGAAAGTTAACCTCTTTCCCTTATATTAGCAGAAAAAAAAAAATATCATGTTAACCCAAAACCAGTGAACAAATCAAAATGAGTTTACCTATTTAAAAAAGGTCATAGTTTGATAAAACGAAAAGTTATCAGGATAATTGCTTCATTTTTAGAGTTATTCAAAACTTCAAAATATAACTTTTGACTTTTTCCCTTTTCTCTTCTTTTTGTTATAAATAAAAATGAAAGAAACTTAAAATGATTTTAGTATTTAATGTCAAAGAAATAATGAGTGCAAAATTGCATACATGAGCGGATTGTCACTGGTTCATGGATATGTTATATGCGTATCGGCAGAGGCGAAGCCAAGGAGTTTCTCGGGGACCGATGACTTACTTTGTAAAAATTTTGTCATATATATATATATATATATATATATATATGTATATATATATATATATAATATTTTGGGCTTATTGAAGGGGGTCGATATGTAATATTTAGGACCTTTTAGGGAAGCCGACATATAAAACTCAAGTTTTTATATAAAAGATTATATAAAATAGGTTCGATAGAAAGGGATCAAGCACCCCTCACTCCCTCGGCCTCCCTTTGTCTCCGCACCTGCGTACCGGTATATTATGTTAATCTTTATACTATTTAGGAAGGGGATATTTGATATTATTATTTTAAATTGGGTATATGTGATATTTATGTAGTTAGGTAGGGGAAATTTGAAATTCTTCATTTCAAACCATCTTAAACTCCAATTTTTTTTTTATATTTATTATCTAAAAGGAATTAGTATAATTTTTCACACAGACAAATAAATATAAATTAAAAACAGTTTATGTGTTTGCAAAAATGTATTTGTCAATTTTGTCAAACAAGTTTAGTTCGTATTTCATTTCCATTTGGTTCACATTTTCAATATATCGTTGGAGAATTCAAAATTCAAACAACAATCGATTAATTGTCCAAATAATAAGTGAGTTTTATACAACTCGTAGATTTACTAGCCAGATATAATCCGTAGATTTACTAGCGAGACACAAACACCCACGATCGCAAGCATGTATGAAATAAAACCCGACAACAAATAACCTAACTTGTTGGGTCTAAAGAAAATTCGGTAAACAAATTATACATAAGGGTATCCGCGTCCAAGCACCAAATTCTAAAATAAGTGAAATTACAAAATTCAACCATAATGTTCTTGAAACCGCAATAGGGGGTTTAAGGTTTTTAAAACCCTAATTGAATACCATTTTCCCCAAATCAATGATATCAGTATCGATTGATATTAGGGTTTCTTACAGTTAGTTAGAATTAAATTAGTGTAGATTAGATTTATGGCAGTAGTAGTAGTTAGGAGATTAGGAATGAACAAATTACTAAAATCATTAAACCCACAATTAATCATACGAATACCACCCCCAATCTTCATTTCTTCTTCATCTGCAACACCGTTACCGTTAGCGAGTCGTTGTTATCATGATGGGAGACCTAGAGGTTCTCTTTGGAGGGGAAAGAAGTTGCTTGGTAAAGAAGCTCTATTTGTTATTTTGGGGTTAAAGAGAGTTAAAAATGATGAAGATCAACTTGACAAGTTTGTTAAGGCGCATGTCTCCAGGCTTCTAAAGATGGATATGGTTGGTGTTCTTAACGAGCTCGAACGACAACAGGAAGTGCACTTAGCCGTTAAGGTTTTACTCTCTAGTATATTAATTCCATTTCTTAGTTTATAATATATTGTGTCTCCCTTTACTACCTTCTGGAATATCGTTATGTTTCTTTGTTTTAATAGTAGTAACAGATACGGGCCAAATGGGGTGAAACTTCCCCGTACTGTCAAAATTGAAAACCCTCGACACAAAGTGTTAAGCATTACTTGTTTTGACCTGTTAAAGGACCTACCCGTTTTACCTCCTCCATATCTTCTATGTTTTATTTGGTTTAGTGTCCGCACTTGGTATACGGCGTTTACCTGTAAAACACACCGAAGGCCAGTTTTTTTTGTGCAAACAGAGCGACCAGTCTTATGCAATGCTTTCCTTTATAATCTCCCCTAGACAGATTGATTTATATTGGAGTTGGAATTGGATTGATAATGAAACCAGTACACGTGTTGTTATGTCTAAGGCTTTGCAGAAGCACATTAACGCAATTAATAGTCCGTCTTGCAAAACCTCCCACCAGAGGCCAATTAGGGGTGGCAATTCAGGTCGGGTTCGTGTTCACGGGTTCGGGTTCGCGGGTTGGCAGGTCAAAAACATTCAACCTGAAACCGACCTGTTTATATAAACGGGTTATAAATCTCAAACCTAACCTGTTTACCTTGAACCTGAATCCGACCCATATAACCTGTTTAATTAGACGGGTTAAACAGGTTAGCGGTTTAAATGGGTCAAGCGGGTCAAACAGGTTAACTTTTAAAATGTGCATCCAAAACTTCAGATGTGCAGGTTATAATCAAGTAGATAGCAGCTTGTAACGAATGGAAAACTGTAACAAATTTTTTAAAATAAGCAACAAATTGAAAAATGAAACAAATTACATTCACAAATGGAACATAAGTTGTGTTGTTGAATACGAGTTCATAACAAAAGATTACAACAGCAAAAGTACCAAGTTAAATGGAACATATGGTGAAGCAGATCTATGGAAAGAAGAGTGAAGATCTTTCAATGAAATATAAATTAAATTGGTTGTGGTGGTATTCGGTGGTGCGTGTGGGTTTGAGAATTTAAAGGGTGAAAAAAGGCGTGAGATTATCATCTAGTTTCTAGATGGGATTAATGATTTCAATTTACAAGAAGGCTTTTCATTTATCTATAACATGTAAAGTTAATGATTTCAATT
This sequence comes from Senecio squalidus, assembly GCA_910822075.1. Classification (NCBI taxonomy): domain Eukaryota; kingdom Viridiplantae; phylum Streptophyta; class Magnoliopsida; order Asterales; family Asteraceae; genus Senecio; species Senecio squalidus. The sequence goes on from CAJVGC010000592.1 coordinate 26,272,335, forward strand.
TACAAGAAGGCTTTTCAATTTACAATATTTTAAAAAATGTTTTATTAATTAAACGGGTTGGCGGGTCAACCCATTTAAATTTTTACCAACCCAAACCTAACCCGTTTAATAAACAGGTCAATTGCGTCAACCTAAAACCGACCCGAAATTTATTTACCTCAACCCAAACCTGTTTATTTTCGTGTCGGTTTCAGGTCGGGTTTCGTGTCAGGTCAGAAATTGCCAGCCTTAAGGCCAATATGCCAAAAACGAGAGAAATTCTGTCCCTCTCTTTCCTTTGTTTAACCCATATCTCTGTACAGAGGTACGAGGATGTAAAAAGAGGGAATTTTGGTGTAGGATTTTTGCAAAATGAACTAACCTTTTGTTTATTGTTTAGCGTAATTCGTTAATGAGTGAAGCAGCATACATAGTATGTCTAACCGAATTAAGAAGAATTCAGTCCCACCTATATGTTAGATAGATACGTACTTATGTAGGATTGGGAGATTCTTTTAGATCCCGTATATCATATGGACTAGGTCTGTCAATATGGATCTAAATGCTCAAAGGTGGGTCAGTTTAGGCTCTCATATGGTCTGCCTACAAATCAAGGTTTTAGGTGTATGCCAATCTATCTCATATGATGTTCGTCCCATTGAAATACGAAGGGACTGGGATCAACAACTGCTTTATTTTATGAGTATAAAAAAACTACTGAAGCATCATTTTATATATTTTGTCCCAAGATGGGGAGTAGAGTTTTGTTGTCGAAGCTCTATAGTCTATACTTTGGATTAGTTTTGAAGTTACTTTATATCAATTTCTTTTTAACAGTTACTTGCATCTAATATGTGTTTGTGTTATAATATATAAAAGACAATTCAAAAACCTGATCGGATCAATCCAACCCATTTGACCCGTTACCCAACCCACCCATTTTGCCACCTCGAATACGAACCAAAGGTTTAATTTCATAATGAAAATATGACTTGTTATTTTCAGATGTTTTGGGTGATTCAAAAGCAAGACTGGTATACACCTGATGTATATTTATACAAAGACTTGATTATTTCATTATCTAAAGCTAAAAAGATGGACGAGGCAATGAAGCTGTGGGAAAGCATGAAAAAGGAAAATTTGTACCCTGATTCTCAAACATACACGGAAGTTATTCGCGGGTTTTTGAGTTTTGGATCTCCTGGGGATGCTATGAACATCTACGAGGACATGAAGCAGTCTCCAGATCCACCAGATGAGTTACCGTTCAGAATTTTATTAAAGGGCTTTCTGCCACATCCCCTGTTGAGGAACAAGGTGAAGCAAGACTTTGAGGAGATTTTTCCTGATCGGAGTATTTACGACCCTCCAGAGGAGATTTTTGGATTGCGTTAAGGTTTTCTATTTTATTTATTTTCAAGTTAGTTATAGATAGTAATTTGGTTTAGCACACTATAAGAAAACAAGATATTGTTGATTGTGTCATTTGCTACGGAACCTATCAATTTGTGATGATGGTTTGTTGGTATGAGTTAGCGACTAGTCAACCTTTTGTTATGGTTTCTGCTTTCAAAAATGATCGAGCTTGGTTTTTTGTTGGTGTTAATCATGTAAATTACCGTTTTAGTGTTGTTTTTGTTAAGAGGTACGTACATGAAAGTGATATTATTACTACTGAAATATTTACGAGATAATTTGATAAGTATCACCATATGTGGTTTTGGGGGTTACTGTTTAAATGTGGTGAAATTGATTTTGGTTTTAGATAGAACATAACGATTATGGGTAAATAATATATCGTGTTTGCATCTTTATGAAATGAGTTTTGATTTTGGTTCTTGTTTTGGAACCTCCTACACCAAAGAATTACCCGTCTTTTCATCCATTACATGACTTGCTCATTTTCGCATATTTAACGTGAATGTTTGCCGTGAAAAACTAAACAGGTAAATGAAATGTCTCAGAACTTTGAGGTGGGATGGTACTTACTTTCATTAACATTGGAAGTTGATTAAAATGTCACCCGACTTGCGTTTTTGCATGCATAAATCGATAATTGATGGTTTACCACCGATCAATTCCTTGCTGTCAAATGATATGGCCTTGTTAGTGAATAAATTTGGTTTTTTTTTGTTTAAAATTCTCAAAGATGTAGTATGATGTCAAAACTCATTTTCGGATTTTTTTTGAAAGATTTACTCCAAATGGAAGGTAAAACTCATTCTAACCCAAGAGACAGTCTTCCTTTCATAATGAAAAACAACTGTATGCTTTAGTGATTAACATTTCATACAAAACGACGTTCCAACCCAACAATTAATTTTAAAAGCATATGAGTTTTATTCGTTACAAGAGTTTTTCGGTACTAATAACTCCGACGACAAAGACACAACTACCAACTAGAAAAGAAAAGGCAAATGATAACAGAATCCAAGTGTGCTGAAAATGTTCATTGCACAAACTACTACGAAATTCATTAAGCATCTTGAAATAGATATAATTATTCTGTCTGTCTGCAGTACGGAAAGCCCAGGAGCAAAGATCATCTTGTGATTTTCTTACCGTTAGCTTTCATTTCTCGTCATAGCCATTAAACTTTAGGGGCATGTCAAGTTTCAGAAACCCACGAATGGCGGAATCACAAGCTAAGTCTCAATGTATTCAGGAATATATGGCTTCCCTAAATAAATCTGCTGCATCTCCTCTCTCCATATCTGTACCAGCCAATGTAACTAAATTCAGATAACAATGTCTAGGACCATAATGGCCCGATAAAAACACTATTTTAAAAGTATGATATCTAAAACTCAATGACAAAAGTCGATTTTGAAAGATCATGATGACAATGATGATAAGCAGGGGTTTAACGCGTTTTATATATGTAAACTAGGATCATGATGCCCGGACACTTACAACATACTTTTGCTGTTTTCGCATCTCCGGAGATTATGCAACAATATAATCAATAAATTCACAAAGCTCATGTATAAAGTTTCAAACACTACCCATATTTCCAATTTTCACATTCATCTAAATATGCTAATAACCAAGTCACAGAAAAAAATATATGTAATTTAGCTACATACCATATCACGAAATTCAAGTCGGATACGGGGCACATTTGTCTTGCGGATATCATTTCCATCTGGTCCTCTCTTGTAGTACTCCTGGCCAATCCAATGGGACTGGGAAAAAAAGAAGAAGAAATTACTAATTACATAATCGAGGAAGATTTATAGTGTGCAGAACCATAACTTCAAGAATGAAATTTGTACCTTCATAACATGAGAGAAACCTGATTGGTATACAGAATTACGAGCAATCTCACAAAGATCACAGGAACTTAATTTCCATACCTGAGAAATGATAATATTAATATATGATCATCTAAGGACATCAAACACTATGGCAATATGAGCAAGTTAGATGAAGGGCCAAAATGGGTATCGGTAGAAATGAGTCATTTGTTATACCGGCAAAAAATGACTCATTTCTACCGGAACCCGTCTTGGCCTGTTACCGACCCAGGTAAGATATTTGACTGGTCAGGTTAAGTTGGCATGTTCAACACTTTTTGGTCCATTTTTTTAAACTTTTATTAAAATTAATGTGTTAATTACGATTACCAAAAAAATAGCTCTACCACTGCAATTTAAAACTTTGAATAGACCATTTAGCCCTTTAAGAGGTTAAAAACCGTGGAAACAAACTTTGGTAACTTTCAATCCGTTCGAGCTATTTGACACATGTGAGATTAAACACAACCCAAATTGACCCATCAATACGTAAATGGGTCGAAACTGGAACCTTTATTAAATATACGACTTGTCAGAAATAGGAAGTCAACACTTACAGAAGCAGCAATGCTGTACTCCTCCACCAACGCCTCCTTTGTTAAATGAATTTGTAATGGATCATCAGTAGATAGGGAAACATTAAGGCCTCGGGCAAAAAACTTTGGGAAAGGGTTCCGGTCATAATCAAGAAATAAGGAGTTGTTACTCAAAGGAGACATTGCAAGACCAATCTGACCACAAAGTAGAAGACAGAACATTAGTTATACATCTAAACTGAAGCTCAAAAAACTGAAAAAGTATACTCGTCAGTATTACCTGGGCAACGTAGTACAAGTATTGAAGTACAGGAGACTTTCTCAGGTTTATCCCATGTGCAATGCTATGAGTCGTAAGAAATGAAGCAGCAAGATGGTCAATGTCACCAGCCTGATCAATACAAAATTCATAATGTAAGTCAACGATCAGTAATACGAAATTTAGCAAAGCTGGAGGGGTGTGAAATGCATACCTCCCCACAATGAGGGCGGAATCTGATGGTAGTCATTCCTTTTGATTCGCGGAGCTGTGACAAAATATTAACATACACAAAATCCATAAATTTATATTAGCATGTATTCGTCAGTTGAAAAATGTGATTTTTTTATGAAGTTGTGCATAAAACGACACTTGCTGACACTTGCCTTGTTTAGGGTATAGAGGTTGGCATAACAATAGTATACGTAGTATGCGAAGGCAGGGTTATATATGTTGGTCCATTCTGCTGGTTTTGGCATGTGTTTTGTAGGACGTCTTTCGGGCTTGCTCTCATCATCCACCAAATCTAATCCTACAACCTGCAATTTCAATTATCGCTGCATTATTATACTACACTGCATCAATAGCAAATATTGACAAACTTGGGAACTCTAATCGAAATTTACAATCTTAACAACACATATTTAAAGAAACAGAAATGTAGCTTTGGAGGAGTATGCAGTACGCAAGTTGAACGATAGTAAGATATTTTAAATTTTAAAAGTAGAACCTGTTTTAAGAAAACATGCAGCTGAGGATGTGATCCTGGGTCGATGGTAACTTCAAAGAGAGGAAGGAATATGTTGTCAAGAACGGTCTGAAATGATTCGACAATACCCATTCCCTTGTATATATTGTAAAGTCGTGGCAACTGCAAAGAAAGTGAGGTTCAGAAGTGATCGATTACAGCGATGTTTATGTCATAATGTAGTTGCTACAATCGAAATGTGAAAACTAATGACCCATATAGAAAATATAATTGCTTCTAGTCAATACCTGAATCAGCCATACAACGTTCTCGCTGTACAAATCATTATTCACAATCCAACTCGCCAAATTGTCCCACTCGCTTTGCTTTCTCCCATATACAGATATTCTGTATTCAGCCATCTGTGAAGCAGCATTGTTAAGAATCAGATATAAATATCCCGAAACATGATATGATCCTTAAATTCAGAACTTACTTGATATTTACTCGCTTCAAGATCGTTAAATACTTCTTGCGTCAACTCAGCAAGAAAGCGGCCTAACAAAAAGAGTTAGACACAATAAAGATCTCTTTCTGAGATATCAGTATTCCATAAGTTGAAATAGATGAAGCTTACCCTTGATATGGTTATCTTGCTTCAAGAAAATTTCCCGAAGCCTACTCTGACCGCAGGGATTGTACTTGAGATTAAATTTGTCAAAACGATGAAAGGTATTCTTGTCTGCATGCACATCTAACAGATCTACGTTGAGGTCATAACTGCACAATACAATCGGAGTACCTTAGACAGACTGATTTTTATAACATTCGGACTATAACTATTTTATAGACAATCCAAAATATTATTGTACTACCCAGATAAATCCAAGCTCTCAAAAACTTCTCTTAAAGTCATATACCCTCCATCCCGATAAATTACAACCTGAAAACAAAAGGCAGACAACGAAAATAGAAGTAGGCGCTACTAGAAATCAATATAACGAAGATGAGGAAACAAATCAACACATTACCTCATCGGGTTCTTTTCTCAACTTGGACTTTATGAATCTTAGTAGATGTTTTTGATTCATGCAAGCAGAATGATGAATATGAGTGTCAACTTTCCGGACGTTATAAAAGTCACGATGTGGTGCACTTTTCTGAGCTAGGAATTCTTTATCCGCATTTAGCATCAAATGGAGGTTGAATTTCTTCATGGAGATTTCATATATAGGTGCGTCGATATCAGATAATAAATTATCACCCAAAAAAACTTTAAAGCACGACAAACACAAAAAAACAATAGAAGGACTCGTCTACCTGTTCCAGAAGACCAAGTCGGTGATGGCATACTGTTCGTGTATCACCATTAGCCATCACCTTAAGGATGTGATGCAGGTCAGTGAAAAAGGTTGTTGCATCAACAACTGGAAAAAGATTATTTTTTGCTGAAAAAAGACAACAATTAGACACTCCACCCGCAAAATTCTTCCATCAATTTAAAAACAAAAGAACGAAAATAGGGAATCACGGTATCTTACTATGTTTATTTGCATAAACATGAATGACTCCGTCTACCATTTCAAAATGATGCTGTAGCACAATTAAAATTTCATGTCAGTAAAACTTATACAAACAACTATTATTTATTCAACATGTATCAACGTAAAATACAAAATGGTTTAAAAATATGGAGAACTCACATCAGACTTTGTCTCAGGATGATAATCAAAAGGATTTGGATTGCGCTTCGGAGTACTAGGATCATTTATGACCTCTTTTTCCCATGGAGCAATGTTTTCCCTGAACACGTAGCAGTCTCGCATTTCAAGGCACGCCTGTAAAGCCTTGTAAACCTCCACTTCATCAGGTGATGGTGTCTCTGCAGATAATCATTACAGACAAAATAACGCAATTGGTTAGAAACTAAAAAAACTATGGTTGTACTCCCAGTTTCTAGTATTTATTTCAACTTAGTTGCATCACATAGATTAACTAAAAGAGACACGAGTACCGTATTGATTGATCTTGACTCGTACAAACGTCTCTTGTTCTGGCTCCTTTCTAAGAATATTAGCAGCTATACTAGGTGCCCGTTTCAAAGCGGCTGCAGCTATGGGTAACTGTTCACTAATTGCCGTAACATTTGCAGTCTCCAGGACCTGCTCATTTGATATCCAAGCAGATTTAGTACATAACTTTAAATTCTGTAAACATAATATGACATGCGTCTCGTATAGAACAAAAGAGTATTATCATATAGTGTATCAAAGTTTACCGTGCTCCCATTTGTGTTAAGGTATGCGGCACTTTGATTAGCATGGTCAGTGACATCAAGCTCTTCATCAGATTCTTCTTCAACATTGTCAAAAGCACTTGCACTAACAACCGGAGACTTTGGAGAAGTCGATCTGATTATGAGTGAAGCTCTCTTGGCCAACCCTGAGAGGGCAGTAGGTTTCTCTACGATAATTGGAGCAATCTAGCGTTAAAACTTGCGGCGAAAGTCACGATAACTAAAGGTTGTCTTAGGTAGAAACAAGATGACTGTTTATAGTTGAAAACCATATGGATACAAAATATAAGAAGTCCACACAAGCAAAAAAAACTTATGTGTGAAGTAGCAATAAAGGAGGACATTTAGCACATAAGTAATACATTATTCCAAACCCATTTCTTCCTTTGCTTTGGTGACCTATAAAACTTGTGGTACTATAAGGTCGGGTTGGCAATCATTGTCATGTTCGGGTGGATGGGTTGCGGGTTGGCATGATGGTGGGTTCATAACTCTCAATCCAAACCCGACCAATTTATATAATTATCTCGAAAAAAAAGTAACCCAAACTCAACATATCTCAATCTTTTGAATGCACGTGGGATAAGTACAAGAAATTGTAAAACTGTTACCGAATTTTTAATTTACACTCCATAGTATATAATTTATTATTTGTAGTTTACAACATGTTCGGGATTGTAAAAGGGTAGTTTGAAACCCGCTTAACCACAACCTAAACCCTTCTTGTCGGGCATCGTGTCAAAAAATGTTAACCTTTGATCTTTAAAGCTAAGATATACTAGTAACACCATCATTTATGGCCCCAAAACCACCCTATCCCATTGGTATACCACAACGATCATCCGCATTAGGGGTGTTGATCGGGTCGATTTAGCGGGTTTCGGGTTATATGGTCGGGTTACTCGGATTTTGAGTTGTGAAAAAAATATTCATGCTTGTACCAGAATAACAATACTCGTTAAACGGGTTCGGATTCGAGATCAAGTTATTCGAGTTTGACCCTTTTAACCCATTTTATCCTTTTAAGAATAAAAAGTTGGCTTGCAATCAATTAGATTTTAATGTTGGTTTTTTATCCATTATTAACCAAACTAATACAAAACTTAACGGGACTATCATCATCATACACAAACCAAACAATCGTCAATTCTTACATTTACATTTACTTATAGCTATATATATTTTTTTAAGTTCTTAATATAGTATAATATACAACTTTCAATCAATTATTATTTACTAATAAAAGTGGACAATTTTTTTTTTTAACATTTTCAGGGTTACATAATAATTTTCAAATTAATAAAATAAACCAAATCGCACGACGTATAAAAATACCCAACTTCTTCATATTGACTTTTTCCCTTTATAAACGTTCACTCCACAAACCAAAAGAAACATATATTTATTTTTTAAGGAATTTTTTGAATTTTTATTAGTTTTTATTTTATTTTGGTATCTTTTGAAATTTAACAAAAAAACCTAGCTAAAATTGGGTAGCAATAATTGTGTTAGGCCTTTACTAATAAGATATAATTAATAAACTAATAGTAGTAAAATTAGATTTAAAAATTACTGATAACCTAAATAAAAATAAAAATACCTACACCCTCAAATTTTTTTGAATTATACGGGTTTGACTAATTTAATCCATTTAATCATATCTCAATTCGGATGGAATGACTATTCGGGTTCGGATGAAAATAGTCCTATCCCAACCATTTCGTGATTCCATCAAGATTTATCCCGGGGGCCACTTGCCTCAACCAATCATTTTTTGTTGTTCTTTTTATCCATAAATATATATTAAAACAAAAATAATAGAATATATCATTTTGGATTTGAAGTAAGATAGAGAGATAATGTAACAAAATATTATTAAACTAGATTATCTTGCATCAGTGATGTGACGAATAATGATTTTATGAATACGTAATTAATTAATTGTTGAAAACGAAAATAAATTATAAAAATATAGATTTTATATAAATTATATTGTATAAAAAAAGATAAATGAAGAGTAAACTACTTTATTTAATTTGTAACGGAAATAAAAGAACAAACTTAATATTAATAATTAATTAAAATTAATACATAACTATTTTATTTATAAACAGCACTCAAAAAATAATAAACTTAAAACTTAAAAGTTTATTAACGTAATTACTCTGTTTAATAGCGTAATCTAAAAGAAAAAAAACCAAATATTTGAAAAAAAAGGTATAACCCAAAAGAATAAAGTTTTAAAGGTAAAGAGATAGTTACATTATTTAGTAGGAAATATTAAAGATAAAATTTAAATTTTTAAAAAAAAAAAGAATCAAATGGTAAGGATAAAAGAAAGAAGAAAAAAAGAAAAACAAAAGAATAAACCCTTAATTTTATCACACGTTTACTTTATTCTTTTAGAATCCTTAAACAATGTAAAATGCAACTATCACCTTTCATCACTAATACACCTTAATCAATAATAATAAAAAAATAAAAAAATAAAAAGAAAGGTTAATATATTTTTATACCTTCAGGAACAGTTTGAAGTTTAGGCAACCCAACAGGAATGAAATCATCCTCATGCCCACCACTCGAATAAACCGGCAGAGTCGAAGCCCGACGATAACCGTGGTCCCTTGGCTCCTTTTGACTAGTACCCTTCAACTTGTTGTAATGCTGTTCATCGTTTTTTCTATCTTTTTCGACATTTTTTGCAAGTTGAAGAGCTTGTTCAAGTTTTTTACGGTGCATATAGTATGCTGATACCGCTATAAATGATGCTCCGACTAGTGCCGCCAATGCTAAATGCAATGTATATGTATCCATTTTGTTACAACCTCTCAAATTCTATCTATAGATACTATTTGTATGTATCTATAGGTTTTTTGTGTTTCTTGAGTTAACCCTGATGAGATTATAAGGTGATCAAATGGCTAAATGGGTCCCTTTATACACATTTGGTTTTGTTTTTAGTCCTTATATCTTTTGTAACCAAAACAAAACGTGCTTGTATAATGGAGGGTATTTATGTCTTTTCCTTGTGTTGTCATTTTCATCAAATAATTCAAATTTTGAGGGAACATGTGATAGTAATGATTATTCATTTATAATTAAATGGGTGTTTGTTTCGGCTTATATAACAGCCTTAAAAGCTTATGTAAATTTTGATTAGTTCATAAGTTCAATTTTTTCGGCTTATGAACTTATCAATTTGAGTTTATGAGCTTAAATAAATCATAAGTTCAACTTAATAAGCTTATAAATACGAAAAATTAAGCTTATAAATTTATCAAAATTTAAATAAGCTAATAAACTCATTATATAAAACATCCCCTAAATTGATTATTGTGTTTGCAATCTTAGACAGGATAAGAGTGTAGGGAGAAAAATGTGTATTTCATTAGAAATCCAGAATGACTTTTTTTTTTCCTTTTTTCTTAAAAGATAATTTATTACAATACTCTTATATAATATATTGTCTTAAGTAACATTCGAATCCTCAAATTTAGGAGGGAGACACATTCTTTCATTCACTTAGACCACTCCCATCCGTAACACCAATAACACCATTTTTCGTTGCCACGTCACCATAACACCAACTTAACATAACACCACTAAACACCCCCATCCATAACACCAAAAACTGGGACCCACCACCTTTTCTTTTTTCATTTTCTTTCTTTTTCTCATATTATTTTTAAAACATTATTAATAAAATAAACTTAGATTAATATTAAAAAAAAAACAATACATAGAAATAAACTTAACACGATTACATTAAAATTTTAAAACCGAAATTAAAACATACATAAATTAAAACATACATAAATAATAGAAATCATTCTCTAAAGCGATAGTCATCAGGAAGCGTAGCAACGTGTTCAACGAGATCGCTTCGAAGAGCATGGTGTACATCACGATCTCGTATCTCTTTCATTACTCGGATTTGTAGTTGGCACCTTTCGTGACTAGTTCGTTGATCTCGTGGTATTGGAGTATAGTATTCCTCGCAGTCACTGATATTAAATTGATTGTCTTCGATGATCATATTATGCAATATGATGCAAGTATACATGACTCGTTTTAGCTTGTTTACCTCGTAGTATCTTCCGGCATTTTTTAACACCCAAAATCGGCCTTGTAGCACGCCAAATGCCCTTTCAACATCCTTTCTTGCAGCTTCCTGAAATTTTTTGAACTTCTTTCGCTTTTCGTCTGGTGGATGAGAAAATGATTTCACAAATGTTGCCCACTCTGGATAGATTCCGTCTGCGAGGTAATAACCTTTTTCATACGGAGTGTTGTTTACCACGAAATGAGAAGGTGGAGCGGTGTCGTGTAGGAGTTCCGTAAATAGAGGCGAGGCATTCAAAACATTAATGTCGTTGTTAGAGCCCGCGACACCAAAATAAGCATGCCAAATCCACAAATCATACGAGGCAACCCCTTCAAGCATTACGGTTGGGTGGCCATGATCACCTCGTGTATATTGGCCCTTCCATGCAATTGGACATTTCTCCCATGCCCAATGCATACAATCAATACTCCCAAGCATCCCAGGTAACCCATGTTTTTCTTCATGCTTGGCATAAATACGTTGAATGTCCTATTGTGTTGGCTTTCTTAAGTAAACGTTAGTATATAAATCACAAACACATTTACAAAAATTATCTAAAGCCTCCATTGATGTACTTTCCGCCATGTGTAGATATTCATCAAATGCATCGGAAGTGATTCCGTATGCTAAAACACGCATGGCGGAAGAACATTTTTGTATAGCGGTAAAACTAGGTCTGCCCGCAGCATCAAGTCGGGATGTAAAATAGGTAAAGTGACTAGGAAGTGGAAGTTGAGGATAGTTAAGAATACCGTTGACTATTCGAAGAAATAGCGGCTTACTCATCCGGTATCTTCGTCTGAATTGCTCCGGTGTGAAAACGCAATCTTCGTTGAAATAGTCTGCCATAAGGCGTTCGTTTGCCCCAACTCGATTTCTTCTTATAAATCTTTTTTTAGCCCGAGGGTTTGAGGATTCGATGCCTTCCTCCGCTTCCTCTTGATCGTAAAAAGCCTTTCCGGCAATCTTCGCCATCAACATAATTGTTTCATCGTCGGAAGAGTCGGAATCGGTCAAATTCAATTTGAACGTTCTTGACGACATATTTGTGGATTAGAGAGAAAGAATATGATTTGGTGTGGGTAAAATGGTGTTATTGGTTGGGTATTTATAGGAAAAAAAAAAAAAAAAAAAAAAAAAAAAAAATTTTTTTTTAAAAACTAGCCGTTGGATTCAACGGTAAATTTTTTTTTTTTTTTTTTATTAAATAACGAATTTAAGGATTAAACAAAAAAAAAAAAAAAAAAAAAAACCCAAACAACGCTCGTTGCTCGGATAACACCACCGCCGGAACGCCGGAGTAACGGCGTTGGGCCAGCCGTTAACGGCGTTTCCGGCGGCCAAAAACGCCGTGGAAACGCACGAATGGGAGTGGTCTTATATTATGGCTAACCTAGAAGCATTTTGGTTATAATGAAAATGGTGACATGCGAAGCGGAGAAGATAACATTAAATGTATGAGCTCTACCGTTAAATCATCGAATCAAAGTTTCTCATTTTTCTGATCAAATTTATATTTTTCATTTGATTTTACTTGAGACTATATTATTGAACCACGACTATTTTAGACCTACACAACCCTTTTTTCAAAGATCGTACTTATACACTCAATGTTTGGCTGGCCAAAGATCGAGTTGTTAAGAAGACACTCAAATAATATATCTAAAATTATTGATTTGGTATGTATGGAAGTCCCACTCGAATTACAATGATTCCTCTCCAAATAAAATCTTCCTTGCCTTTTTACTTTAAAACTTACCAAGTGTATTTCTATTTTATATAGATTAAAAAGAAAGAAAATAAAATTGGATAAAGATCTGAAGATTATATTTCAGTGAATTGAATCACCACACAAAATAGGTGGAGACAACTTTATTAAATAATAGAGAAAGTTAAAAAAAAACACCCTATACAAGTATAAGAATAAATGAATACAATATCCCTCTTCAAGCTAAAGGGTGGCGGACCAATACGAAGCATAGATAAATTTTTTTCGAATTGATGACGTGGAAGACTCATCGTAAAGATGTCGACAACTTGAAGCTTGGTGGGGACGAACTTGGTGTGCAATTTGTTGGAAGCAACTAGTTCACGAATGAAATGATAATCAAGATCAATATGTTTTGCCCGCTTGTGAGAAACAGGATTTTGTGTCAAGAAAATGGGCACTTTTGTTGTCGCAAAGTAACGTAGGGCGAGATGGTGGCAAAGCATGCAATTCACGTAACAAGTGAGTGATCCATATAATTTCAGCCGTGTATTTGCTTTAGCACGATACTCTGACTCGCAACTCGAACTAGAAACTGTAGGTTGTTTCTTTGCACTCCATGAGACCAAGTTACCTCTAAGAAAAATAGAGTACCCATAAGTGGAACGACGCGTCTCAAGACAGCGGGCCTAATCCGCATCAGAGTAACCCAAAAGTATAGTAGATTTTGGCTGGGAAAAAGTTAGCCCAAATGATATCGTTCCCTTGTTATAGCGAAGAATGCGTTTCACATGTTGAAAATGTGCATCTGTAGGAGCATGCAAGAATTGATTAACTTGATTCACGACATATGAAATGTCGGGACGGGTGTTTGTCAAATATTGGAGAGCCCCTACAAGAGAACGATAATAAGTGGGATCTTCAAACGGTTCACCCGTAATCACAAAGGACTGTTATTTTGAATAATTAACCCCTATTATTTACACAAAACACAAAAATGTTGTATGACCAAGTTAGTGATTATGTCATAGGATTGCTAAACTACACTTTTTTTATTTGTGGTTTAGCTTTTGTTCAAAATTATTCCCCGACTGTTAGATCAAATTGAGTTTCTGTTAAATAATTTTTTAAATTGATAATTTTAGCTTTTAATTTATAAACAATTCTTTAGGATATTTTGCTTAAAAAAAGAGTTAAATTAAAGGATATGTTTTCAATACGAAAATATTCTACGTTTATAAACATTTAACTAATAATATTCCTGCAAAATGTGTTAAACTCATTAATTTGTTTTATTAAAAGTATCTATGATCTTAATTATAGTAAAAGTTTTTATAATCATTTTCAATGTATACTGATTATTAATATATTTTTCTTTGAAAGACTTGTTTAGGTTAATCGAACGCATTTTGACCCACCTTATCGGGTTAAATCACAAAGGTATTGTATGGGTTGGATTTTGAAAAAGTGGTTCAGCAGGTTTGAGTGAAAAAAAATGTTTGATTTGAACCATTACCTTTTGTTATTTGGCAAGTTAAAAATAACCCTTTATCAATAAGTAATTGGTTGAAATTGTCACATATTGTAGTAATGTTTTTTAGTTAAATGTTCGAGAAAAATGTATATAACAAAAATCGATCGAAATAAGATAAGTGCAATTAAAGTATATATCTTTTTATAAGATTACTCATTCTATCTTTGCGTTAAAGACATCAGTTAAATGTTAAGTTTAAAAAATTAAAACCTTTTAAGTGGAAAGTGGAAAGTTATACATTTTAGTTATCAATATTTAGAAGTAAGACAATGTTTTTTAGACAAACGTAAATAGAAAAGATGAATATTTTTTTTAGAACAAACTAGTAACAAACATATAATGTTTTCGTTTTTGAAATACATTAAATTACAATTTCGAGACTAAAACTGCTAATTTGAAATGTATTTAATAGAAACTGTGTCAAAATCTAATCTATAAAGGAAAAACTAAAGTAAAAAGGAGAAAAAAGTGTCGCTTTCTAATCCTAAGGACATAATTGGTAAATTTGTCATGTCAAAGGGATGAGTTTTATAATTTATCCTACTTATAATAAAAAAAGGAGAAAATCACAAAAATAATCACTTGAGAATTCAAAAATACCAAAATAATCACCTACTTCGCGCTATTTTTCTCGCGCCATTTTTTTCGTCGCGAGATTGAAAAATAATATAAATGATTGGTCATAAATTGGCGCGAGAAAAATGTCGCGAGAACCAAAAAAGTCGCGAGGACGTGGTCAATTTATGACCAGTCATTTATATTATTTTCAATCTCGCGACAAAAAAAATGGCGCGAGAAAAATGGCGCGAATCAGATGATTATTTTGGTATTTTTGAATTCTGAGGTGATTATTTTTATGATTTTCTCTAAAAAAAGATTATACTAAAATCATAATTGGTTTACACTATAATCGTAACTTCATAATCGATACCCTTAATGCGAGATTATCATTGTCACTTTCATTAATCTAAACCTCAAAGTTCAAAAACATTTGAATCACATTCGATATATATATATATATATATATTTTTTTTTTTAATTTTCTACTTTTTAATTATTAGCATCAATAGAGTATTAAAGCATGATAAAAACATTTTGTTATTTAAAAGTTTTTTTTTTCTAACAAGACAAGAATGCTATGACGACTGACTACCAACCATACATTAATAGCGACAGATGATGGTTGTCATATATGGCAGTAGGTTTGGAAGAACCCAATTAATCTTTAGATCAATTAAATCTACTTAATTGTATTTTTACTTTTATAAGTTTTATTTTTTACTTTTTATTTTGTATATACATTGGTTATTGAGACGGTGAAAAATTTAATTTGGTGAGAAATGTAAGAAACAATCTGACAAATTATTAGTTAGAGAAAGTAAAAAAATAACTAAGAGATAAACTTTTAGAGGAAAGAAAAACAGAAAATACAAAAATTTATCATTAAATTATTGGTCTAGAAATTTTCTCACCTTACCTTCAATAGATTTGAACACGATAATGTTTCCTATACACAAATAACATGCAGTTGGCAACCTCCGAATTTAATGCTTAGAACTAGAACAATCTGATCGGTTTTATGCTTCAATTTCTTTTGGACGTTTTCTTTTACCAATTTTTTAGGCCTTTTTTTATACTAAATTTTCCTTGGACCTTTTCTTTTACCAAATCTGTTTTGGGTCTTTTCTTATATCAAAATTTTTTGACCTCAAAACTAACTAAATATGGAAGTTATTTAAAGGAGACATACAAATTTGGGGGCCCAAAGCGATCGAGCACCTCGCACATGCCCACTCTACGACACTGAATAGTTGATTAGGTTATTAGTTTACTTTTGTTCTTAACTCATTTGAGGCAATATAAAATGTATTTATATTCTTTTGAAAAAAAATAATCCTTAGAAAAATTATTCTAGATGAGTTTACCATCATATAAGAAAGAACCAAAAATTATCTACTTAGTAAAAGCTATTTATCGAGATTCTACTTGATGGAAATTAAGTAATACTTTAAACTAAAACTTTTATTTATAATGGTTTTGTGAAACGGAAATAAAGTTATAAGCGATATTGTTTTGTTAAAAGTGATGTGAGTAAAAAATGTATTCATTCAACACTTAATATTTACTAAGGTATTTTTGATTATTTAATAAATAGTTAAAAATATAAATCATAATATATACTCATTTTTCAAAATATAAAACATAAAATACTTTAGATCTTAGATCAAGTGGTTAAGGTGTTGTGCGTTTAAAAGGAGAGTCATTTTTCTACTCCACTCCCTTGCTTCCCTACACACACTCTTTTATAATCAAATTTTTATTTATCTAACTTTCTTCAGACCTTAGAAACCCCGGAGGTCCCGTCTGAGGAGGAGTTGGTATTTAGTGTCGGGGGTGTCCATGTTGTTAGGTTTACCCAAGAGGATTTTTGTATCATCACTGGGATGCGTTTTGGACTACGCACGTTCCCTTCGACCGGTGACATTACATTTCAGAGACGGGTTTTTCCGACCTTAGATACACGTACTTCGCACGTGAAGGGCGCTCATGTACGTGAGTTGTTTGCGGATATGGCTAGGTTTGGTCGTTTGTCTGACGCGGATGCAGTGAGGGTTTGTTTATTGATGATGGTGCATCACGGGTTTATGGGACGGCAGGGCGACATCGCCATACCCGAGGGCATGTTACGTCTGGTTGAGGATTTCGAGTCGTGGAACTCGTGTCCGTGGGGATCGTTTCTCTGGACACATGCACGTCGGTGCCTTTCGAAGGCGTTGGTGAAACGCAAGAGTATTTTGGAGTTGCGCAAGGGTAAGTTGGCGTCGACCCACGGTGATAAGAAAGACATATGGAAATACAACATTGGAGGATTTATATTTGCGTTTAGAGTATGTTATTTAAACTATAATTAATATTTTAGTTATTAATTTAATATTTTTAGAAACAACATAACTTGAGCTTTTGTTTGATTTTGTAGATATGGATATTCGAGACGTTCCCGAGGGCCAGGGGTTTTGTTAGTTACTTGGAGACTATACCACGAGCACTTGGATGGCGCAGGGACATCGCTTTTCCGTGGGAGTCGTGCTTGAGATTCCTTGATTTTGAGGATGTAAGTTATTTTACTATAAACATTGTTTTTGTATTTAAAAGTAATTAGTTTGAATATTTATATTTTGCTTTAAATATATAGGAGGTTGTTCATCCGCTTGAAATTACACCGACCGAGGAGGAGGTCGCGACCGATTGGTATCAGGCGAGTCGAAGATTTTTTGATGGGGTCGAGGAGGTTGTGGTGGAGCCGGAGGTTGTGGTTGAGCCAGAGTTTGTGGTGGATGCGGCTACCACATCTAGCCCAGGTAGGGGTGTACACCAACGACCGAGTCTTGATGATGATATTGTTGAGCCTTCTTCTAAGAAGGCTCGAGGTCCGGAGACGGCTGATGAGACGGGACCTCCAAGTGTTGACCGGTGGACATCTTTGGAGCAACGTATGACGGATACGGAGCGCCGGGTGACGAGGTCGGAGGGTCGTCTTGATGTGGTGGAGCTCCTTCTGGTTATAGTTTCACCTCAGGTTGACCCGTCGACGCCAGGTGGAGATCGCTTGGAGGATATGGAGGATCGTATCTCGGTAATACTCTTTAACTAATATTTGTAAAATTAATTTGTTTCGCATGTTTGTAATTTATTAAAATATGTTTCTTATGCAGGTCGTCATGGAGATTTTAGATGGTTTGTTTGTTTACCGGGAAGATGCTATGGAGCGGTCGGACGAGCATGTTGATCCATCCGAGACGATGTGTATGCAGATACTGGGTCTAGCTCGAGGTCGTGATCAGCGCACGGTTCGTATTCCTCCCTATTTACGTGATTATATTACAGCCATTCTCCGCCAAACTGCCACACCCTCCACTAGACCATTACCCGAGACACATACACGACCACATTCTTCACGATCTTCGCCACCGCCACCACCACCATTACGCTCGTCACCACCACCATCACCTAGACCACAACCACCACCATCACCACGTAGATCACCGTCACCCATACCTATGGCATCATTATCATCACCACCACCCGAGCTGACATCATTGTCACCATCATTACCATCCACCGTATCACGGGGACGACGCACATTTCACATACTAGTGTCACGACCATCTTCCTCATCATTTCCATCTTCATCGGTACCATCTTCATTATCATTGTCGGTACTATCATCTTCATCATCATCACTACCATCATCCTCATCATTACCATCTTCATCATCGTTGGTGTTATCTACCACGAGATCCCATGCACCCTTTGCACCACCACGTCATACGGAGTCAGGAGGAGGACATCCACCAGATGTCATTGATTATAATCCGTTCAGAGACTTCTATACATCTACTGCAAGTGCGTGTTACCTGTCATTTCCAGACCAGACCTACCGATACACGAGAGAGTTTTGGCGGGAACTTATGGGAGACACTGCATATGGTTGGATCACTGACCCGATATGTATTATTTAATTATTATTTACTTAATAATTGTATTTAATTTTTATATAATATTGTTTGCTAATTTGTATTCTTATTTTTTTAACATCACTTGTTGACTTGGGCTCACTATCTGTATAAATACAGATCCAACACCGCCAGATGGTCGGTACAGAGCGGTTGGATGATGAAGATGTTCGACAAGAAGCACTTCAACCCTGTGTGGTTCGCAGACAGGAAGTCGAAGCCGGCCACGACTTGGTGGACTGTAGATTACGTGAGTTAAACTTTTTATTGGGAATTTAACTATTAAAATAGTATGTTTGTATAGTAATAATGTTAATATATTGAATAATATTAGCTTGCAGGTTATGATGCCGTTGAATGTCGGCGACGATCACTGGCGATTTTGGACCTCCTGACGTGGACGGTCAGTATTTTTGATAGCCTATCATCGAAGGCCGTCCAGCGTAGTGTTTCGGATATATTTGAAAGGTTTTGGCGATGGTTGCCTCGGTTTTTGTATGATATCCATTATTGGGAGATATCGGGTAGGGAGCGCAGTAAGTGGACCGGGTTGACGCTTATTGGTGAGGAGGTCCTTATTCAGCGTGGTCGTTTGGGTGATTGTGGTATATGGGTGATGATACACATGGAGAACAAGATTAGGGGTCGGGGTATGAAGTGGTGTGCGTATGCGGCGATCCAGGCAAAGAACATGCGATTGCGTGTTGTTGGTGGGTTGTTTTCATTTATGACGCTCATAGACCCGGTGAATTACTCTTATTTTTGTTATGTACTTTTATGTACATTTTGGTTATGGATTTTTTATATACATTTTGGTTACTTAAATCATAAAACATAAAACATAAATAAAGATAAAAACATTACATAAATTGCACTGTATAATGCGAAATCCGTTCAAAAAGGTAACATATTTTTATGCGAATGCGAGGTGTAATTAATTATGCGAGGTGTCAAATCAAAGTTACACTTCGTACGACTTATGAATGCCTTAAATTTGCACCATAACTAACACAATTTCGGTCACACACACATACAAACGCAAAATCAAACCAATATTCCGACAATTTCAACCTTAAAACACAAAAATGGCGCAATTTGGACCAACCTCAACCCCGCGAAACAGAAGTTTGCTGTTTTTACAAGATGGTGAGCACCATTGTTATGCGCATTTATTTAACGGTACGCAAGATGCTACCGCTCCTATAAAAACGAGACGTTGTGATTCTGGATTTTGGGACCACACCGACGATATTCCAGAGGGTGTGATAAACTGGATAGTTAGTGCTGGGTTAGACGGTGTATTACGCACCGGTTATCATAAAATAGACTACGCTCTGATTACGGCTTTGGTTGAAAGGTGGCGTCCCGAGACGCACACATTCTATTTTCCAGTCGGTGAAGCCACTATTACGTTGCAGGACGTACAAGTTCTGTGGGGTTTGCCTATAGACGAAGATGTGGTTTCTGGAGAATGAGAGTGTAAAGACGAGGAGCACTGGGCGCAGGATTGTTTTGACTATCTTGGGTTTTACCCAGAGGTGGGTGATGTTGATGCTGGTAGAGTAAAAATCCAGACTCTAGTGCAGGTAATTAGTACTCGCTGTAAGAGGAATTCACGTAGCTACTTGAAAAGAGCTAGATGTTATATTTTAGCTCTTTTGGGTGGCCCCTGTTCAGCGATTCACGGTCGTATAATGTTCCGCTTAATTTTCTTAAAAACATAGACGACCTAACTGAAGCTGGTAGACTAAGCGGGGGCTCCGGAGTGTTGGCCTATTTGTACCGACAATTGTGTATTGCTGCGGAGAAGAAGGACGTGAAAGGTATTCAGGGGCCGTTAATTTTGCTCCAGCTTTGGGCCTGGGAGAGGATACCTCTTATTGCGCCCCGTATTTTATGACGGCGGGATGCACCAGATTCTTACCCACACTGCCGTGGTAGCAGGTAATATTTATAACATTATAATTTTATTATATATTTATTATTATGATTAATTTAGATTACGATTATTAGAATTAAATTTTTAAATTCTTATTATTTTAATTATATTTATTATTTTTATATATTTATTATTTTTATTATATAATTTAAATTTTGATTATTATATTTATTAAATTTTTACGAATATTATTTTGTATATTAGGTGGCCTCGCCAGTTTTGTACCCTTAGTCACACAGCCACACCGGCTCATGTGCTGGTTACATACCGTGCCGCTTTCACCGCCTTGGAAGAGGGCCAGTTTATATGGTGTCCTTATACTGCTGTACTGGGGGACCTTGTGAATGATTGCACTCGAGACAGCGGGTTATGGGCATACGTTGGATGGCTTGTCTGGTGGTGTGTTGCGGAACCTCATGTACCGAACCGAGTATGCAGGCAGTTTCTATTCGGGCAAGGGGTTCCTG
>CAJVGC010000592.1:26293755-26341148 GCA_910822075.1 Senecio squalidus
TGCAAACAGAGCGACCAGTCTTATGCAATGCTTTCCTTTATTATCTTCCCTAGACAGATTGATTTATATTGGAGTTGGAATTGGATTGATAATGAAACCAGTACACGTGTTGTTATGCAGAAGCACATTAACGCAATTAATAGTCCGTCTTGCAAAACCTCTCACCAGAGGCCAATATGCCAAAAACGAGAGAAATTCTGTCCCTCTCTTTCCTTTGTTTAACCCATGTCTCTGTACAGAGGTACGAGGACGTAAAAAGAGGGAATTTTGGTGTAGGCATTTTTGCGAAATGGACTGACCTTTTGTTTATTGTTTAGCATAATTCGTTAATGAGTGAAGCAGCATACATAGTATGTCTAACCGAATTAAGAAGAATTCAGTCCCACCTATATGTTAGATAGATACGTACTTATGTAGGATTGGGAGATTCTTTTAGATCCCGTAGATCATATGGACTAGGTCTGACAATATGGATCTAAATGCTCAAAGGTGGGTCAATTTAGGCTCTCATATGGTCTGCCTACAAATCAAGGTTTTTGGTGTATGCGAATCTATCTCATATGATGTTCGTCCCATTGAAATACGAAGGGACTGGGATCAACAACTGCTTTATTTTATGAGTATAAAAAAACTACTGAAGCATCATTTTATATATTTTGTCCCAAGATGGGAAGTAGAGTTTTGTTGTCGAAGCTCTATACTTTGGATTAGTTTTGAAGTTACTTTTTATCAATTTCTTTTTAACAGTTACTTGCATCTAATATGTGTTTGTGTTATAATATATAAAAGACAATTCAAAAACCTGATCGGATCAATCCAACCCATTTGACCCGTTACCCAACCCACCCATTTTGCCACCTCGAATACGAACCAAAGGTTTAATTTCATAATGAAAATATGACTTGTTATTTTCAGATGTTTTGGGTGATTCAAAAGCAAGACTGGTATACACCTGATGTATATTTATACAAAGACTTGATTATTTCATTATCTAAAGCTAAAAAGATGGACGAGGCAATGAAGCTGTGGGAAAGCATGAAAAAGGAAAATTTGTACCCTGATTCTCAAACATACACGGAAGTTATTCGCGGGTTTTTGAGTTTTGGATCTCCTGGGGATGCTATGAACATCTACGAGGACATGAAGCAGTCTCCAGATCCACCAGATGAGTTACCGTTCAGAATTTTATTAAAGGGCCTTCTGCCACATCCCCTGTTGAGGAACAAGGTGAAGCAAGACTTTGAGGAGATTTTTCCTGATCGGAGTATTTACGACCCTCCAGAGGAGATTTTTGGATTGCGTTAAGGTTTTCTATTTTAATTATTTTCAAGTTAGTTATAGATAGTTATTTGGTTTAGCACACTATAAGAAAACAAGATATTGTTGATTGTGTCATATGCTACGGAACCTATCAATTTGTGATGATGGTTTGTTGGTATGAGTTAGCGACTAGTCAACCTTTTGTTATGGTTTCTGCTTTCAAAAATGATCGAGCTTGGTTTTTTGTTGGTGTTAATCATGTAAATTACCGTTTTAGTGTTGTTTTTGTTAAGAGGTACGTACATGAAAGTGATATTATTACTACTGAAATATTTACGAGATAATTTGATAAGTATCACCATATGTGGTTTTGGGGGTTACTGTTTAAATGTGGTGAGATTGATTTTGGTTTTAGATAGAACATAACGATTATGGGTAAATGATATATCGTGTTTTGCATCTTTATGAAATGAGTTTTGATTTTGGTTCTTGTTTTGGAACCTCCTACACCAAAGAATTACCCATCTTTTCATCCATTACATGACTTGCTCATTTTCGCATACTTAACGTGAATGTTTGCCGTGAAAAACTAAACAGGTAAATGAAATGTCTCAGAACATTGAGGTGGGATGGTACTTACTTTCATTAACATTGGAAGTTTATTAAAATGTCACCTGACTTGTGTTTTTGCATGCATAAATCGATAATTGATGGTTTACCACCGATCAAATTCCTTGCTGTCAAATTCTCAAAGATGTAGTATGATGTCAAAACTCATTTTCGGATTTTTTTTGAAAGATTTACTCCAAATGGAAGGTAAAACTCATTCTAACCCAAGAGACAGTCTTCCTTTCATAATGAAAAACAACTGTATGCTTTAGTGATTAACATTTCATACAAAACGACGTTCCAACCCAACAATTAATTTTAAAAGCATATGAGTTTTATTCGTTACAAGAGTTTTTCGGTACTAATAACTCCGACGACAAAGACACAACTACCAACTAGAAAAGAAAAGGCAAATGATAACAGAATCCAAGTGTGCTGAAAATGTTCATTGTACAAACAACTACGAAATTCATTAAGCATCTTGAAATAGATATAATTATTCTGTCTGTCTGCAGTACGGAAAGCCCAGGAGCAAAGATCATCTTGTGATTTTCTTACCATTAGCTTTCATTTCTCGTCATAGCCATTAAACTTTAGGGGCATGTCAAGTTTCAGAAACCCACGAATGGCGGAATCACAAGCTAAGTCTCAATGTATTCAGGAATATATGGCTTCCCTAAATAAATCTGCTGCATCTCCTCTCTCCATATCTGTACCAGCCAATGTAACTAAATTCAGATAACAATGTCTAGGACCATAATGGCCCGATAAAAACACTATTTTAAAAGTATGATATCTAAAACTCAATGACAAAAGTCGATTTTGAAAGATCATGATGACAATGATGATAAGCAGGGGTTTAACGCGTTTTATATATGTAAACTAGGATCATGATGCCCGGACACTTACAACATACTTTTGCTGTTTTCGCATCTCCGGAGATTATGCAACAATATAATCAATAAATTCACAAAGCTCATGTATAAAGTTTCAAACACTACCCATATTTCCAATTTTCACATTCTAAATATGCTAATAACCAAGTCACAGAAAAAAAATATATGTAATTTAGCTACATACCATATCACGAAATTCAAGTCGGATACGGGGCACATTTGTCTTGCGGATATCATTTCCATCTGGTCCTCTCTTGTAGTACTCCTGGCCAATCCAATGGGACTGGGAAAAAAAGAAGAAGAAATTACTAATTACATAATCGAGGAAGATTTATAGTGTGCAGAACCATAACTTCAAGAATGAAATTTGTACCTTCATAACATGAGAGAAACCTGATTGGTATACAGAATTACGAGCAATCTCACAAAGATCACAGGAACTTAATTTCCATACCTGAGAAATGATAATATTAATATATGATCATCTAAGGACATCAAACACTATGGCAATATGAGCAAGTTAGATGAAGGGCCAAAATGGGTATCGGTAGAAATGAGTCATTTGTTATACCGGCAAAAAATGACTCATTTCTACCGGAACCCGTCTTGGCCTGTTACCGACCCAGGTAAGATATTTGACTGGTCAGGTTAAGTTGGCATGTTCAACACTTTTTGGTCCATTTTTTTAAACTTTCATTAAAATTAATGTGTTAATTACGATTACCAAAAAAATAGCTCTACCACTGCAATTTAAAACTTTGAATAGACCATTTAGCCCTTTAAGAGGTTAAAAACCGTGGAAACAAACTTTGGTAACTTTCAATCCGTTCGAGCTATTTGACACATGTGAGATTAAACACAACCCAAATTGACCCATCAATACGTAAATGGGTCGAAACTGGAACCTTTATTAAATATACGACTTGTCAGAAATAGGAAGTCAACACTTACAGAAGCAGCAATGCTGTACTCCTCCACCAACGCCTCCTTTGTTAAATGAATTTGTAATGGATCATCAGTAGATAGGGAAACATTAAGGCCTCGGGCAAAAAACTTTGGGAAAGGGTTCCGGTCATAATCAAGAAATAAGGAGTTGTTACTCAAAGGAGACATTGCAAGACCAATCTGACAAAGTAGAAGACAGAACATTAGTTATACATCTAAACTGAAGCTCAAAAAACTGAAAAGTATACTCGTCAGTATTACCTGGGCAACGTAGTACAAGTATTGAAGTACAGGAGACTTTCTCAGGTTTATCCCATGTGCAATGCTATGAGTCGTAAGAAATGAAGCAGCAAGATGGTCAATGTCACCAGCCTGATCAATACAAAAATTCATAATGTAAGTCAACGATCAGTAATACGAAATTTAGCAAAGCTGGAGGGGTGTGAAATGCATACCTCCCCACAATGAGGGCGGAATCTGATGGTAGTCATTCCTTTTGATTCGCGGAGCTGTGACAAAATATTAACATACACAAAATCCATAAATTTATATTAGCATGTATTCGTCAGTTGAAAAATGTGATTTTTTATGAAGTTGTGCATAAAACGACACTTGCTGACACTTGCCTTGTTTAGGGTATAGAGGTTGGCATAACAATAGTATACGTAGTATGCGAAGGCAGGTATATGTTGGTCCATTCTGCTGGTTTTGGCATGTGTTTTGTAGGACGTCTTTCGGGCTTGCTCTCATCATCCACCAAATCTAATCCTACAACCTGCAATTTCAATTATCGCTGCATTATTATACTACACTGCATCAATAGCAAATATTGACAAACTTGGGAACTCTAATCGAAATTTACAATCTTAACAACACATATTTAAAGAAACAGAAATGTAGCTTTGGAGGAGTATGCAGTACGCAAGATGAACGATAGTAAGATATTTTAAATTTTAAAAGTAGAACCTGTTTAAGAAAACATGCAGCTGAGGATGTGATCCTGGGTCGATGGTAACTTCAAAGAGAGGAAGGAATATGTTGTCAAGAACGGTCTGAAATGATTCGACAATACCCATTCCCTTGTATATATTGTAAAGTCGTGGCAACTGCAAAGAAAGTGAGGTCAGAAGTGATCGATTACAGCGATGTTTATGTCATAATGTAGTTGCTACAATCGAAATGTAAAACTAATGACCCATATAGAAAATATAATTGCTTCTAGTCAATACCTGAATCAGCCATACAACGTTCTCGCTGTACAAATCATTATTCACAATCCAACTCGCCAAATTGTCCCACTCGCTTTGCTTTCTCCCATATACAGATATTCTGTATTCAGCCATCTGTGAAGCAGCATTGTTAAGAATCAGATATAAATATCCCGAAACATGATATGATCCTTAAATTCAGAACTTACTTGATATTTACTCGCTTCAAGATCGTTAAATACTTCTTGCGTCAACTCAGCAAGAAAGCGGCCTAACAAAAAGAGTTAGACACAATAAAGATCTCTTTCTGAGATATCAGTATTCCATAAGTTGAAATAGATGAAGCTTACCCTTGATATGGTTATCTTGCTTCAAGAAAATTTCCCGAAGCCTACTCTGACCGCAGGGATTGTACTTGAGATTAAATTTGTCAAAACGATGAAAGGTATTCTTGTCTGCATGCACATCTAACAGACGTTGAGGTCATAACTGCACAATACAATCGGAGTACCTTAGACAGACTGATTTTTATAACATTCGGACTATAACTATTTTATAGACAATCCAAAATATTATTGTACTACCCAGATAAATCCAAGCTCTCAAAAACTTCTCTTAAAGTCATATACCCTCCATCCCGATAGATTACAACCTGAAAACAAAAGGCAGACAACGAAAATAGAAGTAGGCGCTACTAGAAATCAATATAACGAAGATGAGGAAACAAATCAACACATTACCTCATCGGGTTCTTTTCTCAACTTGGACTTTATGAATCTTAGTAGATGTTTTTTGATTCATGCAAGCAGAATGATGAATATGAGTGTCAACTTTCCGGACGTTATAAAAGTCACGATGTGGTGCACTTTTCTGAGCTAGGAATTCTTTATCCGCATTTAGCATCAAATGGAGGTTGAATTTCTTCATGGAGATTTCATATATAGGTGCGTCGATATCAGATAATAAATTATCACCACTTTAAAGCACGACAAACACAAAAAAACAATAGAAGGACTCGTCTACCTGTTCCAGAAGACCAAGTCGGTGATGGCATACTGTTCGTGTATCACCATTAGCCATCACCTTAAGGATGTGATGCAGGTCAGTGAAAAAGGTTGTTGCATCAACAACTGGAAAAAGATTATTTTTTGCTGAAAAAAGACAACAATTAGACACTCCACCCGCAAAATTCTTCCATCAATTTAAAAACAAAAGAACGAAAATAGGGAATCACGGTATCTTACTATGTTTATTTGCATAAACATGAATGACTCCGTCTACCATTTCAAAATGATGCTGTAGCACAATTAAAATTTCATGTCAGTAAAACTTATACAAACAACTATTATTTATTCAACATGTATCAACGTAAAATATAAATGGTTTAAAAATATGGAGAACTCACATCAGACTTTGTCTCAGGATGATAATCAAAAGGATTTGGATTGCGCTTCGGAGTACTAGGATCATTTATGACCTCTTTTTCCCATGGAGCAATGTTTTCCCTGAACACGTAGCAGTCTCGCATTTCAAGGCACGCCTGTAAAGCCTTGTAAACCTCCACTTCATCAGGTGATGGTGTCTCTGCAGATAATCATTACAGACAAAATAACGCAATTGGTTAGAAACTAAAACAACTATGGTTGTACTCCCAGTTTCTAGTATTTATTTCAACTTAGTTGCATCACATAGATTAACTAAAAGAGACACGAGTACCGTATTGATTGATCTTGACTCGTACAAACGTCTCTTGTTCTGGCTCCTTTCTAAGAATATTAGCAGCTATACTAGGTGCCCGTTTCAAAGCGGCTGCAGCTATGGGTAACTGTTCACTAATTGCCGTAACATTTGCAGTCTCCAGGACCTGCTCATTTGATATCCAAGCAGATTTAGTACATAACTTTAAATTCTGTAAACATAATATGACATGCGTCTCGTATAGAACAAAAGAGTATTATCATATAGTGTATCAAAGTTTACCGTGCTCCCATTTGTGTTAAGGTATGCGGCACTTTGATTAGCATGGTCAGTGACATCAAGCTCTTCATCAGATTCTTCTTCAACATTGTCAAAAGCACTTGCACTAACAACCGGAGACTTTGGAGAAGTCGATCTGATTATGAGTGAAGCTCTCTTGGACAACCCTGAGAGGGCAGTAGGTTTCTCTACGATAATTGGAGCAATCTAGCGTTAAAACTTCGATAACTAAAGGTTGTCTTAGGTAGAAACAAGATGACTGTTTATAGTTGAAAACCATATGGATACAAAATATAACAAGTCCACACAAGCACAAAAAACTTATGTGTGAAGTAGCAATAAAGAAGGACATTTAGCACATATGTTAGGATGTAGGGCCTAAATCAAATATAAGTCCAAGCCCGTATGTGGGCTTGAGCCCGTTAGGTTTAATTTTCTCTATAAATAGGTGCTTAATGTAAACATTTGAAGTTGATGAAATACAAAATATTCTTCCACAAACCCAATTACTAATTTCTACATGGTATCAGAGCAGGTTACCAGGAAAAAGGTACATGTTCTAACTAGCCATTCGACTAGTCCATTCGAATAGAAGTTTAACCCGTTCGAATTAGATCACTCGAACAAGAAATCCCTCAAAAAGGTTGTTTTTATTGTTTTTTAAACGTTCCTGCTTCAATCTGGACAGTTAGCAAAGCTTTTTTGGTGAAAAATCGACTTTTAGATCGAGTTTTAGAAAACCCTAAATTTTTCAGCGGCGCATACGGATCAAGTTCTTGAAAAATTCCCATCCGTACGGATCAGCAGCTCATTCGTGCGAACCAAGCTCATCCGTACGAATCAATCAGTCCATTCGTACGAATAAAAGAATTTCATCCGTACGAATCAAGAAGTTCATCCGTACGAATCCATCCGTTCATTCGTGCGAACCAAGCGTTCATCCGTGCGAACCAAGCGTTCATCCGTGCGAACCAAGCGTTCATCCGTACGAACCAAATAAACCATGGCTGACCCAAACAATAACAATCTCGCAGTAAACAATAACGATCTCGCAGTGCAACTAATGAATTTACTTCGTAATGGAGCTCAGAATCAGCTTCAAAACCCAAAACCAAACCCGTCCGATCAACTCAAGATTAGTCTCATGTTGACAAGCAACAACTACCCGTTATGGGCTCGTATGATTCGCGTCTCTATTGGGGGGAAATCCAAATTGTATCTTAATCACCTTACCGAAAATCCTCCCGCCATCACTAGTGAAAAATACGATGAGTGGGAACAAGCCGATCTTGTGGTTTTCTCATGGTTAATTCAGAATATTGATCCGAGCATCGCAAGTAACCTTACTGAATTTCCCACAGCGAAGTCACTATGGGAAGCCTTGGCAGTTACTTACAGCAGCGGGAAGGATAAGTTACAAACTTTTGATCTCCATGTTAAAGCTAATGAGTTCAAACAACAACAGCTCCCACTGGAAGAGTTTTGGATAGGGATGCAGGGAATTTGGGGGGAAATTGATCGTCGTGACCCCAACCCGATGACTTGCACAGCTGACATAGCCACCTATAATCGAGTTCGCTCTGAAACAAAGTTGTTCCAGTTTCTGAACGGACTTGACCGGAGGTATGACCCGATTAAACGGGAAATTCTCCGCTCTGATCCGCTTCCATCTCCCGAAACTGCGTATGCTACGGTCAGGAAAGAAAAAGCTCACCAAGCTATTATCGACGGGAACCATGAGGCAGATATGGGTGTGGCAGCTGGGCTCAATACCACTGGCGATGGAGCAGGCCTTGTCTCAAAACACTATCGATCAGAAAAACCAGCATTCCGACCCCAATCAAAGGTCGACAAAAGCAAGCTCAAGTGTGAAGAGTGTGGTATGTCAAAACACACCAAGGAGCAATGCTTTAAAATTGTTGGCTATCCAGACTGGTGGAATGAGAATCACAGGACCTCAAAGACTGGAAAGGCTGCGGCGGTTGTAGGAAGCAGTGAAACTAGAGGCGAAGGAGAGACGAGTACCGATGACGCACCAGAACCAGGTATAGGGTTTGGTTGTTCTATACCAAATCCTCCGGGTAATGAATCCTTTTTAAATCCAAAGATTTTTAATCAAAACCTACTCGATAAGTTAAATGAGTACGATTTAACTAAGGATCAATGTGAGTCTGTTTCCGGCAGAGCTCATGTTGCAACCAAAGATACTAAATGTACCTCTTGGATCTTTGATTGTGGTGCCACCGATACGATGACGTTTGATATTACTGATATAACATCAAAATCTAGAGTTGATAAAACAAAAATTCACACAGCAAATGGGGAAACTCTCCCAGTTAAGGGAGGGGGAACCATTGAAATTTCAAAAACATTACGACTCTCTAGATGCCTCTATGTACCATCACTGTCGCACAAGTTATTATCCGTCAGTCATGTTACGAAAGAATTAAACTGTGCTGTATTAATGCACCCCACTTTTTGTCTTTTGCAGGATATCAGAACGGGGAAGATCATTGGGCGTGGTACTGAAAGACAAGGACTCTACTACGTTGATGAAGTTACTCACCATGGTTCTGTTCTGCTCACTCATGGGTCCAACGATAGGAAAGCTTGGTTATGGCACAAAAGATTAGGCCATCCATCTGTTGGCTATTTGAGACAATTATTTCCGCACTTATTTCCTAATAATAAAACTTTTCATTGTGATACTTGTATTTTGGCTAAGAGTCATAGACAAACGTTTAAACCTAATGATACTCGAGTTGATTTTCCTTTTTCGTTAATTCATTCTGATGTTTGGGGTCCTGCAAAAATTGAAGGGGGACAAAATTTTCGTTATTTCCTGTTATTTATTGATGATTGTACTCGTATGACATGGACTTATCTTTTAAAAACTAAGTCTGAAGTGTTTACCAAGTTCACATCGTTTTGTAACATGGTTAAAACTCAATTCAAACAGGACATACAAATTCTTCGATCCGATAATGGGGGAGA
The DNA here is from genome assembly GCA_910822075.1 of Senecio squalidus. Taxonomy (NCBI): domain Eukaryota; kingdom Viridiplantae; phylum Streptophyta; class Magnoliopsida; order Asterales; family Asteraceae; genus Senecio; species Senecio squalidus. Next base: position 26,303,645 of record CAJVGC010000592.1, read on the forward strand.
ATTCTGTAATACTTCCATGAAAAACTTCTGTCAAGAGCGGGGAATCATTCATCAAACCTCGTGTGCTCACACTCCTGAACAAAATGGGGTTTCAGAACGTAAAAATCGATTCTTGTTGGAAATCACTCGTGCCCTAATGCTCGAATCACGAGTCCCCAAGTCTTTTTGGCCAGAAGCAGTTGTCACTGCCACGTATCTGGTTAATCGTCTCCCAACCCGGGCTTTAGCTCTCAAAACTCCTCTCCAAACACTGTCGACCTTCTATAAATTGCCTTCAAATCTAACTCTTGAACCTCGAGTATTTGGGTGTTCTGTTTTTGTTCATATACCAAAAATAGAGCGTTCAAAACTTGATCCTTGTGCAGAGAAATGTGTGTTTCTGGGGTATGGTGTCAATCAACACGGGTATCGGTGTTATAGCCCGAGTCGGCGTCACATGTTCACAACAATGAACTGTGACTTCCTTGAAACTGAGTTCTTTTACCAGACCCATCTTCATGGTCAGGGGGGAAAACGCAAATTAAGATGGATGAGTTGGGCGCCACCTGTGAATGGTGCTTCGACTGATACATTCACTCCGGAGACTGATAGTCCTGAAGAACCGGAAGACAGTACCACTCCCACCAACAATGATCCTCCTCAACTGATATCCGAGGTAAGTGGCTCTGAATCTCCGGATAATTCAGATAACTCTGATGTGTGTGCTGATGAACAACAGGAACAGGTCGAGACGGAAATTCCAAGTGTGACCGAACCCACTCGGTATGAGCTCCCTCATAGATCAACTAGGGGGATTCCACCCAACAGATACTCACCTGAAAGAAGTTCAAGAGGATCAAGATATCCAGTCGCAAATATTGCAAGAAGGAACTTAGTCCCGGAAGCCAGGTCCTTTGCAAACGCGATCTGTTCTGAAAGAATACCAACAAGTGTTGAAGAAGCGCTTAAGTATAAAGAATGGAGAGAAGTAATTGGTACTGAACTTGAAGCCCTGAAAAAAAGTGAAACATGGGAAGAATGCGAATTGCCTCCAGGAAAGAAACCTGTTAAATGTCGGTGGGTGTTCACTATCAAGTATAAACCTGATGGATCAATCGAAAGGTATAAAGCCCGATTAGTCGCAAAGGGGTATACTCAGACTTATGGAATTGACTACTGTGAGACATTCTCACCAGTAGCCAAAATCGATACTATTAGAGTTCTCTTCTCAGTTGCGGCAAACAAGGATTGGCCATTACACCAGTTTGATGTTAAGAATGCCTTCCTACATGGAGAATTGAAAGAAGAAATATACATGGAAACTCCACCTGGAATTCATAGCTCCGAGTCCAGTAAAGTTTGCCGACTAAAGAAATCTCTGTATGGTTTAAAGCAATCTCCCCGAGCTTGGTTTGGTCGGTTTACCACAGTAATGAAGAAATATGGCTACAATCAAAGCAATTCTGATCACACTCTATTCTTAAAACGAAGAGGTAAACTCATAACCTGTTTAATAATCTATGTTGATGACATGATTATTACAGGAGATGATTCAGAAGAAATGACAAACTTGAAAGCTAATCTTTTCAAAGAATTTGAAATGAAAGATCTGGGAAGACTCAAATATTTTCTTGGAATCGAAGTTCTAAGATCAAAGTCAGGGATTTTCATCTGTCAACAGAAGTATGTCCTTGATTTACTAGCAGAGACGGGAATGCTAGATTGCAAACCTACAGATACTCCTATGATTGCTAACCAGAAATTGTTCATGGAAGATGAAGCTGAACTGGCAGATAAAGAAAGATACCAGAGAACAGTGGGTAAGCTGATTTATTTAGCTCATACTCGACCAGACATTGCATATGCCGTGGGGGTTATAAGCCAATTCATGCACCAACCTCAAGTCCAGCACATGGAAGCGGCTCTACGGATTATCAGATATCTCAAGGGAACTCCTGGACACGGTGTCCTATTCAAAGCAAATGGGCACCTGAAGATTGACGCTTATACTGATGCTGACTGGGCAGGTGACAAAGGTAATAGGAGATCTACATCAGGGTATTTTACTCTAGTGGGAGGAAATCTTGTTACATGGAGGAGTAAAAAGCAAAAAGTTGTTGCTCTCTCAAGTGCTGAAGCTGAATTCCGAGGAATAGCACGAGGATTAGCTGAAGTTTTGTGGCTGCGAAAACTATTGTCAGAAATTGGGTATCCCTCAGGAGAAGCCAGCAAGATTATGTGTGACAACAAAGCTGCTATCCAGATCTCAGGAAATCCAGTTCAACATGATCGCACAAAACACGTTGAAGTTGATAGACACTTCATCAAAGAAAAATTTGAAGATAAGATTATCGAGCTTCCGTTTGTTTCATCAAAGGATCAGCTTGCAGACATCCTTACAAAGGCGGTTACCGGAAAGATCTTCGCTCACTGTCTTGACAAGTTAAGCATTGGAAATCCCACTACTTAGCTTGAGGGGGAATGTTAGGATGTAGGCCTAAATCAAATGTAAGCCCAAGCCCGTATGTGGGCTTGAGCCCGTTAGGTTTAATTTTCTCTATAAATAGGTGCTTAATGTAAACATTTGAAGTTGATGAAATACAAAATATTCTTCCACAAACCCAATTACTAATTTCTACAAGTAATACATTATTCCAAACCCATTTCTTCCTTTGCTTTGGTGACCTATAAAACTTGTGGTACTATAAGGTCGGGTTGGCAATCATTGTCATGTTCGGGTGGATGGGTTGCGGGTTGGCATGATGGTGGGTTCATAACTCTCAATCCAAACCCGACCAATTTATATAATTATCTCGAAAAAAAAGTAACCCAAACTCAACATATCTCAATCTTTTGAATGCACGTGGGATAAGTACAAGAAATTGTAAAACTGTTACCGAATTTTTAATTTACACTCCATAGTATATAATTTATTATTTGTAGTTTACAACATGTTCGGGATTGTAAAAGGGTAGTTTGAAACCCGCTTAACCACAACCTAAACCCTTCTTGTCGGGCATCGTGTCAAAAAATGTTAACCTTTGATCTTTAAAGCTAAGATATACTAGTAACACCATCATTTATGGCCCCAAAACCACCCTATCCCATTGGTATACCACAACGATCATCCGCATTAGGGGTGTTGATCGGGTCGATTTAGCGGGTTTCGGGTTATATGGTCGGGTTACTCGGATTTTGAGTTGTGAAAAAAATATTCATGCTTGTACCAGAATAACAATACTCGTTAAACGGGTTCGGATTCGAATTCAAGTTATTCGAGTTTGACCCTTTTAACCCATTTTATCCTTTTAAGAATAAAAAGTTGGCTTGCAATCAATTAGATTTTAATGTTGGTTTTTTATCCATTATTAACCAAACTAATACAAAACTTAACGGGACTATCATCATCATACACAAACCAAACAATCGTCAATTCTTACATTTACATTTACTTATAGCTATATATATTTCTTTAAGTTCTTAATATAGTATAATATACAACTTTCAATCAATTATTATTTACTAATAAAAGTGGACAATTTTTTTTTTAACATTTTCAGAGTTACATAATAATTTTTAAATTAATAAAATAAACCAAATCGCACGACGTATAAAAATACCCAACTTCTTCATATTGACTTTTTCCCTTTATAAACGTTCACTCCACAAACCAAAAGAAACATATATTTATTTTTTAAGGAATTTTTTGAATTTTTATTAGTTTTTATTTTATTTTGGTATCTTTTGAAATTTAACAAAAAAACCTAGCTAAAATTGGGTAGCAATAATTGTGTTAGGCCTTTACTAATAAGATATAATTAATAAACTAATAGTAGTAAAATTAGATTTAAAAATTACTGATAACCTAAATAAAAATAAAAATACCTATACCCTCAAATTTTTTTGAATTATACGGGTTTGACTAATTTAATCCATTTAATCATATCTCAATTCGGATGGAATGACTATTCGGGTTCGGATGAAAATAGTCCTATCCCAACCATTTCGTGATTCCATCAAGATTTATCCCGGGGGCCACTTGCCTCAACCAATCATTTTTTGTTGTTCTTTTTATCCATAAATATATATTAAAACAAAAATAATAGAATATATCATTTTGGATTTGAAGTAAGATAGAGAGATATTTATATGATAGAATAATGTAACAAAATATTATTAAACTAGATTATCTTGCATCAGTGATGTGACGAATAATGATTTTATGATACCTAATTAATTAATTGTTGAAAACGAAAATAAATTATAAAAATATAGATTTTATATAAATTATATTGTATAAAAAAAGATAAATGAAGAGTAAACTACTTTATTTAATTTGTAACGGAAATAAAAGAACAAACTTAATATTAATAATTAATTAAAATTAATACATAACTATTTTATTTATAAACAGCACTCAAAAAATAATAAACTTAAAACTTAAAAGTTTATTAACGTAATTACTCTGTTTAATAGCGTAATCTAAAAGAAAAAAAACCAAATATTTGAAAAAAAAGGTATAACCCAAAAGAATAAAGTTTTAAAGGTAAAGAGATAGTTACATTTTTTAGTAGGAAATATTAAAGATAAAATTTAAATTTTTTAAAAAAAAAAAGAATCAAATGGTAAGGATAAAAGAAAGAAGAAAAAAAGAAAAACAAAAGAATAAACCCTTAATTTTATCACACGTTTACTTTATTCTTTTAGAATCCTTAAACAATGTAAAATGCAACTATCACCTTTCATCACTAATACACCTTAATCAATAATAATAAAAAAATAAAAAATAAAAAGAAAGGTTAATATATTTTTATACCTTCAGGAACAGTTTGAAGTTTAGGCAACCCAAGAGGAATGAAATCATCCTCATGCCCACCACTCGAATAAACCGGCAGAGTCGAAGCCCGACGATAACCGTGGTCCCTTGGCTCCTTTTGACTAGTACCCTTCAACTTGTTGTAATGCTGTTCATCGTTTTTTCTATCTTTTTCGACATTTTTTGCAAGTTGAAGAGCTTGTTCAAGTTTTTTACGGTGCATATAGTATGCTGATACCGCTATAAATGATGCTCCGACTAGTGCCGCCAATACCAAATGCAATGTATATGTATCCATTTTGTTATAACCTCTCAAATTCTATCTATAGATACTATTTGTATGTATCTATAGGTTTTTTGTGTTTCTTGAGTTAACTTGTAAGACCCTGATGAGATTATAAGGTGATCAAATGGCTAAATGGGTCCCTTTATACACATTTGGTTTGTTTTTACTCCTTATAACTTTTGTAACTAAAACAAAACGTGCTTATATAATAGAGGGTATTTATGTCTTTTCACTTGTATTGTCATTTTCATCAAATAATTCAAATTTTGAGTAACATGTGATAGTGATGATTATTCATTTATAATTAAATTGATTATTGTGTTTGCAATCTTAGACAGGATAAGAGTGTAGGGAGAAAAATGTGTATTTCATTAGAAATCCAATTATAATATTTTATCTTAAGTAACATTCGAATTGTCAAATTTAGGAGGGAGACACATTCTTTCATTCACTTATATTATCGCTAATCTAGAAGCATTTTGGTTATAATAAGAACTAGGTAACTGTCGTGCGTTGTACGAGTTCGAAGTCGTTTGACATTTTTTACAAAACGTGGCGATGGTGTTTTTTATAAACGGTGCACAGTTGTTGTTGGTTATATACATTACATAGTGTTTGCAAAATGTTTAAATTATTTAATTTTCAAGTAATCTCAGCAAATGATTACAAGTTTAAATATGTGTTGATTATTAACCTTTGTTTTGTTTGATAGACAAGATTACGTACCAAATACACTACACTAATTGATATATTTGTTTCTTACAAAATTAAACCAACAATCTTTAACGTAATTGATTAGCTTACATTTTTTTTTTGGTGCTGGGACATTACATTTTTTTTTTGGTGCTGAGTGAGATTCGAACCGCGGTCTCCTAGCAAGGGAGGCTGCGCGCTTACCACTCCAGCAACTAATTCTTTTTGTAAATAAAACGATAACAATTGTACTTAAAGACAAACTTTTCTGGATATAATAATAATAAAATGCACAAACCCATAGGCACCATCAACAATTAATAAGGATAGTGATGGTGACATGCGAGTGAAGAAGAGAACATTAAATGCATGAGCTCTACCGTTAAATCATTGAATCAAAGTTTTCTCATTTATTATTAGATGAATCTCGAACCACGACTATTTTAGACCTACACAACCCTTTTTTCAAAGATCGTATACACTCAATGTTTGGGGCCAAAAAGATCGAGTTGTTAAGAAGACACCTGATTGTCAAATCTTCTACCGACAACGTCTTAATAATTAAAAATTAGTATATCTATTTTTGGTGTTTAAATTAGAGGACATCATTTCTTATATACCTAAAAACATGTTGCAAGTAGTAGTATTTATGTAACATAAAGAAAATATTGATGTGACATGTTGGAAGTCTCACTCAAATTACAAGATTCCTCTCCAAATAAAATCTTCCTTGGCCGGTTATTCCTTTTTACTTTAAAACTTACCAAGTGTGTTTCTATTTTATATAGATAAAAAAAATTCCAAATTGGATAAAGATCTGAAGATTATATTAGAATGAATTGAATCACCACACAAAATAGGTGGGGAGAACTTTATTAAATAACTAGATTATTGTCTCGTAACAACACGGATAAATATAGATAAAAATAAAATCGTAAACTTTATGTTTATATACACGTTAGAAAAGATATGATGCACTGAATACAAAATCCATATGAGGATTTTGGACACGAATAACACCAGGAGAAGAGTGAAAGATACAAGAAGTCCCATGTAAATATGTAATAAATATGAGGAGAATTAACACTCAATTCTAAATTTAGTGAAAAATGAGTAAAATATAATAGAAGATTTTAATGGTTAAGTATATGAGTCACACCCAATCGAGTTGAAAGTTCAAGGCTGGTGGGACAAATAACACCATGACAAGATATAAAGGTGCAAAAGATATAGCTTTATGTTTATTCACGTGTTTAAATATTTTGAATTAGAAGATTTTAGAATAACTCTAAGATAAATTATAGTCGAAATTAAGCAATTATATAAGTAAATAGGATTAACAAAATGGGAGAAGAAACGCTTGTTTTTTTATTTATTTAAGTGAAGATGGAATGAATAAGAGAATGCAGTTATATATTTTAAGAGGGTATAAAATGAAAATTATATATGCTGACATCATCAATATCATCTAACGGTCCAAATGAAAGAAGCTAACCCATCTAAGGGGCATTTTTTTGCCATGTGACATTTAAGACCCCTCTTTTATTATATATTAAAGATATAGAAAGTTACAAAATACATCCTATACAAGTACAAGAGCATTCGGAATGACAATCATGATTGTGAGATTTTTTTGCTGACGTGACATCCACAATGATAGTTGTGAGTTTTTTTATGGAGTGATAATGATTATTGTGGGAGATATTGGACCCCAAACTTTTTTTTTTAAACATTTAAATAAGATAAATATAAGATTTTATTAAAATAAAAAATAAAACTACAATACAATAATTAAAAATAAAATACAAACACATACAATAAAAATAAAATTACAATACAATAATTCAAAAAAAATACAAATATATAAAATAAAAATAGCTAACGTTGTCGATAGTCATCCACAGGTGTCGAAATGTACGCCACGAGATCCTCGCGAAATGTAGTGTGTGTGCTCTTGTCTCTAATCTCTCTATTAATTCGGATACGTTCATTCACTCTTTCGTTATAAGTTTTGGGAACACCTGTAACCGGAGGAGCATACCATTCTTGGGCATCACAAATCGACCGTCCGTTGTCTTCAACAATCATGTTGTGCAATATGATACCCCCATACATAACTCTTCTTAAATTGTTCATCTTGTAAAATCTCACTGCATGTTTTATAATCCCCCAACGACCTTGAAGAACACCGAATGCCCGTTCGATATCCTTTCTCGCACTATCTCGAAAACGTTTGAATTTTTGACGCGGTTCGTCAAATGGGTACGAAAAAGCTTTAACAAATGTAGACCACTCCTGATATATACCGCCTGCCAGGTGATATCCTTTATTGTACTCGTGGCCGTTGACGATGAATCTGTAATCCGGGGATGAGTCGTTGAGGATATCATGAAACAACGACGATTGTTTAAGCACGTTGATGTCGTTGTTCGACCCCGCGACACCGAAGTAAGCATGCCATATCCAAAGATCGTACGACGCAACAACTTCCAGCATAACCATTGGATAACCATGGTCACCTCGTGTGTATTGCCCTTTGTATGCATTTGGACATTGATCCCATTTCCAATGCATACAGTCAATGCTACCAAGCATACCCTAAAACCCGTGAACCTCATCGTGTTTTTGATATAAACGATTAACATCATCTTGTGTTGGGGTTCTTAGATAAACGTTTGTATAAAGATGGATTACACATTTTAAAAAAGTATCTAGGGATTCGGTTGATGTTCTTTCTGACATTTGTAAATATTCGTCAAAAGCGTCCGAAGTAAACCCATACGCCATCATACGTATAGCGGACGTGTATTTATGTAAACAACTAAAACCCATTTTATCCGTACAATCGGGTCGTTGTTTGAAATATTTAAAATAGTCTGGCAAATGTTCTACGGAGTAATTAGATATACCTTCGACTATTCTGAGGAAAAGAGGTCTTCTCATACGAAATCGTCTACAGGAAATATTCATCCGGGTATGTGCTTTCGTCGGAGAAGTAATGTCGTAACACATTTTTTTTTTTGCTAAAGTTCGGTCGCGGTTGATATAGCGCCTTTTCCTTTTCTCAGTCTGACGTGAACTTTCCGCCTCATTTTCTTCCTCCTCCATTTGTTCAATGGCTTCTACCGCCTTAACTAGTATTTCGACCAATTCGGATTCGGACGATCGGCATCGGTTTAAGAATGTGAACTCATTTTTTGTTATATATATTTTTTGGAAAAAGATTGAGATGTATTGAGAAATATTGTGGGTTTTAGTTTAAGAGTTTATGTTATATTTATAGAGGAAATATGAAAAAACAAACAAACAAACAAACAAACAAACATATCTGAACAACCCGTTATACCCACAAAGATGCTCCACAACGAGCCACCTCGGAGTGATAACGAGCTCAGGCGCTCGTTATGGAGCGAAAACGAGCCCACAATCACTCCACTCCGAGTGCTCTAAGAATAAATCGATACAATATCCCCCTTCAAGCGAAAGGGTGGCGGACCAATACGAAGCATAGATCGAATCGAATTGATGACGTAGAAGACTCATCGTAAAGATGTCGGCAACTTGAAGCTTGGTTGGGACGAACTTGGTGTGCAATTTGTTGGAAGAAACTAGTTCGCGAATGAAATGATAATCAAGATTAATATGCTTTGCCCGCTTGTGACAAACAAGATTTTGTGTCAAGAAAATGGCACTTTTGTTGATGCAAAGTAACGTAGGGAGAGATGGTGGGAAAGCATGAAATTCACGTAACAAGTGTTGTGATCCATATAATTTCAGCCGCCGTATTTCCTATAGAACGATACTCTAACTCGAAACTCGAACGAGAAATTGTAGGTTGTTTCTTTGCACTCCATGAGACCAAGTTACCTCCAAGAAAAATAGAGTACCCATAAGTGGAACGACGCGTCTCAAGACAACGGGCCCAATCCGCATCGGAGTAGCCCAAAAGTATAGTAGATTTCGGCTGGGAAAAAGTTAGCCCAAATGATATCGTTCCCTTGATATAGCGAAGAATGCGTTTCACATGTTGAAAATGTGCATCTGCATGAGCATGCAAGAATTGTCTAACTTGATTCACGACATATGAAATGTCGGGATGGGTGATTGTCAAATATTGGAGAGCACCTACAAGAGAACGATAATAAGTGGGATCTTTAAACGGTTCACCTGTAGGCACAAAGGACGAGGGTGAGGCAAGAGGAGTAGAACCACTTTTGGAATCAAGAAGACGCGTTCGTTCCAAGATTTCGTGAGCGTATTTCAATTGACTAAGAAACAAACCAGTGTTTGTGTATGTTACTTCAAGCCCGAGAAAATCGTTTAAATTTCCGAGATCCTTAAGAGCAAATTTGGATCGTAATGTAGCAATAAACGAGGTGACCATAGAATCATCTGACCCAGTGATAATGATATCGTCAACATAGACGAGAAGATATACCAGGATGGAGTCGCGTGAAAACACAAAGAGAGACGGATCGGCGCGACTACACGAAAAACCATTATCAATAAGAAAAGTACTCAACCGATGAAACCATGCACGCATAGCTTGCTTTAAACCATACAATGCTTTGTTAAGAAGACAAACGTGATCGGGAAAACGTGCATCATGATAACCCAGAGGTTGTTTCATAAAAACCAATTCTTCGAGATTCCTTGTGAAGAAAAGCATTGCTTACATCGAGTTGATGAAGATTCCAACCATTAATCACGGCTAAAGAAAAAACAATACGAACAACAGTAGCTTTAACAACCGGGTTGAACGTATGAGAGAAATCAAGACCTGGAATTTGACTATAACATTGAGCCACAAGACTAGCTTTATGGCGATCAATGGACCCGTATGTATGATACTTTGTACGGTAAACCCATTTACAACCAACGACATTATGGTTAGGCGGTCGAGGGACCAAGGTCCATGAATGATTTAAGTGAAGGGCCTCTAGTTCTTTATTCATAGCAGACACCCAAACCTCTTTCTTGGAGGCAATTTTGAAAGTCTTTAGGTCGTTGGTGGTAAAAAAGAGCCGAGAAAAGCTCATGAGTAGTCGTATGAGCTAAGTCAGTTCGATGTTTTGGTTTAAAAATTACGTCTTTTAATCGAGTACGCATCGGGTGAGTGGTTTGGGTGGTTGGAGGAGGTAGTGGCGGAGGAACGAAAGGAGGTGGTCTTGGTGGTGGTATATGAGGTGTATTTGGGTGGTTAGATGGTGGTGAAGCAGGATGTTGGTAGCTAAATTAATTAGATAAAGCTATGATGTCTTAAAAGGGTACTTGAATAAAGATGTTTTCAGTTTGGGAAAGGTCCGAACTGAAAACATGAATAATATGAAGTGAAGATTTCAGTTCCGGGAACGTGTTAGTTCATCCGAACTGACTGAAGTTCCTCCGAACTGAATTCAAGCTGAAGAATAACTTAAGTCAACACTGGTCAACATTGAAGATATTAGTTCCTGGATAAAGACTTTGACTCCGAATGAAGTGAACTTCCTCAGAACTAAAATTAAGATGTACACTTGATGTTTTTATTTAATTTGTCTGTTTAGTTTTTCTATAAGTAGAGTGATAGGTTGTTAGATTCAGTTGTCTTTGAACCCGGACTCATCTTGAGTGTCGTTGTGCTTGATTTGTCTAGTTGTAACTGAATGTTCCAAAACCGATTCACACTATCAATGAAATCTTAAATAGTTTATCCTCTAGATCTATTAGTTCTTTCAATTTCATTTTCTTATGATTCCTTTTTTATTCAACTCAGGTCATGAGATTCCGCATCATGACCTGTTTTACTCGATTCACTGAGTGATAGTTAGCATTCATGACCTGTCAATTGGTATCAGAGCCAAACAAATCAATTGAGTCTGATTCATCGATCTGACTTGATTCGATCGATTTAGGTCAAACTATCAGTGATTGTTTGAATCGAAGGAGTTTGAAGAAATATTGAAGAACTTTATTGAAGATCTGTGAAGATTGTAGTGTTTCTGGTGGATATGCAGTTGCACATATCAATTCAAAGACCTTTGGTGGATGAAGCGAAAACATGAGTTATCAATTTGAGAAAGAGGTGTGATTGAAGTAGAACGGAGCTCTAACACACGTCATCAATTTGAGAAAAAGGTGTGACGTGGTGCTTCATATCTAAAATCAGAATGACAAATCAAGGTGTTCAACTGATAGTGAAGACAACTGAAACTGTCAGTGATCATTCAGATATACAAATGATGAAAGAATGAAGACTACAAGTTTATCCGAGAGTGATTAAGAACGAAATGTTTTTAATAACATGTTTCTAAAAAACTAGATAAACTTGTAGTTAAGCTCTTGATTCGGAGGTATATTGATGATCTACATGCACAAATCAGTTGGAGACTTGATGAATCTTGTTGAAATTTCTGTAAGAAAGGTGGAGCTCGTTTGAAAGATAAGTTAATGGCAAGTCAATTTCTTGCTGGAAAAGGTCAACAAGGATCAACGATCAGTATGAACCAACAAGTATTCCAGAGGATACTTTGAAGAGTAAGTGTAGAGAGATTATGGAATTAATTGCTTTTGTCATCTGAATCAGTTCACTTGAGAAATATGAGGTTGACCTATGATGGGAAAAAAAGTGATTTTAGCTGCTTGTTAGATGCTTACCATGGAGTATCTGATTATGAAGAATCAAAAAGATAAATTGGTAATTCTGCAACTATTCCTCCTGAATTTGTTCAAGTTACAAGAAAGATGAATTGGAGGAAGCTGAACATGGGGAAGTGTAAGTTAAACATAATTAAGACTCATAGCATCATCAAAGGGGAAGATTGTTGGGAGCTAAATTGATTAGATGAAGCTATGAAGTCTTAAAAGGGTACTTGAATAAAGATGTTTTCAGTTCGAGGAAGGTCCGAACTGAAAACATGAATAATATGAAGTGAAGACTTCAGTTCGGGGAACATGTTAGTTCCTCCGAACTGAATTCAAGCTGAAGAATAACTCAAGTCAACACTGGTCAACATTGAAGATATTAGTTCGTGGATGAAGACTTTGACTCCGAATTGAAGTGAACTTCCTCAGAACTAACATTAAGATGTAGACTTGATGTTTTATTTAATTTGTCTGTTTAGTTTTTCTATAAATAGAGTGATAGGTTGTTAGATTCAGTTGTCTTCGAACCCAGACTCATCTTGAGTGCCGCTGTGCTTGATCTATCTAGTTGTAACTGAATGTTCCAAAACCGATTCACAATATCAATGAAATCTTAAATAGTTTATCCTATAGATCTATCAGTTCTTTTAATTTCATTTTCTTATGATTCCTTTTTGATTCAACTCAGGTTATGAGATTCCTCATCATGACCTGTTTTATTTGATTCACTAAGTGATAGTGAGCTTTCAGAACCTGTCACAGGATTCGGGTCAGATGCAGGATTCGATCGAAATAAGATAGGTACAATTAAAGTATATATTTCTTTATTAGATTACTCATTCTATCTTTACATTAAAGAAATCGGTTAAATGTTAAGTTTAAAAAATTAAAACCTTTTAAGGGCAAAGTGAAAAGTTATATATTTTAGTTATCCATATTTAGAAAAAGTGACAATGTTTTTTAAACAAACGTAAACAGAAAAAAATGAATAATTTTTTTAGAACGAAATAGTAACAAACATATAATGTTATCGGTTTTGAAATATATTAAATTATAATTTCAAGACTAAAACTGCTAATTTGAAATGTATTTAACAGAAACTCTGTGTCAAAATCTAATCTATAAAGGAAAAATTCAAGTAAAAAAGAGAAAAAGGTGTTGCTTTCCGACCCTAAGGACATAATTGGTAAATTTGTCATGTCAAAGGGATGAGTTTTGTAATTTATCCTACTTATAATGAAAAAAGATTATACTAAAATCATAATTGGTTTACACTATAGTCGTAACTTCATAATCGATACCCTTAATGCAAGATTATCATTGTCACTTTCATTAATTTAAACCTCAAAGTTCAAAAACATTTAAATTACATTTGATATATATATATTTTTTTAATTTTCTACTTTTTAATTATCAGCATCAGTTGAGTATTAAAGCATGATAAAAACATTTTGTTACTCAAAAAGTTTTTTTTTTTTCCTAACAAGACAAGATTGCTATGACGACTGACTACCAACCATACATAAATAGCGACAGATGATGATTGTCCTATATGCCAGTAGGTTTGGAAGAACCCAATTAATCTTTAGATCAATTAAATCTACTTAATTGTGTTTTTACTTTTATAAATTTTATTTTTTATTTTTTATTTTATATATATATATATATATATATATATATATATATATATATATATATATATATATATATATATATATATATATATATATATATAGGTTGTAAAGCTGGTAAGAAATTAAAATTTAATTAGAAATGTGAGAAACAATCTGACCCCTTATTAGAGAGACAAAGTAAAAAAAGAGGCACACATAAATTGTTTTTTAGAGAAAAGAGAAACTAAAAACACAGAGATTTATCATTAAATAATCGGTCTAGAGTTTGCTCACCTTCAATAGTTTTGAACACGATCCTACACACAAATAATATGCAAACAATTTGTGGATAAAGAAATTAAAATAACAAAAATTCCCTTTAGTAAATAAAAAAGTAAAATTTACAAAAATCCTCCCTTTGGAATAAGATAAAAATGATAAAATGATAAAATGATTATTTTCATATAATTAACAGAAATATGTTAACTATAACGAACTAAAATATTGTGACCGTAAAAGGTCTCGCTATAAAAGTCTATTGGTGTACTTTCAAAGTAAAAATAATTAGTTCAATTTTGATGAAACCATAAGTAACATATCTCTAGTTAACTCTCATTTACATTGTCATTTAAAAAAAAAATATTCTTATTATAAATGATGCGTGCTTTGCATGGAGAAAAATCTATCAGCTTCTTTAATGAAATACACCATAGGCAATGGGTAAACTTGCTTGGTATGGTATGACTCTTGGGATACCCATGGTCCTATCACTGATTTTGTAACATTTAGGGATACTTCGAGATCTAATTTCGCGCTGGAAGCAACTGTTTCGAGTATAGTATTTCTTAATCAAACATGGAAACGGCCATCTTGGTGGAGGGATAAATAAAATCAGTCAGATATATTTTAAGTCCCTGAGACACTGATATCCGTGATAATATTAATAATTGCATGATTTGGAACACATGTAATGGAGTTGTAAGTGATTTCTTGGTTAGAGTTGCATGGGAAGATTTACGTGAGAAAAATGTCAAAGTTCCATGATTTCGAGTGGTTTGGTTTGCAAATTGTATACCACTGTCATTCGTTCTTCATGTGGCTTATTATGTTGGAGAAATTAAAAACCTAAGACAAGGTTAAGTTATGGGATAAAACGCAGAACGATAACTTTCCAAATGTTAAAGATTCTCACAAGCACTTGGATGGATTGTTCTCGAGATTCAAGATGAAACAGAAGCTAATGTTATTTATGACTTTATAGCTAGGGTGGGGCTACGAATTCTAACCGGGAGAAAGAAGGTTAACGAGATTCAAAACAGATCAGGCTCAAAACTCGATCTATCTCTTGGAACCCATAATTTCTTCAACTTTTGGTTATGCTTCGGCCATTGTATTGGGACGCCTTATATCTAATCATTGTCCAATTTTAGTAAGTGGCTGGCCTCCATCTGTCGGGTCAGTTCCTTTTAGGATCTTTATTAAATTGAACAGCCGAGGTGATGCTAACAAAGAAAATGAAACAGCTTAAAAACGATATTAATTAAACAATGGGCTAAAAAGAAAGCCTTTGATCGATATATGCAAAGAGATGACTGAATTTGGAGAAGATTGATCAAATTGAAAGGGAGTTCCTGGAAACAAAAGTCGAAGTAAATGGGTTGGGATAATTGCAAGGGATGCATAGTGTATTCATCTCCCATTAGGCAAAACGTGTTTCGAAATTTGACCTGATCGTTAGCTTAAGAGACACAAGTTACACTGCTAATAGAAGAACGGAGACCATAGTAGAATGGAGGGCCGTTTCATGCTAATTTGGGGCTCGAAGCTAAATAAAAAAGTGGGGGCCCTAATAACATTTTTTTTGAATAAAAGATCCGAAATTTTTTATTAATTCAAAAAGTTATTACAATTGAAGGCTGGGGACTCCCCACCTATGGAAAGGAAAAACGCTATGAGACATGCCTCATTAGCCAAACAACCAAACAACTACATATTACAATAGAATAAAACAAAATAAAAAACTAGAACTAAAGTTTACATTTTCGAGCTTTCTTAGATGCAAAATCATCAATAATAGTATCAATATTAATGTTGTCCAATATATTTTTCTCAATGCATAACATAGCCAACCCATTCAATCTTTCTTGTGACATTGATGATCTCAAATAGTTTTTTTAATAATTTTAATTTTGAAAAGCTTCTTTCGGTCGATGTGACGGTAACGGGTATAATTAATAAAATTCGATATGCAATGGAAGCATTTGGATAAAAACCTTTTTTTTTTTAATAAACTCTAAAATTTCAAATGCGGTCATAATCACATTTGGCAAAGTCATTTGCAATACTTTGAGTTCCGTAAACAAATCATTTACATCTACATCACACATATTATTATGAGAAAATTGCTTGCGAAATTAGTACAACTTTCTTTAAGTTTCACATCATCCAATGACTTTAATTTTTTGGAATCATATAAAAAACCAAAAATATTTTCAAAGGTTGTTATTTGCTCAAATCTAGCTTCTAATGAAGTAATTGCCTTATCAACAATAACCAAAAAATACTCAACTCTAAAAGCTTATTCGGGTGATTCAAATTCATCTTCATCTTCATTATTAATTTCATCAAATTGTCTTTTTCTAGTAACTCGACGTTTTTTTTTTTTGAAATATTGGTTCAACATCCATATCAAATGCAATAGCTTTGGAATTATCTATACTAGTGGCAAAACCATCATTTCTATAATTTTTGAAAAATGTCATGGTATTGTTTAATAGATCAATAGTGGCATCAAGACAAAGAGTTTTAGTTTGCAACTTTTTACTAACCATATTAATAGAAAATAAAATATCATACCAAATCACCATACCAAGTAAAAATTCATAACTTTCGATAGCACTAACTAAACTTTCGGCTTCACTTTTTGATAATGCATCATCACCTGATTCACCCAATGCTATCAATGCATCCCTTATTTGAGGAGCTTGATATCTAATAGCTTTTACACTTTTAATGCGATTTTCCCAACATGTATTACATAGTGATTTTGCGGTTAAATCAGAAACATTATCAAGTATTTCCATCTTTTAGTAGAGCTCGAAATAACACATATATACGTTGCACAATTCCAAAAAATGAAATAGCTTTCGCACAAGAATGTGCCATATCACTAACCGTAAGGTTAAGGCTATGACAAGCACAAGGCATATAAAATGCTCTCGGGTTAATATCAAGTACTAGTTTTTTAACCCCACGATTTTTTCCTTTCATGTTAGAACCATTATCATAACCTTGTCCCCTTACATCATCAATATTAAGACCAATTGATTTAATTGCATCTTTTAACACATTAAAAAGTCCTAAGCCCGATGTATCATCTACCTTTAAAAATTCTAAAAAATATTCTTCAACTTTTAATATGTTACTAGACATGTTCACACATCGAATAATTAGAGTCATTTGTTATTGATGGCTAACATCCGACGTTCAATCAAGAATTATAGAAAAATATTTTGCTTCTTTAATAGTTTTAATTATAGAACTCCTAACATTTTCGGCTAAAATAGAAATTAGTTCAATTTGAATTGTGGAGCCTAAATAATGATAATGAATTTCTTGATTTTCTATACGCCTAACATGCTCTTGCATTATAACATCATATTCCGTCATACTTTGAATTACACCCAAAAAATTACCATTACACTCTTGAAAAAGTTTTTCATTAGAACCACGAAAAGCCAAATTGTATTTTGATAAAAACTTTATTGCGGCAACTATTCTTTTTAAAACTTGTCTCCAACGTTCTTTCTCAATATTAATTTGATGTTGTAAAGTTTTATCAATTGTTTTATTATTATCCAATCTTTGTTTTAGTTCATCCCAAGAATTCATACATATAAAATGTTGGACACTACTTTCATGTTCTTTAAGTCTAACACTAAGGTGTCTCTAATCGTTAAATCCATCATTCCCTAAAGCACCTCTAATATTACTATTATTAGGTTTATACAACTTACAACAAAAATAAAATATTTTATCAACTTTTTTTGAGTAAACTAGCCAATTTCGATCTCTAGTATCTCCATTATCATATTTTCTAGTATAAGCAGCATAAATAAAATGTCTAGATATATTATCTTTAGGATAATCAAAATTTGATTCTCTTATAGGCCCTTTTTCAATTAAAATATCTCTTAATTTATCATCAAGATATTCCCAATTTATAGGATCATAAATATCTAAAGGCGGAACAAATTGTTCATTTTTATTTTCATTATCATGTGTGACATTATCATCTTCATGATTGTTATTCTCATTTTCAATATTAACATCTTCATGTTTGACACTTTCATCTACATTATTGTTAATTTCATCATCAATAGTGACATTTTCATGTGTAATATTGGCGGATTCATTTGCTGCATTTTTTTTGTTCATTTAAAACACTAGAACTAGAAGAGCCTAGTTTTTTTATAAACTTATTCGTAGATCCTTTTTGTTTTTCTATAGATTGTTCAATTTTCTGTTTTTTTTTTTCCTTTTTTCATGTCGAGACATATATTTTCTAGGCAAGAAGTGAGAGGTGGGAGGGAAAAAAAGTCAGACCTGAGACCTGCTATGAAGAAGCCGATCAGTGAGAGACAACAGGCAACAAGCGAACAACCTTTGTTTTTCAGAAAGACAGCAACTCTCACTCAATCTTGAATCAAAAACAGAAAAACTCTTCTACTTTTGTGGTGAATCTGCAAATCTAGAATCATAAACAATCAAGCAACAAAACAAAATAATCGGTCCAGGCAACAAACAATCCTTATTATATCTCATATAAACAGGAAAAGAAAAAAAAGATCACAAAAAATAAACATACTCGAGAATCGAGTTCTTTGCTTGGTCAATCAGAAATTCAGAATCAATTACAGAAATCGATTGCATGGTGCCTTGGTATCGAGCAATGTTTATGGCGTGTTAATGGTATCGAGCCGAGCAGAGGGAGTCATGGAGAGTGAAATTAAATTTCAAATCGAACATGAGGGGAATAGATTCAGAATCGAAATAAGAATTAAATCAGAATTCACTAGCCGTTTGAGATGATTATGAGTAATTATTGCTAATTGCTGTGATTTTGGGACTTGGTGAAATCGTTTGGGCGTTTGGCATGCCCGATGAGGCGATGATGCAGTTGGCAACCTCCGAATTTAATGCCTAGAATTAGAACAATCCGATCGGTTTTATGCTTCTATTTCTTTTGGGCTTTTTCTTTTGTCACACCCCGCTAAAGCGGAAACACGGGATGTGAAGAGCAATAGCATTCGATACACAAGTTTATAATCAACCACAAGTTATATTAAATAAAACATAACTTCAAAAGTTTACAAGTGTTTAAAACAGCGTTTACATAACCGAATACAAAATAGGTGTTCATAGCCAAACCACCCGAACCCTTTCCCATTCTTGAAGTCATCCGCCCAAAGCATAAAGTCATCAACGCAAGCTTACTCGTTACCTGAAAATACGAGTCAAGTGTTAACTACGGGAGGCGTAGTTAGTGAGCTACAAAGTTTAGTATTCGTGTTTGTAGGCATTGACGCACATAAAAATGGCGTAAAGCATAGTTTTCAAATAGTTGCCACATAACCATGCATAAAGTATTAGTATTCAAATAGTTATCACATAAACATGTGTAAAGTATAGTATTCGTGTTTGTAGGCATTGACCACATAGCGTGACTATGTGACAATCCTAATTATTGCCCAATGATCGTTGCTAAGCCTAAAGCCTACCCATTTAGTATTATGCACCATCGTTATTTGGCATTGTGGTGAGGGTCAATCTACCCTAATAGCGCTATCCATATCCACTAACGGTCCTTTCCAAAGGGATTAATAGCAACTAATGTCCTTGGTAGTATCGGGAATTTTAGTGTTATCTCACGACCATGTTGTACAACGTCCGCAACATGACGATCGATGTTTAGTCATTGGCAAAAATAGCATTCGTATCCTCGGCATTGTTGGTAAAACCATCAACAATGCCGGCAAAATAGTCATTCGTAATAGTATTCAAAATATTAAAGTGTTTCGTAATAACATTCAAATATCAAAACGTTTTCGTTTAGTATTCAAGTATCAAAGCGTTTTTCAGCTTAAGTATAACGTTTAAGCCTAAGACTCGCATTTCACCCCAAAATGTATTAAAAACGTTTAAAAAGTAGGGGTTTATAACTTACTGTTTGCGAAGATCGTAGCGTGCTTGGAAAAGCTCCAAAGGTGCTCGAAATCACCAGAATCCTATTTTATACCAAGTTTCCAAAGGTGGAGGCACTGCGCCGCGGTCATGGGTTCACCACGACCGCCTCGCGGTGGAGGGACTGCGCCGCGGTCATGGGTTCACCACGACCGCCTCGCGGTGGAGGCACCGTGGCGCGGTCGCGAGACAGGTCCGTTACCAAAAATCGTTTTTGATGAAATTCGTTATTTTTAAGTTAGATTTCGACATGCAATGGCTAAAAATAGAAAACCTTTTATAATATAAGTTTAGTTTGGATTTTCATCCATAATAACAAGGATTTAACGTAGCTTTTATCAAAACCCGTTTTTGTTCATAAATGGTCACAAATCTTCATAAAAACTCATTTTTAGTTGTTAGATGATGCATGCAAAGTGTATATATTATAAAGACAGAAGATTTGAGAGATTTATACCCAGTAGAAAGTGATTTGAAAGAGATTGAAGTGTTCCCTTGGTGTCTTTAGCCCCAAAAATGCTAGAAACCGTTTTTCCTTGACCCAAATGAAGTTTACTTGCTTCCTTCTTGATTATAAACGATTTTATGGTGTTTGTTATGGTATTTTAGAGATGTTTTTGTTGAGATGTTGGCTGGAACTTATGTGTGAGTTGAGAGGTTTTTGTGTATGTGTGTGTGTTTGAGTTTGTGCAAGGAGTAATGGAGAGAATGAACTTGTTACTCTTTTTGTAAAAAGAGTTTGATGTTAGAATGGTTCTAGACTAATACAAAAGGCCTAAGATGACTCGTATTCTGCAACTTTAACCTCTTGACACGTTTATAGGTATGTGGCATGTGTATAATACATGCAAATTGTGACTCAACATTCAACAAAGAGCTGTCCAGGGGTGGACTGCGTCACACCCAGCCCAGTGCGGCGCACCCAATCCATTTTCTGGATTCTCCGGTTTTCGTTCGCGTTGTCGTTAAGCGTTTGCGTTTGTTTGGAGTTTACGATTGTTTTGCTATGAACTTAGGCAAGTTCATTATATGTTTTCTCGGTATTAGGATTCATACAATGATTCAATTCCGATTTCCGATTCCGAGACACACACGTTTAATGTTTAAGTAACGTAAACCTACGTTAAAAGTTTTGTGTGAGTTACATCGAGCTTAGCGTAAGGAGTTATGTTTACGTAACCACGTAACACATAAAGTTAGTTATATCGGGTATCAACAATAAATATATCGAGGTTATGAGTTAGCGTTCTCGACCTGAGTTTTGACGGTTGTCACATCTTTTACCAATTTTTTTAGGTCTTTTTTTATACCAAATTTTCGTTGGACCTTTTCGTTTACCAAATCTGTTTTGGGTCTTTTCTTATATCAAGATTTTTTTGGACCTCAAAACTAACTAAATATGGAAGTTATATAAATGAGACATACAAATTTGGGGGCCCGAAGCGGTCGACCACCTCGCACATATCCACGCTACGACACTGAATAATTGATTAGGTTATTAGTTTACTTTTGTTCTTAACTCATTTGAGGCAATATAAAATGTATTTATATTCTTTTGAAAAAAAATAATCCTTAGAAAAATTATTCTAGATGAGTTTACCATCATATAAGAAGAACCAAAAATTATCTACTTAGTAAAAACTATTTATCGAGATTCTACTTGATGGAAATTAAGTAATAATTTAAACTAAAACTTTTATTTATAATGGTTTTGTGAAACGGAAATAAAGTTATAAGCGATATTGTTTTGTTAAAAGTGATGTGAGTAAAAATGTATTCATTCAACACTTAATATTTACTAAGGTATTTTTGATTATTTAATAAATAGTTAAAAATATAAATCATAATATATACTCATTTTTCAAAATATAAAACATAAAATACTTTAAATCAAGTGGTTAAGGTGTTGTGCTTTTAAAAGGAGAGTCATTTTTCTACTCCACTCCCTTGCTTCCCTACACACACTCTTTTATAATTAAATTTTTATTTATCTAACTTTTTTCTTTTATTAAAGTTACTAAAATGCATACTTTAACTAAGTTTTCGTAAAACTTTTTCTAAATTCTATACCCATGAAATTATATATTTCATATGAACAAGCCGTTGAAATTTATGTACCAATTAACAGGAAAAAAAATTAAAATTATGCTATTGCTTTCTAATTAAGTTTATTTGATGTTTATAAATTACTCTAAATTCTAAATACAAAGGGTCGTCTATTATTATAAATATTACAACTTTTATTTAAGTCATTTAATATTTTCTAAATTTCGCGGCAACGCGCGAGTTAAAAAACTCGTTTATACTTATTACTATAGAGTAATTAAAGTACAAAAAGAAAAGGTAAGTTGTGAAAGGGAGAATTACCAAACTAATAAAGGGAGTATTTATAAAATGTTAAAATCTGTCAAGAATTTTACGAAATGTCAAACCATTCGCATATGCTACATCAACTTCGCATATGTGAACTCCCGGAGCATATGCGAACTGTTTGTTAATGGAACCACTTAATACATTAATATACTACATTTTGGAACATAGAAATACATCATATTACAAATAACTATTCATCATATAAATTAACCGATACTTGAGACGGTTGAGTTTGTTTTTTCTTTCCACGAGATGTTGAAGCAGCTCTTGTTGAACGTGAGGTTGAAGGTTGATTTGAACTTTGGTATTCTGGAATCTTTGAACTAAATGTCTTTCTAGTGTGACCTTTTTTCTTACAACGGTCACATGTCACTGGTTTGGTCTCCCTTGCGATAGTATACGGTCTTTATTTTTTGGACGACCCACATGTCTCATTTCCATGGATGGTGGGTTGATGGTTGGGATCTTATCTTGGCGTAACCATTAAGACGGATGTCCAACTGGAAATATGGATCATGTATATGTCCGTTTATAATTTTCTGCCTTGAACCAATGTTGTGCCCAACCCGCGACATCATGTTCCATTTTCAAAAAATTTAATGGTGCTACAAGGTGTGAACAAGGTATACTAGACTTTTGCCAAACTTGACAGGTGCATTTCTTATCTCGAATAGTGACCATTATATTTTTCTTATTGTCTATCACCTCAAACGTGTAGTCATTAATTGGTATGACTTTCCATCCGGAGCCTCTTTTTATCCTACCGTTTAATTTCCCTGTAGCCCACGGTGTTAATGGTTGATCCAAATCCTCTGTTAAAAATAAATAAAATTATAGTAAGTTATTAAAATAGGAAATCATACTTATTATGAGAGGACAAAGAATTACCTGCAATTTTGCGACGTTCATGGTACCATTTTTGAGTATTTGCCCGCATAAACTCTGAAAGCATACAAATCGGAAGCTTGCGTCCATGACGAGTTATCGAGTTTAGAGATTCAGTACTGTTATACGTCATAAGGTTATAACGATCTCCGTGGAAATAAGCCCTTGACCATTTTTCCTTATCTAATTTATCAATAATTTTCCTTGATTTGGCAGGAAGAATTAGTTGTAGTTGCCTTAATGCCTATAGAAAGTCCGATTTCATGAAGGCCTTACATGTCTTCCAAAAATGATATTCGTTGTCTTCGTTTGGTTGCGACTTAATTCATAAGTTCATGCACAAATGTCGTGAAGAGCATCTGGGTACACTGTTCGTATTGCAAGGTCAATGGAACTTGCTCTATCGGAGATAAATACCAAGTTATCGATCTGATCTAGACATTCTCTAAGCGTCAACAAAAACCAGGTCCAACCATATCCACTCTTTGTCACCCCCACTCCATATGCGATAGGAAAAAAATTGTTGTTCCCATCCATACCTACTACAACAAACATTGTACCTTGATATCTTCCTTTAAGGTGAGCCCCGTCTATTACAATTATCGGACGACATGTTTCGACGAAACTGTAAAGAAATAGATTTTTGATACATATTAGTATGAATAATAATAATTAACAAAAATTACTCTTAGCGATTCACCGATTGCAACAAATATCATTTCAAAACGCTTTTCACGGCCCCTCGTCATATGTGTTATGGTTCCCGGATTTTGCTTGATCAAATTATGTAGATAAATTGGTAGTTGAGCAAATGATTCTTCTAGGGTCCCTCTAATCTGTGTTATAGCATATTCTCTTGCTCTTCATGCTTGTTGGTATGAAATGCTAATGTTATGATTAACACGCATGTCCGTGATAATGTCTATTCCTGTGTATTTCCTGCTTGGATCTTGAAGTGCCTCTTTTATTAAACATGCCAAGGCTTTCTTGTTCGCTTGTCGATGATTTAGATGAATTTGAGTTTTTGAACATGTATGTCTATCGGTTAACTTTTTAACTAAAAAAGACTCAAGATTTCTGATTTATGTGGCTAACAAGAACACTCGCATTTTTCAAATTTACATTCTGCCTAAAACCTTGTTTTACTTGATCTTTTAACTTTTATTTGAAAACCTTTTCTTATACATTTTAACCCTAAAACGACTTTTAATTTTTCTTTGTTATCGAAAACATCACGTAATTTGACATGTTCAGAAAGGTTTTATCGAGGAGGTTTTGATGGAGGCTAAAATGGGGCAGATGTTTTAGGAATTGGGGGCATGTCCCAGAACACATTTTCTGGAACTTGAAGAAGGGGGTTATCTTCATCATCGCCTCTTTTAGAAGATTCGCTAGATTTTTCCTCGTCTGAAAAACCTTGATCATCCCTTAAATCATTTGTTGAAACACATTCATATTCAACATTTTCCTCAAGGGAATAATCATATTCTGAAAAAACCTAGTTTTGGGAGTTTTGAAAATCGTTTTCTTGGTTTTAAAAATCATTATGTTGGTTTTGAAAATCATTTTGTTGGTTTTGAAAATCGTTTTCATAAACATAGTAAACATAGTCAGAATGATATTCAAAACCAAGAAAACGATTTTCAAAACTTCCAAAATTACGTTTTTCCAGAATATGATTATTCCCTTGAGGAAAATGTTGAATATGAATATGTTTCAACAAATGATTCAAGGGATGATCAAGGTTTTTTAGACGAGGAAAAATCTATCCGAAAGTACCGATGATGAAGATAACCCCCTTCTTCAGGTGCCTGAAAATGTGTTCTGGGACATGCTCCAAATTCCTGATACACTTCCGCATTTAAGCATCCATCAAAACCTCTTCGATATAACCCTTCTGAACATGTCAAATTACGTGATCTTTTCGATAACAAAGAAAAATTAAAAGTCGCTTTAGGGTTAAAATGTATAAAAGAAGGTTTTCAAATAAAGGTTAAAAGATCAAGTAAAACAAGGTTTGCGACAGAATGTAAATTTGAAAAATGCGAGTGGTTCTGGTTATCCACAAAAATCAGAAATCTTGAGTCTTCTGTAGTTAAAAAGTTAACCGATAGACATACATGCTCAAAAACTCAAATTCATCCAAATCATCGACAAGCAAACAAGAAAGTCTTGACATGTTTAATAAAAGAGGCACTTCAAGATCCAAGCAGAAAATACACAGGAAAAGACATTATCACGGACATGCGTGTTAATCATAACATTAGCATTTTATACCAACAATATGGAGAGCAAGAGAATATGTTATAACACAGATTAGAGGGGTCCTAGAAGAATCATCTGCTCAACTACCAATTTATCTACACAATTTGATCCAGCAAAATACGGGAACCGTAACACATATGACGAGGGACCGTGAAAAGCGTTTTGAAATGCTATTTGTTGCAGTCGGTGAATCGGTAAGAGTTTTGAAGTTATTTTTGTTAATTATTATTATTCATGATATCTCATCATACTAATGTGTATCAAAATCTATTTCTTTACAGCTTCGCAGTTTCGTCGAAACTTGTCGTCCGATAATTGTAATAGACGGGGCTCACCTTAAAGGAAGATATCAAGGTACAATATTTGTTGTAGTAAGTATGAATGGGAACAACAATATTTTTTCTATCGCATATGGAGTGGGGGCGACAGAGAGTGGATATGGTTGGACTTGTTTTTTTTCGAGGCTTAGAGAATGTTCAGGTCAGATCGATAACTTGGTATTGATCTTTTATCGAGCAAGTTCCATTGACCTTGCAATACGAACAATCTACCCAGATGCTCTTCACGACATTTGTTGTCGACATTTTTGCATGAACTTACGAATTAAGTCGCAACCAAACAAAGACAACGAATATCAGTTATAGAAAACAAGTAAGGCATACAGGAAATCGGACTTTCTGGAGGCATTTAGGTAACTTAGATAAGGCAAAATGGTCAAGGGCTTATTTCTCCGGAGATCGTTATAACCTTATGACGTATAACAGTACTGAATCTCTAAACTCGATAACTCGTCATGGACGCAAGCTTCCGATTTGTATGCTTTCAGAGTTTATGCGGGCAACTACTCAAAAATGGTACCATGAACGTTGCAAAATTGCAGGTAATTCTTTGTCGTCTCATAATAAGTATGATTTCCTATTTAATAACTTACTATATTTTTAATTATTTTTAACAGAAGATTTGGATCAACCATTAACACCGTGGGCTACAGAGAAATTAAACGGTAGGATAAAAGGAGGATCCGGATGGAAAGTCATACCAATTAATGACTACACGTTTGAGGTGATAGACAACAAGAAAACTGAAATGGTCACTACTCGGGATAAGAAATGCACCTGTCAAGTTTAGCAAAAGTCGTTATACCTTGTTCACACCTTCTAGCAGCATTAAATTTTTTGAAAATGGAACATGATGTCGAGGGGTGGGCACAACATTGGTTAAAGGCAAAAAATTATAGACGAACATATACAGGATCAATATTCCCAGTTAAACATCCATCTGAATGGTTGCGCGAAGATAAGAAGACAACCGTCAATCCACCATCCATGGAAAAGAGACATGCGGGTCGTCCAAAAAACAAAGACCGTATACTATCGCAAGGGGAAGCAAAACCAATGACATGTGACCGTTGTATTAAAAAAGGTCACACTAGAAAGACATTTAGTGCAAAGATTCCAGAATATCAAAGTTCAAGTCAACCTTTAACCTCCCGTTCAACAAGAGTTGTTTCAACATCTCGTGGAAAGAAAAAACAAACTCAATCGTCTCAAACATCGGTTAATTTATATGATTAGTTATTTACAAAAATAGCAAAATTTTGGGGGGTATTTTACAAAATGTCAAAAAATTTACAAAATGTCACATGGTTCGCATATGCGAACTCAGTCAGCATATGCGAACTCAGTCAAAATATGCGAACCATGTGTTTTTTTTTATTTTTTGTATTTTCACACTATGTTTGTTAATGTAACCACTTAATACATTAAAATACTACATTTTTGAACATAGAAATACATCATATTACAAATAACTAATCATCATACAAATTATCCACCGATGCTTGAGACGACTTAGTAGGGTTTTTTTTCCACGAGACGTTGAAGCAGATTTTGTTGAATCGCCCCGGTAAACAAACAAACCAGCTAAATCCTCCATGACGACCTGCATAAGAAACATATTTTAATAAATTACAAACATGCGAAACAAATTAATGTTACAAATATTAGTTAAAGAGTATTACCGAGATACGATCCTCCATATCCTCCAAGCGATCTCCACCTGGCGTCGACGGGTCAACCTGAGGTGAAACTATAACCAGGAGGAGCTCCACCACATCAAGACGACCCTCCGACTCGTCCCTGGCGCTCCATATCCGTCATACGACGCTCCAACGATGTCCACCGGTCAACATCTGGAGGTCCTGTCTCATCAGCCGTCTCCGGACCTCGAAGAAGGCTCAACAATATCATCATCAAGACCCGGTCGTTGGTGGACACCCCTACCTAGGCTAGATGTGGTAGCCGCATCCACCACAACCTCCGGCTCAACCACAACCTCCGGCTCCACCACAACCTCCTCGACCCCATCAAAAAATCGTCGACTCGCCTGATACCAATCGGTCGCGACCTCCTCCTCGGTCGGTGTAATCTCAAGCGGATGAACAACCTCCTATATATTTAAATCAAAATATAAATATTCAAACTAATTACTTTTAAACACATAATTTTTTTTTAGTAAAATAACTTACATCCTCAAAATCAAGGAATCTCAAGCACGACTCCCACGAAAAAGGGATGTCCCTGCGCCATCCAAGTGCTCGTGGTATAGTCTCCCGGTAACTAACAAAACCCCTGGCCCTCGGGAACGTCTCGAATATCCATATCTACAAAATCAAACAAAAACTCAAGTTATGTTGTTTTTAAAAAATATTAAATTAATAACTAAAATATTAATTATAGTTTAAATAACTTACCCTAAACGCAAATATAAATCCTCCAATGTTGTATTTCCAGATGTCTTTCTTATCACCGTGGGTCGACGCCAACTTACCCTTGCGCGACTCCAAAATACTCTTGCGTTTCACCAACGCCTTCGAAAGGCACCGATGTGCCTGTGTCCAGAGAAACGATCCCCACGGAAACGAGTTCCACGACTCGAAATACTCAACCTGACTTAACATGCCCCCGGGTATGGCGATGTCGTCCTGCAGTCCCATAAACCCGTGATGCACCATCATCAATAAACAAACCCTCACTGCATCCGCGTCATACAAACGACCAAACCTTGCCATATCCGCAAACAACTCACGTACATGAGCGCCCTTCACGTGCGACGTACGTGTATCTAAGGTCGGAAAAGCCCGTCTCTGAAATGTAATGTCACCGTTCGAAGGGAACGTGCGCAGTCCAAAACGCATCCCGGTGATGATACAAAAATCCTCTCGGGTAAACCTAACAACATGGACACCCCCGATACTAAATACCAACTCCTCATCAGACGGGACCTCCGGGGTTTTTAAAGTCTGAAGAAATAGATGAACTAATAAAGGGTCCTTGTTCTTATCTACAAAATCAAGCCAAGGACCAAAACAAGTACTCCTGAAAAGGTATAACGGCGCATCTACCAACTGCAACCTATTTCTAATATCTATACCTATATGGAACTTACCACGTAAGTTCCATTTTTTTAGATATTAGAAATAGGTTGCAGTTGGTAGATGTGCAGTTACACCTTTTTAGGAGTACTTGTTTTGGTCCTTGGCTTGATTTTGTAGATAAGAACAAGGACCCTTTATTAGTTCATCTATTTCTTCAGACCTTAGAAACCCCGGAGGTCCCGTCTGATGAGGAGTTGGTATTTAGTGTCGGGGGTGTCCATGTAGTTACGTTTACCCGAGAGGATTTTTGTATCATCACCGGGATGCGTTTTGGACTACGCACGTTCCCTTCGACCGGTGACATTACATTTCAGAGACGGGTTTTTCCGACCTTAGATACACGTACTTCGCACGTGAAGGGCGCTCATGTACGTGAGTTGTTTGCGGATATGGCTAGGTATGGTCGTTTGTCTTACGCGGATGCAGTGAGGGTTTGTTTATTGATGATGGTGCATCACGGGTTTATGGGACTGCAGGGCGACATCGCCATACCCGAGGGCATGTTACGTCTGGTTGAGGATTTCGAGTCGTGGAACTCGTTTCCGTGGGGATCGTTTCACTGGACACAGGCACATCGTTGCCTTTTGAAGGCGTTGGTGAAACGCAAGAGTATTTTGGAGTCGCGCAAGGGTAAGTTGGCGTCGACCCACGGTGATAAGAAAGACATCTGGAAATACAACATTGGAGGATTTATATTTGCGTTTAGGGTATGTTATTTAAACTATAATTAATATTTTAGTTATTAATTTAATATTTTTAGAAACAACATAACTTGAGCTTTTGTTTGATTTTGTAGATATGGATATTCGAGACGTTCCCGAGGGCCAGGGGTTTTGTTAGTTACCGGGAGACTATACCACGAGCACTTGGATGGCGCAGGGACATCGCTTTTTCGTGGGAGTCGTGCTTGAGATTCCTTGATTTTGAGGATGTAAGTAATTTTACTATTAACATTTTTTTGTATTTAAAAGTAATTAGTTTGAATATTTATATTTTGCTTTAAATATATAGGAGGTTGTTCATCCGCTTGAGATTACACCGACCGAGGAGGAGGTCGCGATCGATTGGTATCAGGCGAGTCGACGATTTTTTGATGGGGTCGAGGAGGTTGTGGTGGAGCCGGAGGTTGTGGTGGATGCGGCTACCACATCTAGCCCAGGTAGGGGTGTACACCAACGACCGAGTCTTGATGATGATATTGTTAACCCTTCTTCGAAGAAGGCTCGAGGTCAGGAGACGGCTGATGAGACGGGACCTCCAAATGTTGACCGGTGGACATCGTTGGAGCATCATCGTATGACGGATATGGAGCGCCGAGTGACGAGGTCGGAGGGTCGTCTTGATGTGGTGGAGCTCCTTCTGGTTATAGTTTCACCTCAGGTTGACCCGTCGACGCCAGGTGGAGATCGCTTGGAGGATGTGGAGGATCGTATCTCGGTAATACTCTTTAACTAATATTTGTAAAATTAATTTGTTTCGCATGTTTGTAGTTTATTAAAATATGTTTCTTATGCAGGTCGTCATGGAGGATTTAGCTGGTTTGTTTGTTTACCGGGACGATGCTATGGAGCGGCCGGACGAGCATGTTGATCCATCCTAGACGATGCGAATGCAGACACCGGGCCTAGCTCGAGGTCGTGATCAGCGCACGGTTCGTATTCCTCCCTATTTACGTGATTATATTACAGCCATTCTCCGCGAGACTGACACGCCCTCCACTAGACCATTACCCGAGACACATACACGACCACATTCTTCACGATCTTCGCTACCGCCACCGCCACCATTACGCTCGTCACCACCACCATCACCTAGACCACAACCACCATCATCACCACGTAGATCACCGTCACCCATACCTATGGCATCATTATCATCACCACCACCTGAGCATTATTACCATCATTACCATCCACCGTATCACGGGGACCCACTGTATCACGGGGACGACGCACATTTCACATACCAGTGTCACGGCCATCTTCCTCATCATTTCCATCTTCATCGGTACCATCTTCATTAACATTGTCGGTACTATCATCTTCATCATCATCACTACCATCATCCTCATCATTACCATCTTCATCATCGTTGGTGTTATCTACCACGAGATCCCATGCACCCTTTGCACCACCACGTCATACGGAGTCGGGAGGATGACATCCACCAGATGTCATTGATTATAAGCCGTTCAGAGACTTCTATACATCTACTGCAAGTGCGTGTTACCTGTCATTTCCAGACCAGACCTACCGATACGCGAGAGAGTTTTGGCGGGAACTTATGGGAGACACTGCATATGGTTGGATCATTGACCCGGTATGTATTATTTAATTATTATTTACTTAACAATTGTATTTAATTGTTATATAATATTGTTTGCTAATTTTTATTCTTACTTTTTAACATCACTTGTTGACTTGGGCTCACTATCTGTATAAATACAGATCCAGCACCGCCAGATGGTCTTTACAGAGCGGTTGGATGATGAAGATGTTCGAAAAGAAGCACTCCAACCCTGCGTGGTTCGCAGACAGGAAGACGGAGCCATGGCCGGCTTGGTGGACTGTAGATTACGTGAGTTAAACTTTTTTATTGGAATAATATTAACTTGCAGGTTATGATGTCGCTGAATGTCGGCGACGATCACTGGGTTTTGGCGATTTTGGACCTCCTAACGTGGACGGTAAGTATTTTTGATAGTCTATCATCGAAAGCCGTCCAGCGTAGTGTTTCAGATATATTTGAAAGGTTTTGGCGATGGTTGCCTCAGTTTTTGGATGATATCCATTATTGGGAGATATCGGGTAGGGAACGCAGTAAGTCGACCGGGTTGACGCTTATTGGTGAGGAGGTCCTTATTCAGCGTGGTCGTTTGGGTGATTGTGGTATATGGGTGATGATACACATGGAGAACAAGATTAGGGGTCGGCGTATGAAGTGGTGTGCGGATGCGGCGATCCAGGCAAAGAACATGCGATTGCGTGTTGCTGGTGGGTTGTTTTCATTTATGACGCTCATAGACCCGACGAAGTACTCTTATTTTTGTTATGTATTTTTATGTACATTTTGGTTATGGATTTTTATATACATTTTGGTTACTTAAATCATAAAACATAAATAAAGATAAAAACATTACATAAATTGCACTGTATAATACGAAATCCGTTCAAAAAGGTAACATATTTTTATGTGAATGCGAAATCCGTACAAAATTACAGTGTTATGTCAAATCAAAGTTACACTTCGTACAACTTATGAATGCCTTAAATTCCCACCGTAGTTAACACAATTTCGGTCACTGATATCGCATATTTATATAGATATTTATATGCGATATTGTGTCATATTTCATAGTAAACATGATGGATAGGATAGGTTTTTATATTTAATCGTGTGGAAAAGTGTTTTTATCTATTTTACAGGTTTACATGATCGGGAAGTGGAAAAGGATGAAGAAATGGACGTAAATGACGAACTAAAGACGAGAACGGAGGAGGTATTGCGCACCAGTGCAAGGGGTGCTGCGCACCGAGGAGTTTGAGTTGGTTTTGGACACGAAAAATCGTTCGGTGCTGCGCACCTACCAGATAAACATGAAGAAATTGTAATTCGAGTTGAACACGTTTTTCCGCTTTGCTTTTGCCTATAAATACAAGACCAAATCGGCCAGAAATCATTATCAATTATCATTCTTAAGTTCTGGAGCTGGTGAACACGTTTAGAAGCAAGGATTAAAGCTAGGAAGATCTCTTTTCGGTTAACGGTGATTACGACACATTCGGCGATTTCTTCGTTTGTTTCTTTTCACATTTAAAACGTTTTCTAGACTATTTTCCAGTATGATTTTTATAACTTTATTTACTGTTTCAGACTTGATCATGAGTAGCTAAATTCTCGTTATGCTTGTTTGAACCACGGATCCTATTTGAAGTTTATTTATCGTTATCGATTGTTTATGTTTTTCTGTTTAATCGTTGATCCTTAATTGCTTAAATTTTAGTATATTATCAGAGTTGTTTATATATAATTTGTTTAATCAACATTCTAGGTATTCGGGAGGAATCTAGATAGATTAGATAGGTTGTATGAAATAATCGGTCGGTCTATAATCGATTTGAAATTATTAAGATTCGGGAGGACTTAGTAATAACAACTTAGGTAATTAAATTTAAGTGAGTAAGTCTATTTGTTAAGATTCGGAAGGACTTGATAATTAGAGGAGTTATTCGGAAGGAAACTCTATAAGATTAAATCACTAAAAACGGACTTGTTGCTTATTGCTTGGTTATTAATAGTTATTACTGTATTCGGGAGGAACGGGGTAATTAAAGATAATTAAAGTTAGTGAACGATTCGGGAGGACTTTTATTATATTTTAGAAGTTTTCAAAACAATCGATTTCGTAAATTTAAACGGAAAATAGGTGAAGTGTCAAACAAGTATATTTTCTCATTATTTAATTACATCAATTACTCTTTCGATAGATTTTAATTAATCACTTTTTCTTAATTATTTGCAAACTTTTGTTACGATAAAAACCCCCACAAATACTCAGTATTATTAATTTGAAAACTTAAAACAAAATTAGTCCCTGCGAACGAACCTTTACTTGCTTTAAACTATATTATATACGGATAGGTCCACTGCCTAGAAGTGTGTAATTGCGTGAATTAGTAGGTTAAATTTAAGACTAGATTTTACACATCAAGTTTTTGGCGCCGCTGCCGGGGACTGATTTTTTGTTTTTTGTTTCGAATTTGTGATACGATCCTTTTGAGTATTTATTTACTTAGAAGTTACTTTTTATTGTCATAACACCGGTACGTTTTACGCTTTTTTTGTTTTTGTCTTTTCAGGTAGTTGATGAACACAAGGGCTTCGGGATTACCACTCGCGAGTCCAAAGTCAAATCCAGGAGTATCAAAGAGACGAGGCAAGAGAAGAGGCAACTTATCGCTTCAGACACCACCAAGTTTTGATCAAGTTTCACCCGTCAAGTTTGAAGACATTGCGTCTTCAGAGGAAGGAGGAAGCAGTTCAGACTCAGAGGTCGAGAAAGTGTTTTGTGAAGACAAACCGGAACAGCAACCAGCTATGGACCCTTTGGACACACCAATGCACCGACTGGCCGCAGCTGTAGCAGTGCCACCCACCCGAAGGTCGGCAATCACCACCCCGGACTTGGGTGATGATTTTGTTGTCAAGGGTCACCATCTCAAGATGATCCAAGACAACACGTTCGATGGGCGATACAATTCAGATCCGCATAAACACATAGCCAAATTCAACGAGCTGTGTGAGATGTTCAAATATGGTAAAGGCAAGAGCGACGGTGTCAAACTCAGATTGTTCCCTTCGTCTCTCACCGGAGATGCGAAGATTTGGTTCAAGGAGCTAGAAGAAAATTCAATCACCACATGGACACAAATGCGCGAGACCTTCATCAAAAGATTTTTCCAACCCGCCTTGGGTAGGAAATTACTTAGAGACATCAGAGGATTCCGACAGGAAGATGGAGAAACTTCCACTGAAGCATGGGCTAGAGTAAAAGAGATGCTGAGAGGTTGCTATGGTCACGGATTGGGCAAGAAAAATATTATTGAAATTTTCTTTTACGGACTAACCAAGGAGTCTCAAAACGAGTTGGATCTAGCCGGAGGAGGAGATTTAATGTACAAAACCACCAACGAGGCATACAACCTAATGGAAGACAAGCTGGTTATAAGCCTATCAAGGGAGTATCGAGATGATGGTCGAGGCCGAAAACACACAGGACAAGTTGCTCAAGCTGAGAGTAGCTGATGTGTATTTTATAACATAAAATTTATTAAAGTTTAGAAAAGGATTTTTACCAACGTATATCAATACACAAAACAGGCAGTGTACCTGATCGTACGTAAATATAGAATCAGTAAGTCCGGATCGAACTCAGGGAACGTGTATTAATATCCGTTAACTCAAATTATGTAATTAAACTAATAAAAGCAAGTAAATATGGGGGACGTTTTAGTTCTGTGAGAACATATTTCAGAAAACAAATAACTAAAATAAATAGTAATTAAATTAACTAAATGGATTTGTGGATGAAAAACTGTTTCGAAAAGTATTTAAGAATTAATCAGATTTAAAAGCAACGATTACTTGGAATTACGTTTCACCTGGATTATGAATTAACAAGAATATGTTTGATTGATTTAACTGTGATTCCTATGATAACTAGATTTCCCGCTAGAGTTATCTAATCCTACAATTTTAGAGAAAGATCATACGATTATTCGTACATCAAGAGCTATCTTAGATTTATCCACTCTAAATTGTGCTTTAAGTTCACTATTATTTACAATTTAATCTGTCGACTACGAATTAACAAAAGTCTCAATTATTCAATCCTGATATAATTGTCATGTTCATTCAATTTATTAAATTACTAAACTCTTAGCCTATCTCAATTAAGTCTCAAGCTACAATTATCTAATAAATCATATAATTGCAAATAACCAATAAATCATATAAGAACGCTAGTTATGTTATAGATCTATCAATCACGCTAAGTAGTAAATTTAATAACCTTGAATAAACATGGATCGCGATTAAACGTAAATAATAATGGAAAAATCAATAAGTTCAAACATAAACTTGATTAAAACATAGATCCAGGTTCAACAATCCAAGCAATCGCTTAAAGAGTTTAGCTCATGTTGGATTGTAAGCAAATAACAAAATAAGTCTTCAAACAATTCATTGTATCAAGAAAAATAATGTAAATAACTTGAATCAAAACAATTACTAAAATCAAAGTTGGTTAAAAGAGATTAACCAAAAGCTTCCAAGTATTTGACGGCTTCTAGGACTCTTCGTTCAGCTCTCCAAGATGAATGATGGTTGAGAATAATGATAAAAGTGTATTAAACCCGAGACCTAGAAGTCCTATTTATAATATACTGAAAACTCCAATTCAGCCGTCGGCTGGCTCATTTCAGCCGTCGGCTGAAACACACGGGCTAAATTCTTGCTTCCGCGGCACGTAACGAACAATTATGCGAATATTTTAATTCAGCCGCCGGCTAAATCTCCTCAGCCGTCGGCTGTTTCTTCAACTTTGCGTTTCTTGCTCGTTTGTCTCCGTTTTAAGCCGGTTTCAGCTCCTTTTCGCTCCATAGCCCAAATATAACATTAATCTGCAATTCTAACTAAAAATATACCAAATCATAACAAAAGTTGCAGATAATGATGCTTAAATACGATAAATGTGGCTACAAAATATGTATTATTTCAGACACATCAAATTCCCCACACTTGAATCTTACTTGTCCTCAAGTAAACTGTTTAAATTTAGAACAAAACAAACATCTTCAATAAAAATAAAATACCCAACGAGTCGAGTAAATTACAAAAAATTTATTTACGAAGATGAATTTAATTATTACCAAGCCAAAATTTAAATGCATAACTAAACATCTCACGATTTGGGGAGTATAACACTCAATCACTCAAAAACTAATCTAAGTGTAATATATATGTGAAATCGCTCAAAGCTCAGTCATGACAAGTATTCTATCATAGGCTTGATAACGATACGCTTCTCCACCAATAGAGTCTAAGTAACTAGTTCAGAGGGCTTATGGTCATATCAATGGGTGATGGGTAAAATAATGGAAAGTATGATGAAGGTGAATTAATATGAATGATATGAAACAATCAACTTCCAATTAGTCTACAAATCCAAACATTTTAGTCAAAAATTATATTACTTTCAAAACTTGATTAATTATCCCTAATGGCTCACTCTGATGAAACTTCTAAGACCAAATTTCGTCTTAATTCTTCAACGCTCCAATCGAGAATTTTTATTTCTCGCAAACCTTGTCAAATAACTTCAACACTTCAATTGAGAAATTTTTTATTTCTCGCAACTAACGTCAAACAACTTTAACAAATATTGGCTACCTCGTACGGGCTTTAATAACTATTCTTTTTTTTTTTTTCTTTTTTTTTTATATATATTTTTTTTATATTAAAAACACCGCTCAAAAGGTCCATCAAAATCCTGAATAATCTTCAACTTATATCCACCAGTAATTTCCTTCGTGAACTTAAGTAAATCAATCAACTCCACGCCATCACATATAACGTTCCGTCTAATAATCAGTCAAGTTAAGAAAGAGGGAATTTTCAACTAAAATATCCGGATTTAACGACTTATACATTAGGCTCAATTTATGGAATATATCTGGAAAGGTGATAAAAGAAAAAGGTTTGGCGCAAATATGGTATCTAAACGTCAAAAACAC
>CAJVGC010000592.1:26341249-26410733 GCA_910822075.1 Senecio squalidus
TTTCGAAAACTTTTTGAAAAATTTTTAAAACCGTTTTTCTCTATAACCTGTGCTCCAAGTCTGTCACACCCCGCTAAAGCGGAAACACGGAATGTGAAGAGCCGGAAAAATCATTACACAGGCCATATAAAACATAACGGTAATCAAGTCATTAATTAAAAGTAAATGTGTTTACAAATCCATTCAAACGACCAAGACACGATAATTTAGTACATTGATACACAATTAAAAAGTTCATTAAAAATTTCCCAAATAACTGGCCACGTCTTTTCCCAAAAAGGTTCTCACACAACCGCCTCGACCCGTCCATGCCATGCACCCCATGCTTACACTAATTGCCTGAAACATAAGATAAAGTGTCAACTACAAAAGTAGTGAGTGAGTTACAATTTAAATAGTCGACCAAAAATGTAAGTAAAGCATATAAAAGTAGAAATTTCCAAGAAGGAGATTAGCGGAGAAAAGTCGCTTAGTTTATATATACTTTAAAGTCCAAGTAATGGGCGGACTGGTGCCCTAAGTTTGTAAAGACCAAATATAGTCAAATTTAGTCAAACAGTAGAAGCGAATATCAATCGCTAAAAAGTTATAAGTTTATGCGTAAGTAACTAATTAGATTTTACTTAAGTGTTCACACTAATCCGATTATCCAACCGTGAACGGCCCCAACTTCCCGCCTCTCAAACGGAAAGTTATTCAGAACTTAGTAATATGTACTTAGACTGCCATCTAAGCAAGGAACGGTTCTTTCCTAAGTATCGATACCCATAATTACTATACGGCTAAGTAGTTAATAGTGTGAAAGTCTAAGTCTAAACTAGTCGGGCACTAAGTAAATTTTGTTTGTAAATTAGAGAGAGTCGTACGTCCATCACTTAAGATCGTGTTATAGTTCCATCAAGGGTTGGTACGCATACAAGCATCAATAATTAGTTTAGTCAAAAGAGAGCGACCAATAAGTCTAAGTAAAGTCAAATAATTTACGCATAATAGTTCAAATAGTCGTTCAAATAAGTCCAAGTACGTTCAAAAGTCAAGTTTAATAAGTCAAAAGTCAAAGTTTAATAAGTCAAAAGTCAAAGTTTAATAAGTCAAAAGTCAAAGTTTAATAAGTCAAAGTCAAAGTTTGATATGTTGCAATTTGTTTCATAAGGCTTAAAAATGCAATTAATCTTATGTTTCCCCCAAAATTTATGTAAAATATATAAAACAAGGGGTTGTAACTCACGGATTGCGAAGAGAACGAGAACTTGGAACTCGGTCGGAATATGTAAGCCGGGAATCACGGATTGCCTATTAATACCAAGGTAGTTTAATGTCACACCCCGCTAAAGCGGAAACACGGGGCGTGAGAGCTGGAATATCATTACACGGTCGTAAGCAAATATAAACGATTCAAGTCATTTCAATTGAAAATTTAAAAGGTTATAGATACAACATTTCAAAAAGTAACCAAGTAGTTCGCGATTTAACTTAAAGTACAAATACAAGTTTTAAACAAAAATTCCCAAAATATGAAGGTCTTTCCCATTAAGCGCCTCACGTGACCATATCGACCCTCCTTGCCATGCATTCCGAATGCTTACATTAATTTCCTGAAACATAAGATAAAGTGTCAACTACGAAACGTAGTGAGTGAGTTACAGTTTAGAGTTTGATAGAGTTTCCATAAATAGTAAGTTACCAAAAATAGAAAGTTACTAAAAATAGAAAGTTACTAAAAATAGAGAGTTTCCAAAAATAGGAATAGATGATAAAAAAGTTTATAAGCAAGCGAGTAAAGTGAATAAATAAATAAACTCGCATAGTAGTGATAGCGAAAACCAGGCGCTAAAAATAATGTTTAAGCGGATACAGGCGCTAAAATAGTGTTAAGCGGGATCAGGCGCTAAAATAATGTAAAAGCGGGATCAGGCGCTAAAATAATGTAAAAGCAGGATCAGGCGCTAAAATAAAGTATATGCGTATGAGATATGTGTTTTAACTTCACTAAAGGTACCTCGTATCAATCACTTGGCATAATATAAGTAGTAAGTATACACTAAACCGATTGTATGGTCGAGATGGCAGCCCAAAAACATTTAAGTAAGTAATTCAATAAGTGAGGTAGTAATATGTACTTGGGACGCTAACCCTGAGTAAGGAGTGACCCCTCCTAAGTATCGATACCCATATGACTAACGGCTATTGCTAATAGTGTATAAGAGAGAGAGAGACTAAAACGGGCATTTAATTAAGGATACTAAAAACATTCAAGAGATCTTACGGGCTTATATATCCATCAAGGATTGGTTACTAACAAGCATCCTAGTTTAGTTATCCTGCTAAGGCATTAACACAAATACGCATGATAGTTTGTAAGATTCAAGTTAAAATGTTTCAAAGATTCAAAGTTTAGAACGAGATTCAATAAATACCAATAATTTGCAAATAGTGTTTATAAGTTACAAAACATGATCTTATGCTTCCCCCAAATAATGTTGAAAAGTATTAAAAGTAAAACATAGTGGGGATGTAACTCACGGTTTGCGAAGAGAATGGAACTCGGAGTCGGTCGGAAATGAGCCGGGAATCACGGAATGCCTAAGAATTACCAATATGATTCAAAAGTTAACTTCTTATTAAGTGTTTTATGTATAGGAGATATTGTGTGACTTTTGTTTGTAAATAATGGTCAAGTCAAATATTGTTCCGAAAATTTTGGTCCGAAGCGATTAACGTTGAGTTTAGTTTGAAAGTTTATTGTTTTTGATTATTACATCTTAAGTGCTTTTGCTTACTGAAGTGGTTTTATAATTTCTAGGGAAATTTGGGCAGCGCTTCCGCGCCCAAATTTCATGTCCAAAAATTTCACCGCCACTTCCGTTCACAAATCACCTAAAACACAATAATACATATAATATAATCCAAAATAGTCCAAAGAGTCCAAAGTGATTCACTAATGTTATTAATATTATTTATCTCAGTCTACAGTAAACAGGGTAAAAGTCCAGAATGCAAACGTAAACTTAAAACGAGTAAAAACGACGATTTTCGGGTGAACAGCAGCTCGGTGCTGCGCACCTGGTCACAGGTGCGGCGCACCTAGCTGCTGTCCGTTTCCCGTTTTGTGTTTTTCTTGCTAAAAACGTTTTGTGACTTAAGGATTTCGACATGCAACCAGTAGGTACTTTATAAAATAGTGTTTTCACAGATTCTAAACAACTTTTAACCACAAAATCATAGATCTAAGTATTATTTAGATAAAAATCGTTTTTGTACACAAATGACATAAATCTTTACAATTACTCGTTTTTATTGTTTAGATTGAACATGCAATTAGTTATTATCTTCCAAAACCTCATTTTAACAGTTTCTAAAACATTCTTATTTACAGATTCGTGGATTTAAAGGGTTTCTCGATTAAAAACGTTTTTGACCATGAAAAGTCAAAGATTTGTATAAAAACTCATTTTTAACCGTTAGATCTTACATGCAATTGATTATTTAAGTAAAAATAGTAAAAAGAAAGTAATCTACCGGAGCAAAAGCTTGGATGATGAGTTTTTGGTCGGATTTGATCTTCAAAAACTTTTGCAACCGTGGTCCTTTTTGATATAAACAACACCCTTGGCTTAACTTGAAGTTTAGAACGATTTGTTTATGATTGATGGTTGATTTTTAGGTGTTTTAATGGCTGGGTTCTCTGGTTTCTATGGAGGTTTTTAGAGGGAGATGAGAGAAAATGAAGGAGTGTGTGTTTTAGTGTGTGTAAAAATGAATTAAGAAAATGAAAATTAAAAGGAAATAGGTATAGTGATGTTTTAATTATCTTGGAACACTGGAATGGCAGTAAAGACAGACCTAGAGTCGATTTTTGATTGGTCAATGTGGGTGGTGAGTGTTTAAAACGAGAAAAGGACTAAAATTGTAACATTTTTTTGAAATTCTGGAGCCAGGTGCTGCGCACCTCTTGATGAGGTGCTGCGCACCGGGCAATTTTTCAGCTTCAAGATTTTTCGTTTTTGCGTTATTGCTTCGTTGGACCTTTTTGTTAATTGAGAGTTCTTAAGTATGATTTGTTATGAACTTAGGAAAGTTCAAAAAGTGATTTTATTGGTATTAGGACTTATAATTTGATTCCGGAGATTATTCCGACACTTGATTCGATAAAATACGGATAAAGTAATTACGAGATTAGAACAATACGAACACCAAAAGAGTAACAAAAGATTCGAACCGAGGGAGTAACTGAAGGATTTCCCCGAACTTGGGACGATTGTCACACGAGTGAACATGATAAAGGAATAACTAGAGAATTTCGCCGATAGAATAACCGAACGAGTTCCTGATTTTTAGACGGTTGTCACATTTAATGAGTTGTTATATTATTATGTTCTTATATAATAACATAGATAAAACTTTATCAAACTTTAAGTGTCAAGGTTAAGTATAGTTAAAAATAGTCCGTAAAGGTAATTGTCACGTTTTTGTCCAAAAGTCCGATTTAACATTTTTGTTCATTATATCTTAAGTGCTTTTGCTCGCTGAAGTGATTTACAATTTCTAAGGAAATTTGGGCAGCGCTTCCGCGCCCAAATTTCATGCCCAAAAATTGTACCATCACTTCCGCTCACAAATCACCTAAAACACAATATCACATATATTATAGTTCATTATAGTCCAAAGGGTCCAATGTGGGTTACCAATATTATTATTTTTGTTTATCTCAGTCCCAACATGATATCGGTAAAAGTCCAGAATGTAAACATAATCTTAAAACGAGTAAAACGACGATTTTTCGGGAGAACAGCAGCTCGGTGCTGCGCACCTGGGCACAGGTGCTGCGCACCTAGCTGCTGTCTCATTCCCGTTTTGTGTTTTTCTTGCTAAAAACGTTTTGTGACTTAAGGATTTCGACATGCAACTAGTAGATATCTTTTAAAACATCATTTTAACAGTTTCTAAAGTGTTTTTATCCACAGATTCGTGGATCTAATGAGTATCTCGATTAAAAACGTTTTTGACCATAAAAGTCAAAGATTTGTATAAAAACATATTTTCAACCGTTAGATCTTACATGCAATTGAATATTTGTATAAGAATAGTAAAAATAAAGAAATCTACCGAAGGAAAAGCTCGGATGATGAGTTTTTGGTCGGATTACGCTCCAAAAACCTTTACACAACTAGTCCTTTTTGAATAAAAATGACACCCCCTTGCTCCTCTAGATGTAAGGAACGATTTGTATGGATTGAAAAGGTGTTTAAGTCACTGGAAATCACTGGAATGGTTGTGTTTTTAGAGAAAAGTTAGAGAGAAAAGGAACTAGGTGTAAATGTGTGTGTTTTTGTTTTGTAAAAGTGAATTAAGAAAATGGAAATAATGAAAATGATAATAGGGTGAGTTGGGACTGGTAATTTGCAGTAAAGGGTCGAGTTTGATTGGTGGAATTGGGTGGTGGTTGTGTAAAAACGAGGCAGGGACTAAAACTGAAAATATTTTGAATTCTGGCGTGAGGTGCTGCGCACCTCAACACTAGGTGCGGCGCACCGGGGCATTTTTCAGCCTTTTTCAAATTTTTCGTTTTTACGTTTTTGCTTCGTTGGACCTTTTTGTTAATTAAAAGTTCTTAAGTATAATAAGTTATGAACTTAGGAAAGTTCAATAGGTGTTTTCTTGGTATTAGGACTTATAATTTGATTCCGGAAGTTATTCCGACACTAGTTCCGACAAAGTACAGACTCAAATGTTACGAACTAGGATACAGCGAACGCGATAAAAGAGTAACTAACGTTTCGAACTGATTTAATAATTGAACAAGTACCTGAATTTTGACGGTTGTCACATATATATATATATATATATATATATATATATATATATATATATATATATATATATATATATATATATATATATATATATATATATATATATATATATATATATATATATATATATATATATATATATATTTATACGATATATATTTGTATATTAAATTAATAAATTTAAATTTATTTTGCAGAACGAGACGTTGAAGGAAATCCACGATCGTGCTCAACGGAACATGGGTAGTGGACTTGGTAACAACGCCATGTGGCCGGATTTTGTTCAACTCCCTAATGATGCTATGTGATATGGACATAATCCGGACCGGATGAATTATGGATCGCAACAATTTGCGTTTCCCCCACCTGCGTATTATCCACGTCCTCCATCTCCTCAACCCCAATATGGAGGTCAGTATCAGCAGTTTCCGGCTGGAGGTAGTGGTACACAGCAGTTTCAGGCTGGAGGTAGTGGTACTCATTCTGGGCAAGAACTGCTCTACTTGGTTTTCGTTTTCACCCAATATTACTGGGGAGTACAGTAATTGGGTACAACCAGATTTCCAAAGGGACCCTGATATTGACATGGTTGCAGGCCGGTCTCACTATGCTGATAGTAGCCCGGTTCAGATTCAGACTTATGGTGATTTTGGGTTTGACCAGCCACCCAACCCACATAATGAAGAAGCTGGCCAAGACCAACGCAGAAGATCAAACATGATCCCTCAACCAAGGCAATGTTTCACCGGCAGTCGTTATCACCAACACCCTCCCCCTCATTAGTACGGTTACCTATTGTGTTGTATTTCTAACTGTTTGATGTTTTGAATTAATAAAAAGTTATGTTTGTGTTTAAAGTTTTGTTTCGTGTTTTAATATTTGTTTATATCAATATTTAATATTTAAAAATATTACATAAAAACATATTAATAGAAAACATATTAATAAAAACATATTAATAGAAAACATATCAATAAAAACATATTAATAGAAATATAGGTTAAAAATCATTACAATAAAAACATACATTAAAAACATTACATATTTTTAAATATAAAAAACATTACATTTTACGTTTAGCGTATAGTACATTTGTCATCCTTCTCCTGAAATCCAGTAGTTGTTCATCAGATACATCAGCTGTAACTACATTTAAGACTTCACCAGTGACCAGGTAGTGAATAAACATACATACAAAGCAGAGTTCTCCTTATTACCCGGATATTGACCGACATTTTTCAAGTAAATAAATGGCTCAAACCCAAGAGGAGGTACTGGTTCGGCTGTTGCTCTGGTATGTCTTACAGAGTTATAAAAGCATAGTATGTTTTTCGAGTAAAATGATAATAAGTTTTGCATATAAACGGCCGGACTAGCAGATTTATCACGGTCATAAATGGTCAACTCATTGTTAGCAAGTTTATACTCAATAAGAAACCAATGATTAAGTATGGTACATATTGGAATAAGGACTGAATCAACGTTCTTCCAGCGTATATATGGTTTTCTAAATCCATGCGCTATATCAAAGTTTTTGCTCCAATTTTGATGATTGCAAAAATCATCATGAAACGATATAGGCAACAAAAAGTTTAAAC
The DNA here is from genome assembly GCA_910822075.1 of Senecio squalidus. Lineage (NCBI taxonomy): Eukaryota > Viridiplantae > Streptophyta > Magnoliopsida > Asterales > Asteraceae > Senecio > Senecio squalidus. The sequence continues at coordinate 26,348,661 of CAJVGC010000592.1, forward strand.
TTGGCAAGATTAATCCAAAATTGGATAAAACTATGAGTTGACCATTTATGAGCCATTTATTTACTCGAAAAATGTCAGTCTAATAAGAGAACTCACTACCTGGTCACTGGTGAAGCCTTAAATGTAGTTACAGCTGATGTATCTGATGAACAACTACTGGATTTCAGGAGAAGGATGACAAATGTACTATACGCTAAACGTAAAATGTAATGTTTATTATATTTATAAATATGTAATGTTTTTAATGTATGTTTTTATTGTAATGATTTTTAACCTATGTTTTTATTAATATGTTTTTATTAATATGTTTTTATTGATATGTTTTCTATTAATATGTTTTTATGTAATATTTTTAAATATTTAATTTTTTAAAAGTATTGATATAAACAAATATTAAAACACGAAACAAAACTTTAAACACAAACATAACTTTTTATTAATTCAAAACATCAAACAGTTAGAAAAACAACACAATAGGTAACCGTACTAATGAGGGGGAGGGTGTTGGTGATAACGACTGCCGGTGAAACATTGCATTGGTTGAGGGATCCTATTTAATCTTCTGCGTTGGTCTTGGCCAGTTTCTTCATTATATGGGTTGGGTGGCTGGTCAAACCAAAAATCACCATAAGTCTGAATCTGAACCGGGCTACTATCAGCATAGTGAGACCGGCGTGCAACCATGTCAGTGTCAAGGTCCCTTTGGAAATCTGGTTGTACCCAATTACTGTACTCCCCAGGAATATTGGGGGACAACGAAAGCCAAGTAGGGTCATGGGTAGGGGTAGGGCCAGGGGTAGCAAACAGTTCATTGAGCAGTTCTTGCCCAGGATGGGTACCACTACCTCAAGCCTGAAACTGTTGTGTACCACTCCCTCCAGCCTGAAACTGCTAGGTACCACTACCTCCAGCCTGAAACTGTTGATACTACGAACTATCCTCACCAGTCTGAAACTGCTGATACTGAGAACCACTGCCACCGGCCTGAAAGTTGCCAGTACTAGGAACCACCCCAACCACCCTGAAACTGACCTCCATATTGGGGTTGAGGAGATGGAGGACGTGGATAATACGCAGGTGAGGGGAAACGCAAATTGTTGCGATCCATAATTCATCCGGTCCGGATTATGTCCATATCCCATAGCATCATTAGGGTGTTGAACAAAATCTTGTCACATGGCGTTGTTACCCAGTCCACTATCCATGTTTCGTTGAGCACGATCGTGGATTTCCTTCAACGTCTCGTTCGGCAAAATAAATTTAAATTTATTAATTTAATATACAAATATATATACATATATATATATACATACATATATATATATACATATATATATATATATAATATAATATATATATATATATATAATATATATATATATATATATATATATAGGGATTAGTTCATGCGAGAACTCAGATTTTTGCGAGAACTGCGAGAACTCATTCTCAGCCACTCATTTATTTTTAAATATTAAACCTTTTTCTGAAATTAAAAAGGGTAAAATAGTAATCTTATTATTTGTAATTTAGATTTTTTTTCCTTTTCTCTCTCATCTTAATTTATTCTTTTTTTTTCACTACATAATTCGTCGAACTTAGTATTTTAAATCTTGTGCATTTATGAACAAAAGTTTTTCTTTATTATTTTTTCGCATGGTTACCAATATCGTTTTTTACATAGCAACTGAGAAAAGATATATGTACAAATATATTAATTTCACTTTAATATATGATGCTTCAGTAAGAATTTTTTATTTAGAGAACTCTAACTTTTCAATACTAAACTCACTTTTATGTGTGTTCATATGATTGCACCTTAATGTTTACAAATGAACAACTGTGATAATATATGAACAACTGTGATAATTTATGAACAACTGTGATAATATATGAACACGTGACGATGTTCAGATGTGATGGAGAAAAAAATCCATGAACCAAGTATGATCAAATATGAACAACTCATAATAATTGTAAAAAGGTTAAAATAAAAATCCTAAAACTAGGTACAAATCAAAGAAAGAAAATGAGTAAACGAAGGTTTTTCTTCATTATCCTTTATGTTCTTGATTGTAATCTTTGTTTTGCTTATCATCTGCATATTGAAAAATCATTTTAGTAATGAATTATTACCATTGAACAATCAAATGGAAATCACAAACATTTGGTCAAACAAAAATTAAAAAGAACCACAAAATAATTAAATTATACAAACTCAAACACACACCCACGATTACCAAGTCCAGAAATACTCTTTTCAATTCCGTTACACAAACTGTCACTCACTTAAAATGAAATATTAGCCCACTGCCACATCAATTTTAATTACACATATGTACTAAGCTCATCTCAAATAATATATCAAATCATAATATATTCATATGCTCATGGACTCACACAGTTTTAGATACTAAATATTATCACTTAAAATGAAATATTAGCCCACTGCCACATCAATTTTAATTACACATATGTACTAAGCTCATCTCAAATAATATATCAAATCCTAATATATTCATATGCTCATGGACTCACACAGTTTTAAATACTAATTATTATCGGTACTTCTCATTTGAATTAGGCTTATACCAGTTTTTCGCAAGCATTTTCAACTATGTTGTATTTCCTTGAGTTTGAGATGTGAATAATTCAATAGGTTTACAATCATTTAAACAAAATGTAGAATATATCCCCAAAATTACATACAAGTTGACAAAAACACATCCCACACAATTCAGTATATATACGTCTTTGGAAAATAAAAAGAACAACGGGTTTAAAGATATACCGAAATGTTGCCAGTTCTTTGTTTTGCTCCCTTAAGATATACCGAAAGAGCTGTTTGGTCATACCCTTTCGTATTAATCGGCGTACATAAATACTAATAAAATTCATATAATAATCCAATAAATTCAAAAACATAATTTACAACATATAGATGAAAACCGAAATACAAATAATAAAATTTAGATTGATTCAATTATAATAAATCTGATGAAGAATTGTTAATACCTGAGACATGGTTGATTCAATTAAAATAGTGGCAAAAGCTCCATCGCATTCTTATTATACATTAACAACCCATAATACAACGCAAAACTATCACTGCGTTGCCTACCCTTTTTTTTAGTTTTTAAACCAAAATCTTGGTTTAGATTAACCTGATGATGGGGATGGAGACGAAAAAAAAAAAGAACCAGATCCAATCGAAATGAGGGGAGAATGAAAAACTGTAACTGTTTAATTATTTATGAGATATTAATGCTGAATATGAAAACGAAAAAGAGAGAAATCTAAGGATTTTTGGTCGAATTCCGATAATACCCTTCAATTTTTTCATTATTCCCTATTAACTTCAAATTATTTACAAAATAGTCCCTGATTCATTTACAACCATTGATCAAGAGATCTAAGGGTCTAGAATCAGTTCTCGCAGAATTTTGAGTTCTCGCAGGAACCATTCACTATATATATATATATATATATATATATATATATATATATATATATATATATATATATATATATATATATATATATATATATATTATAATATATATATATATATATATATATATATATATATATATATATTATAATATATATATATATATATATTATATTATATATATATATATATAATATATATAATATATATATATATATATATATATATATATATATATATATATATATATATTATATGTTTTTAAGAAAATTAAGCGGAACATCATACGACCGTGAATCGCTGAACATGTGCCCACCCAAAAAAGCTAAAATATAACATCTAGCTCTTTTCAAATAGCTACGTGAATTCCTCTTACAGCGAGTACTAATTACCTGGGTAAAACCCACCTCTGGGTAAAACCCAAGATAGTCAAAACAATCCTGCGCCCAGTGCTCCTCGTCTTTACACTCCCATTCTCCAGAAACCACATCTTCGTCTACAGGCAAACCCCACAGAACTTGTACGTCCTGCAACGTAACAGTGGCTTCACCGACTGGAAAATGAAATGTGTGCGTCTCGGGACGCCACCTTTCGACCAAAGCCGTAATCAGAGTGTGGTCTATTTTATGATAACCGGTGTGTAATACACCGTCGAACCCAGCACTAACTATCCAGGTTCTCACACCCTCTGGAATATCGTCGGTGTGGTCCCAAAATCCAGAATCGCAACGTCTCGCTTTTATAGGAGTGGTAGCATCTTGCGTACCGTTAAATAAACGCGCAGAACGATGGTGCTCACCATCTTGTAAAAACAACAAACTTCTGTTTCGCGGGGTTGAGGTTGGTCCAAATTGGGCCATTTTTGTGTTTTGAGGTTGAAATTGCCGGAATATTGGTTTGATTTTGCGTTTGTATGTGTGTGTGATCGTTTGTGTTTCTATGTGTGTGTGTGTGATCGTTTGTGTTTCTATGTGTGTGTGTGTGACCAAAATTGTGTTAGCTACGGTGGGAATTTAAGTCATTCATAAGCCGGCCTTGACAAAGCCAGTTTATACACGTGTCAAGGTCTGATTGGTTGGTCAAAAAGAAAGTGTCGGCAAACACGTGAGGCTGCAGAAAAAAAGCCAAAAGTCGGGCTTCCCAATGTCGGCTTATGGTGAGCGGAGATCCTACGTGGAAAAGTGGCCCGTGACTGGGCGAGAGCGTTGGCTTTTGTCCGACGTGGCAGCTGAGTTGGCATAAATACGAGAATTCTTAATTTTTTTCCGGTGAAATACACCGGCGCTAATTCCGATGGAGAAAAGTCCATTCCGGCCAAAAATTCAATTATTAATAACTTAGATAGGGAAAAATGGTCAAGGGCTTATTTTCTCGGAGATCGTTATAACCTTATGACGTCTAACAGTATTGAATCTCTAAACTCGATGACCCGTTATGCACGCAAGCTTCCGATTTGTATGCTTCTAGAGTTTATGCGGGCAACTACTCAAAAATGGTACCATGAACGTCGCAAGATTGCAGGTAATTCTTTGTCCCCTCATAATAAGTATGATTTTCTATTTTAATAACTTACTATATTTTTATTATTTTTAAACAGAGGATTTGGATCAACCATTAACACCGTGGGTTACAGAAAAATTAGATGGTAAGATAAAAAGAGGCTCCGGATGGAAAGCCATACCGATTAATGACTACATGTTTGAGGTGAAAGACAACAAGGTTCGTGACAAGAAATGCTCGTGTCAAGTTTGGCAAAAGTCTGGTATACCTTATTCACACCTTGTAGCATCTTTAAATTTTTTGAAAAGGGAACATGATGTCGCGGCTTGGGCACAACATTGGTTCAAGGCTAAAAATTATAAACGGACATATACGGGATCCATATTCCCAGTTGGACATCCGTCTGAATGGTTTCGCCAAGATAAGATCTCAACCATCAAGCCACCATCCATGGAAAGGAGACAGACTGGTCGTCCAAAAAACAAAAACCGTATACTTTTCGCAAGGGGAAACAAAATAAGTGACATGTGACCGTTGTAAGAAAAAAGGTCAAACTAGAAAAATATCTAGTGCAAAGATCCCAGAATACCAATGTTCAAGCCAACCTTCATCATCACGTTCAACAAAAGTTGTTTCAACGTCTCGTGGAAAAAAAAACTCTACTAAGTCGTCTCAAGCATCGGTCGATAATTTATATGATGATTAGTTATTTGTAATATGATGTATTTATATGTTCCAAAATGTAGTATTTTAATGTATTACGTGATTACATTAACAAAAATAGTGTGAAAATACAAAAAAACGCAAAAAATAAAAATAAAAACACATGGTTCGAATATTTTGACTGAGTTCGCAGATGCGAACCATGTGACATTTTATAAAAATTTTGACATTTTGTAAAATACCCCAAAATTTTGCTATTTTCGTAATTTTCCTATATTAGTTTGATAATCCTCTCTTTGATTTAAGACCATTGAAAGCCCAGCCCAATCCAGTCCAGCCCACTCACCCACCATGTATTGTTGTTGTGTTGTTGATAAAACACACATACAAACCTATATTCAATTAGTAAAAGTCACATTAGCATGTTTTTGTGGTTGAAATCGAGAGCCGGACTCATTTATTTTGAGCTTTCTCAGTTGTCCCTTCTCTTTACAGTTTTGAAAAAACTTTTAAAATTGGTAAACCACACATATACTATAATCTGCTACTACAAATTCACATGGATAATAGATTATAACAACAACATAAATCAAATTAATCAATTTCAAAAAGCATATAACAGCAACATGAAATAATCGATCGGAACGGTACCTTCCGAAGTCAAACCGGAGTAATGGATGCGTCCCGGACCAAGTAACAGCACCGCTGGTTTCGAAGCTGAAACGAAACTGCATCGGCTGGGTTGGGTGATGAAGCGAGTCATGATTTTCGCCTTGGAACAAAACCGCCGCCATTGTTATGTTACTCTGCTCTCTACTCTCTACTTCTATTTATTTCTCTCTCTAATCTCTGTTTCTCTCTCTTAATAAAGGGATACGCACGCCTTATGTTGTACTGGAGTGTGGTACAATTTGTTTGTGTGAATTGCTATTTCCAACCCAATTCATTCTTCATGCCATATTTTTATAAGTTTTCAAATTATTAATTCTTAGCTTTGTAGATTATGGTTAAAGAAAACTAAAACAATCGTTCACTACTTGAATAATTTTAAAAATAATTTTACAGTGTATTTAGGAAATCACCTCCTAATTTTACAGAAGATTAACAAGACACAAAACTTTAATACGTGTCTTACTTCTAAACCACAACTTATATAATTGTGGTTATTGATATTCATTCTTTTAATATATAAATCATTTAGATTTGCGACCAATCATTTAGATTTGCGACCAATCATCACATTCAGCAAAAACATTATTCATTTTGTTAATTACCAAAAACATTTATTATTATCCATTCTTAACTTTATCTCGTTTCGCTTCAAAACTCCTTTAAACTTTCTCTTTCTTTTCTATTTTTCCACCTCAATTTTATCAAGTAAACCAATTAAACTTTGGAACAAAACATGCTTTTATATAATGACTAGCTTATCTCCCGTGTAATACACGGGGTTATACAAAAGATCTATATTTAAAATTTCTAAACGAAGAGCATAATCAAGTAAAGCTTTTAAAATTAGCCTAAAATAGAAACATACTAAATGAGTGGACATCATCACCTTAAGTTATTATTATAATGATAATAATAACTATAAGTAAAATAAATAAAGATTCGACAAGCAATTTCTGTTTTTGAATAATCTGTTGCAAAAAAACTATAAAAGTATAATTATATAAAATATAATTAGAAATGAATAGGAAAACAACACCTTTGAGAATTCTAAGCCATTTTTGAATCTACAAACATTTAACCACAAACATAAATAAAAAGAAAAGAGAAAGACAACAATTTTCCACACATAAATAAACAAAAGAGACATCAAACCCAAATAAATCTTGAATTAAAAAACTCAAAAAAGAAGAAAAAAACACAATTAGTTCTCAAAAATGAAAAATAAAGCTAAACCTTCCGTAGGAACAACGCTTCATCAGACCAACGCTTTTTTCACAATCGGACCTTTTAAAATTCAAAACACATAAATTTATCAATAGATTATGTCAATGAAATTAACAAAATTAGAGAGATGGAAAAAGAAAAATAAAGTAGAACTAAAGTTGATAGAGAGAGGAAGATGAAGAGCAGAAAAAACAAAAATAAGGTATATGGTATTATGATTCAAAACATTAATAATAGTATTGGTTGTAAACATCAAATAGGAAATAAAGCTTGCAGAATAAGCTTGTTTTTTTCAAGAACATGCATGGACTAGTTGTGTAATTTTATATTTCCAAGACACACTACCTACTCTTTCAAATTAAAGCACTCAGAATTGTTCTCGGGAAAAACAAAATTAAATTAAATCTTTATTTGAAAAACCTATGAAAATAATACACAAACAAATGACATCATCTTTTTAAATTTTGTCCTACGTGGATAGTCTAGAAATACGCCACGTCTGCTTGATGACATCATCCGAAAGTCCCATTTATTAGATAAGAAAGATTTGAAACATTTATATAGAAAATGCAGATATAAACACACATTTTTCAAATAAGACTCCTTTAATACTCGACTCAAAGACGAGAGGAAGCGAGTGAAAAGGAAAGGCATTGCAAATGGCGTGCCCTTACTCTAATTCTAAATAAAGCTCTTTTGCGTCTTGGTCAGGCCTATATATATTGATTTTAAGTACAAACAATCTACATTATGCCTTGATGAATGAAACGTAAAACCTAAATATATACTTATTCAAACAAATTGGATCTCAGTTCTAATATATTTAATTCTTTGATATTATCCCCTTTCCGAAACTACAAAATAGTCATTAGCCTTGGCCTAGTCTCAATTTATGGGTATATGGATATGATCAACCCCATTTGAATAAAAAAAAATTGTCTGAGTGTCCACGACAGATATAACTTATATCCATGGGTATCTCCATGGGCTAAAGTGACTCAAAAGTAGCAAATGATACGTTTCAAACTTTCAAAGAATAAAAGTTTTTAATGGTTAGCTAAGATGTTTATTGAATTCACAAATACAACTTAAATGATTTTAGTTTTTAAAGCTCTTTCATTTTTATCGTTATCCTATTAAACAAATTAGTTAATAATTTCCTCCGTAAAAGAATTTGTAAAACCATATCTTATCTTTCCATCATATCGTTTTTGGTATTTCATATATTGTAACTATACCTGGCAAAATGGGCGGGTTGGGTCGGATTGGGTCATGGATCAATATGGATGCGGGTCAAAACGGATGCGGGTCAAAATGGGTCATCTAACAGAATGTACCAAATGGGTATGGGTCAAAACGGATGCGGGTCAAAACGGTTCGGGTCAAATTGGGTAGTTTTGAAAAAAGAATTTCAATGACAAAAATACGTAAATTTAAATTGCTAATAGTAACTAAAACAATCAGAATCTTAAAAAAAGAAAATGTACGTGTTTAGTTAGTTAAATATATATTAAGTTGTAATTTAGATTTTATGTAGAAAATCTCTTATTAAACATTGATATTATAATTTATCATTAATCTAATAATATTAAATAATATTAAACTATAATAACTTTATAAAATTAATCAGTTCAAAAAATAAAACAGTAAAAGTAATCTATTATAAGATTTAAAAGATATTTAAAATATTAAAACTAGCATTAATTTAAATGTAAAGCATAACAGCGTGCAAGAATTAAATTGGAAAGGAAAACTTTACCCATCATCAAATAAAGACAAAATATCCATGAGCACCCATTTCCTTTTTATGTTCACCCATTGTAACCCGCTAAATATTCTATATTTTTTCTAGCACCGGCAAACACAACCCTTTGTATGAAAATCGGGTCATTATGGGTTGAATTTTTACTTATTTGGGTTGAATGGGTCATGGTAAATCTAGATAACGGGTCCAACGGGTTGAGATGAAGATCTATGATGGAGTTTGAAAGGGTCGAACGGGTCAACAAGGTGGTGGTGAAGAGTTTCTTGCAAACAATTAATTTTGATTTGAGAACCTGCAACTCTGCAAGTATGCAAAGGAAATGGAGAGAGAGAAAGGCCTTTATGAATTTGATTTTTAACTTTAGTGGAGTTTTATTTTACATTTAATGAAAAACAAATATGATTAAAATTAAAAATTTATTATAAAAAAAGAATACAGAATACAATATTAAAATATTATTCTTTTATAGTTTTGTCAAATAAACTATTCTGAGCAATACTTATAAATCAAAAAATATACTTTTGCAATATAGTAATATAATGGTATTTATTTGAGTATTTATAATTTTATAAATTACACAACTGCAAAAAATACTTACAAATTCTAAAACTATACTTTATAATTCAATAATTTATTTTATATTATTTTTATAGTTTATATAAAACAAAATAGGGACAAAAAATAGAAACTATACTATTAATAATGAAAAAATAAAAGTAAAAATTTAAGGGTTGACCCGACCTTACCCCATCCAACCCGTTTGACCCATGACCCGTTTGACCCGATTTTTAAAATGACCCGTTTGACCCGTAACCCATTTTGACCCTAACCCGTTTTGACCTATTATACAACCCGACCCGACCCGTCCATTTTGCCACCCCTAATTTTTTCATACAACCCATTTCAACCCGCATGAAAAATACATATGACCCAATTAAGCCCAAAACATCTGTCTTTTTTGCCCAAGCGGACCCATATCACATGGTGTGGGTCGATATTGCCAGGTGTAATTGTAACTCAATGTGTGAGTTGAGTACAATAATATTTAGGGTTTGGACTATGGAATAATATGATACCTTTTTTGTCTCATTTGAAGAGGAGTGAGAGTTTTCTTCCGATATTTATACGTAGTTAAATAAAAGGTATTCTTTTGTATATATATGAATTAAAACAAACATTATTTTATTTTATTTTAGGGAAAGCATACCAAATACCATTATTATTTATATCAATCATGTTGCAGGTCACGTTTGTTATTACAAACCAACTTTGTGGAAACCTTATGATATTGAGGTTTCAACCATGGGTTAAGATATCGTGTTTGACAAAGTCAAAAGTTTATGTTGAGATTGAAACGTCATTCATGCCATAGTAATTTTAGTTTCTCATTAGTTGTGTAAATAGCAACTTTTGAGGTTTAACCATATCTCACTTGTACAAACACCCTATTTGTGGATTAATATATATAGAGGTGGGTTCAAATAGTAACCACTAAATATTTTTGAACCACATATACACTAGTGAATATAGACATATATTCATTAATGTATATACATTCACTAATGTATATATATATTCAAATAAAAAGTTGTATACATTAGTGAATATATGTCTATATTCACTAGTGTATATATGGTTCCTAATGGTTCCTAATTATCTGAAATCAAATATATATATATATATATATATATATATATATATATATATATATATATATATATATATATATATATATATATATATATATATATATATATATATATATAGGGTGGGGTTCGGGTAAGAACAGGGCTTAACCTACAAACGCTAAGAACCAATTATGGTCGTCCGATTAAAAATTTTATATCAAATCTCCCGGTGCTGATCAGTAGTAAGTGGTTTCTGCTGATCAGTATCAAACCTCGCGGTGCTTATCAGTAGTAAGTGGTACCATTTTAGAAAATGCACCTACCATTTTAAAAAATGCATCTAACCAAACCTCAAATTTGGTTTCTGTTGATCAGTAGCAACAGGTCGACGACTTCAATTTTAAGATAAAAAAAATACCATTTTAGAAAATGCATCTAACCAAACCTCAAATTGATTTCTGCTGATCAGTAGCAACAAGTCGACGATTTCAATTTTAAGATAAAGAACAGTAAGATGGTTTGAATTGGGTTAGATCTGATAAGGATGAACTGGGTTTTGAATTTTAGAATTACGAAGAGAGAAGGAAAGTTTAATTGATAATTTAGGAAGGATTTGAAGAAGAAGATATACACGGGAATCGTTCCTAGCGCTCGTATACTTCGGGTCGTTTTTACCCGATTCAATTACAATATATATATATATATATATATATATATATATATATATATATATATATATATATATATATATATATATATATATATATATATATATTGTCCCTAGTGAGTGGGTGTGATAGAATAATATATGGACTTTTGTTCTATTGAGGGTCTGCTTGGTTTAAAGCGGGGAAAGGAAAAGGGGAAAAGAAAAGTGAATGGGAAAAGGAATACTATGGAATGCAATGAGTGGTTAATGAATACCTCCGTTTTAGACTATAGTGAAGTATTACCTATTATTGTGCAATGATTAACTACAATACAACAAACCAACCTCCTTCAATCATTATCATTACCCCTCATTACCCTCCATTACCCCCAACCAAGCACACCCTGAATCAATTTTACTTTTAATTCTAACCATAATAATGTTGTCTTTAAACACCTATTAGACTAGCCCAAATTTGACTTTTTCACGTTTAAAACAAATGTACTTATTAGGATTTAAAATATATGAGATTTATATCAAATATTTCACACAACAAAGTCAACAAAATAAGTTAGAAACTAACTTTCCTATATTCAAGAAAAACAACAAACTAATAGAAAATATAGAAGATAATTAAATTCCAGTTATTCAAAATAAACCAACTATATAAACCTATGTTAATCAAATTTGTTTTTGTACTATGAAAAAGTTAAAGTTAAAGGATAAGTAACAAACATTCCTAATATTGCACAATGTAAGACTTCACACCATATTTTCAAAACAAGAATCTCAACTTATATATGTGTTATCTTTGATTATATGTCATTTTTCCTTAGTACGGAGTTAGCATTTAATTAACTTTATACGATAGAGAATTAGTATTTTTTTTATCACTTATAAATCGAAAAGGAAGTTACCGCTAAGAATATAATGAGAAAACAAAATACATATTTTGACATGATCTACTTTAAAGGTTGTAATTATTATATTTGTGTTGTGTGAAGAACGGGTATATATATTTGGTTGAGAATGAAGACGAATGATACAAACTAATTCATATAAAAAATTTGATAGTCATGCAGCAATACTAAAATCAAAGTATCAAACGTATCATTTGTTTTGTAGTTTTAGGAATAATAAAATGAGTTTCATTTAAAAAAATGTTGAGGGTATGTTTGGTTTATTGATATGAAAATGATTTTTATTTTTATTAAAATAAGTTGATTAATCACTTCAACTGAAAATTGGATATTAAACCCATTATATATTCTAAGCTCATCTAGAACGATGGGTTTGAAAACTATTCTCATTCTCTTTTAAAACTCAAATCTAAAGTTAGAATATATAATAAGTATATGCTAAACTTGCCAAAAAGTTTACCCATAATGATTATTAAAAACAAACCACACACTACACTTTAAGCATCTATTAATTGTTAGACACAAATCCAACTTGGTTTTGTCATTCTTCATTTCCAGTTTTCAGTTTTCCTTATTAAAAAAATATATATTGAAATTACTATTCACCAAATAGTTAAAAAAATTGTTTGTAAATTGTTAGGTTTATAATTTGTAACCACATTTACATTATAACTAAATTTCTTTATTAACGTTCTATAACAGATTAAAAAGAAATAAAGAATATGGAATATGCTAATATTTCAAATAATTTGAGAGAAGAGTTATGGGATTAAAGGAAATTAATGGTTACTTATTATATGTTTATTAAGAATGAAAGTGTGAAAAATGAATACAGTTTTTCGGAGTTTTCGTTGTACATTTTGGCATTAAAGGCTACAAACCCAGATACCATTGTGGAGTGACAACATCATCCACAATATTCAGAGCATGGATATGTATTCAAATATGTATTTAGGGCGTTTGGACCAACTGTTGAGGCATTTAAACTCTATCAATCGGTTATGTGTGTTGACGGTACCCATCTCAAAGGATCGTACAAGGTAAGTTATTAACGACTGTTACAAAAGATGCTACTAATTACATACTGCCGTTCGCGTTTGCCATTGTTCATGAAGAAACTGTGGAAAGTTGGTGTTGGTTTTTTCAACAGTTAAGGAGTCATGTTGTTTGGGACAGACCTTTGTGTGTCATCTCTGATAGACACAATGGTATAATCCACGCGATGAAAAATCTTGTTGGATGGATGCAGCCGTACGGATACCATCGTTTTTGTCTACGACACGTAAGAAGTAAATTTACAAAAAATATAAAACTAGTGCACTGAATAAACTTTGTTGGGCAATAGGAAGTACCACACAAGAAAGAAAGTATGTGGAAAGTATAAACGATATGATGCATCTCAACATAGAAGCTTGGAATTATCTTGACGAAATCGACAGGATCAAGTGGACCCTTCTTTATGATGAGAAAGATCGAAGGTGGGGTTGGTTAACAACGAACATTGCGGAGTGTTTCAACAATGTCTTACAGGGAGCTATACTTTTGCCGATAAAGGCTCTTATTGATTTTAATTTTAACAAATGCGTCGAACACTTTAGAAAACACTCTCAGATCGCAAGGAACTGTGAAACACCGTTGCCCCCTCGTATGTGGAAACTTTTCACGCAACGTGAGATATATGCACGACAACATACTATTACCGAGTTTAATTACACCACGAGGGTTTATAGAGTCGAGACAAGGTTCAATCGAAACGATACCAGCAGAAATGACTATACTGTGAAGTTTGGAGGGAGAAGGAAAACTTGTAAGTGTGGAAAATGGCAAACACATAGATTTCCATGTTCACATTCCATGGCAGCAATTCGACATAGAGGTGAACAACTTGCTACATATGTAAACAAGCTTTACAAAAAAGAAACGTACGAAAAACAGTATCGTTCCAATTTTCAACCGCTTCCTCACATTAGTTATTGGGTAAATCCGGGTTGGAATATTCAAGCGGATCTCTCTCGTATCTCAAGGTCAAGAGGACATAGACGCTCGAATAGAATACATAACGAGATGGAAGTTCAACTTATAGATGCTCCTCGAAGATGTACCGTATGCAATCAACCGGTTCATAACAGTCAAACTTGTAATAGTTACTAACCGTGTTTCATTTAATAGTTGTGTGTCATTCAATTATTTTTATCGCTAGTTGTATTTTAATTTATGTAATGTTTATGTAATCTTTATGTAACATACTTTTTTTATTTAAATGTTTGTGTTTTATTAAGAAATATTATATTGATTGTTTTTTTTTTACGGAATTATTATTAATAATTGTTATTATAACTAAAAATTAAACAAAAAAACACATTTTAAATGGGGTGTTCTAGGATCGCACCTGTTAGGTGCGACCCATGTATAGGTTTTAAAAATGAATGATGCAAGACCCATGTATAGGTTTTAAAAATGAATGATGCAAGATTCAAACCCCCACCCTCTCACTCAACACTTTATTAACTCTATCACCATACCAACACACATTCTTTGTTATGTTTTCCTAAATAAATGTATATAACATTTCTACAACCCATTCAAAAAATATAACTTTTTTGACATTATGTATATAACATTTCTACCGACACACCAATACTTTACTAACTTTTTTTTTATTGTATATAACATATTGAAAAGAAATAAATTTTTTTTGGAAAAACATATTTGATTAAAACTAATTCCAAGGTAAAATATAACAAAAATCAACAATAAAACACATTTTATTCAAAACTTAACTTGATAACATAAAAATTACAATAACTACTAGTCACAAGTATACTCTGCATCACTTTCGAAAACTTTAACATTACAAGATTTAAACTTATTAATACTGCTACAACTACCACTAGAACTCGAGTCTTCATAATATTTTCATGTAGCATCTATATCATTATTGATATCGATTTCATCTTTGTGATCGCTACAATCGTTTTAAAACCTCGAGCTATCTATTCCTTCCAAATCTAACACCTTAAAGTATAAGAATAGTGTATAGATAAAACTACCTTCATATTACAAACTTTAATAATAAGGTCCCATATTTTGAACAACACTTTTCAGAAATAATGCACATACTAAAGCACTATCAGTCATAAAATATGAGATTCATAATGTTTGAAGAGAAAATTAGGGAACAATACTTAAAGTTTTTGGCACATGAATTCTAATTAATATTTAACCTGGAAGATTACATACCATATCGTTAATTTTCATTTTCTAAAGGGGGTTTCTTTTGATTTTAGTGATGCTTAAAAGTCCACATTTGCTGATATAAAAGTAATTAGTGTTAATGATTAATTGACAAGTTAAGTGAATTATATGTTGGAAGTTTCAATAAAAACCACGTCAATTGACACATTTTTTTGTTACTTATTTTGACAATATAATTTCATGTTTACGGTTTTGGTTTTCCGAAATTCCAGGTCACGGGAGTCGCAAGAGTCAGGACATGAGCCCGTCCCATCAAATGTGCAAGGAGATGACATGTTCTATTGAATTTTTTATTTCTCAATCATCTTGGACACAAAAATTACATTTTATGTACATGCTACACTTTGAGTAACTAAAATGGATTTATGTTTCTTATTTGAGAATTTTAATGTCTGCAATTCAAGTTTGTAAATGGATACTAGTAATATGTTGGTCAACCATTTCGTTCAAGTTCATTATCCCGGAATAACAATGTCTAAAATTTGGTTCAGAAAAAGTAATATCGTAAGGCACGCAAAAAAGAAAGTCTTCAACCTAGATCACTTTTTTCTTCTACATATCACATATTATAGTTTTGTTAACTATAATGCAGATCATTTTGGACTGCTTATTTGCAGGTTATTACTTATTAGGCTAATATATAAAGGCTTACTTTGGGCTGCTTATCCTAAACTTAATCTCTGCATTACATATACTACTTAATTTAAAAATTATTTGATGTTTATTTGCACTTGCTGTTTATTTGTATAATTTTTTGATTGCTTGTTTGTTACCGATTACAAGTCAAGTTAAATCTTTTAAACCAAAATAGTTTTGTAACAAGCATTATGTTTAAAATTGTCTTCGAGTAACTCTTTAAAATAAAATTTATTTATAGGGTCATGTTATGCTCACCCCTACCCCACATGCTCACACCTCCGACCTCCAGCTTACAACTACCGGTCACATCTTTTTTTTCTTTTTGCTTTATGTCATGCTTTATGTCAACTTTATGTCTAATCGTTTTTACTTTTCAGATTTTTGATTCCTTATTTTTTTCAAGAGTCTATAAAATCCGACGAATTTTTTTTATAAAAACACATTACTTTTATACAAATATTTCTCTCGTTTTTTATAAAAAAAAGTAAAATTATTAAGTTTTATAAACAAATATTGTCTGGTTTTTAATATTATTTAACAATATGAATGACTCTCCGTTTCACACAGAACATGTATTTTATTTTTACACATACAAGCTTTTAATTATTATTTTCTTGTTAATTTTTTGTTAATAAACATATAACAATAACGAAAGGTTCAGAAATTTATTTATATCATTTCTGTTAAAAACGAAGGTTGCAAAACAACAAAAATCATGTTTTACCGTCCATTCGATTTTATCAAACGATAAATAATTTATAAAAATTCATCATAGCCTAGATTTTTACCAACTCGAATTCTGCAAAAAGATAAATAATGAGAAATGCGGTTGTCAGTTGCGGACAGGTTATGGGTTGCCACACACAGGGTTGATCATTGCTTCATTATATAATCGACCGGTTATATCTATATAAATGAGACAAAATTATACGTGTTTTCCACTCTGGCAAGGTCCAAACTGGCCACAACCGAATGGTCCAATAGTGATCTTACATGTGGCGGATAATCATTTTGTTAATTTGACGTTAGATGAAAATAGTCCACTCCCTGAAAATCTTCCACAATGGAGAAGGTTCGCAATTGGGAACACGTTTGAATGAGAAAACTTATATTCAAGTCTGCGTATACCGAATATGTAAATAATAAAAGACTAATGTAGCATTTTAATACATAATTTATTTGTTTGTTACATCATTATACTGTTTTTTATTATACCGAATATGTGAATAATAAAATACGAATGTTGCATTTTAATACACAATTTATTTTTCGTTAAATTATGTATAATGTTTGTTATTTTACGATACTTGAAAAATTAAAAAAAAAAACCGACAACAAAAAGACAAAAAAGACAAAAAAACAAAAAAAATCACATCTATGACACATATGTGTCATAGATGTGGGTATAACCATAGCCTTATTTATATCCTTACTAGATTATTGTTCCGCGATAATGCGGAAAAAAATAAAAATTAAATCGTAAATTTTATGTTTATGTAGATTTTATTTTATTATGAAAAAATAATGTTATATGTATAATAATATATATAATTTACGTTTATACTCATGTTGTTTATAGTTATAATAACATATACACTTTTACGTTTATACACATATTTTGATATTTTGTATTAGTTGATTTTAGAATAATAATAAGTAAAATCATAGTCCAAATTGAACGATTCTATAAATAAATTATAACTATGTTTTTTATTGTAGTAAAGATAAAAAGAAAAAGAGAATGTAATTATGTATTGTAAAATAAAAATAATCTTTGATAACATGATGAATCTTATCTAACCGCTACTATCAAAAAAATTAATAAGGGACTATATTTTGTGATGTGACATTTAATGCCGTTTTTTTATTAATAAAAGATCTGATTTTCTTTAATTTTCTAATTCAAATATCAAAATTCCTATCGACATGAATCATACTTTCTATTTTTCACAACCGTACATCACATGGTCCGAACCTAGTTAATTATTAAAAGGAAGATTTAATTGAATTTTGTGTATCTATCAATTTCAGTTACATATCTATATATATATATATATATAGTGAATGGTTCATGCGAGAACTCAAAATTCTGCGAGAACTGCGAGAACTAAATCCTAGCCATTGATTAATTGATCTATGGTCAAAAAGTTATATGTCAGTTTTGTAAATAGATGGAAAAAGAGATGCTATTTCATAAAATGATGTAGGGGTATTATAGGAAGTTATTATAAAACAAATTAATTATTATTTATAAATATATATGACCTAATCTGGTTATCTCACATTCTAAAATTGAAAATTGCCGTCACTTTCTTTATCTTCAGTGCAAACAATGACGATGAAGATATAATGGTTTTTATGGTTTATGAAACTGCTTATGGTTTTAATTGATTAATAGAATTTATATTCTGTTTATTCTTGAAAATTATTAATGTGTTTAATATCATGTGTTTTAGGTTATCCAAGTGAAGATCCTCGAAAAGATTAAGATTGAGATGATGATGAAGATATACTTTGATTATTCAATTTCAGTTTTCGAGTTTGTTGTATGATGTATATGTGTTTTTGAATCTTAAAGGCTTGGTCTGATGGTGGTACTCGCCCTCGGTGGTGCGATCGGTATTTTAGGTTTTGGAGTTTGGTCTGATGTATACATTTAACCCATTTTTTATAATGATTATTTGATTTTGGTGTTGTGGGTATTTTAGGTTTTGGATGCACCATCATTGCAAGATGATTATTACTTAAATCTTGTGGATTGGTCTTCGAATAATGTCGTTGCAGTCGGATTGGGAAATTGTGTTTATTTATTGAATGCTTATACTAGTAAGGTAAAGTTTGTTAACTTTAAGGAAATTTGACTTAGGTGAAACAGTTTATGATAATGTGTTCCGAAAAAATGCATGTTACATAATTATGTGATTTGGGTATTGATGAAATCGTATGTTCGGCTGGGTGGTCACAGCATCAAACAAGTCTTGTCGGTACTAGCAATGGAGAAGTTCAGAAAAGATTAAACTGTTTTCGGTGGATTCGTAATCGCAGCGTTTGATGAAAGGCTTATGATTATTATCCTTTCACTGGTTCTTATGTACAACTGAT
Source organism: Senecio squalidus (assembly GCA_910822075.1). Lineage (NCBI taxonomy): Eukaryota > Viridiplantae > Streptophyta > Magnoliopsida > Asterales > Asteraceae > Senecio > Senecio squalidus. The sequence goes on from CAJVGC010000592.1 coordinate 26,368,129, forward strand.
CAAACAAATCCATGCAGAGGTAACTGTTTCGGATCATTTTCGTTCGGTCAGTAAGTAAAAAAAAGTTGCATATGTTTTAATATGTTATGATTATATGCAGACGTTTGATGCGATAGCGGGAGATGTAACGATCATGTCGAGTCGGCATGATGATGTGGACTTTACTCAACCGTATACGGAGGCTGGTTTGGAGATGATTGTACCTATTCGATCTAAAGTGCCGAACCGGCCTTGGTTGTTCTTGAAGCCTTTTACTACAAAAATGTGGTGGTTAATTGCAGCTATGACTTTGTATAATGGCTTCATTATTTGGTTGATCGAAAGGAGTCATTGTGAGCATCTTCGTGGATCGGTTGTAAACCAAATTGGGGTTGTCATTTGGCTTGCGTTTATGACACTCTTCACTTTGAAAGGTAAAATACCAACTTCCAGTATCTTAGTAAGATTATTATGTTGTTTTGTTAGCACATTGTTTACTCGTAATTTAATATTTATGTTTATTTTTATTGTTATTTTATTGATTTCTTTGTGTGTGTGTGTGTGTGTTTATTGAATCGAAATCGTGTAGTCGGTTTAGTGATTTGTTATGGTAAGCTAATTTTATTTGTGTGATTGATACGAAAGAATTCCTGGACATCGTGGGTGTGTGTTTGAGTTTGTATAATTTAATTATTTTGTGGGTCTCTTTTTAATTTTTGTTTGATCAAATGTTTGTGAATTTCCATTTGATTGTTCAATGGTAATAATTTATTACTAAAATGATTTTTCAATATGCAGATGATAAGCAAAACAAAGATTACAATCAAGAACATAAATGATGATGAAGAAAAACTTTCGTTTACTCCTTTTCTTTCTTTGATTTGTACCTAGTTTTAGGATTTTTATTTTAACTTTTTACGATTACTACGAGTTGTTCATATTTGATCATACTTATTTCATGGATTTTTCCTCCATCACATGTTGTTCATATATTATCAAAGCTGTTGTTCATATATTATCAAAGTTGTTGTTCATATATTATCAAAGTTGTTCATTTGTAAACATTAAGGTGTGATCATATGAACACAAATAAAAGTGAATTTAATATTGAAAAGTTAGGGTTCTTTAAATAAAAAATTTCTTCCTAAAGCATCATATACATTAAGGTAAAATTAATATATTTGTATATTTATCTTTTCCCAGTTGTTGTATAAAGAACGATATTGGTAACCATGCGAAAAAATCATTAGCTCAAGGTTTTTAATAATAAAAAAACCTTTGTTCATAAATGCACAGGATTTAAAATACCAAACCAATCGACAAATTATTTTTTTTATCCAGCGATACAAAAGTTTTACTAGAAAATTATAATTAATTTAAAATGATATGTAGTGGAAAAAAGAAATAAATTAAGATGAGAGAGAAAAGAAAAAAGAAAATTTAAAATACAAATAAGAAGATTACTATTTTACCCTTTTTAATTTCAGAAAAAGGTTTAATATTCAAAAATAAATGAGTGGCTGAGAATGAGTTCTCGCAGTTCTCGCAAAAATCTGAGTTCTCGCATGAATTAATCCCTATATATATATATATATATATATATATATATATATATATTCTTTTCGTTTTAAGGTCTCAGATTCGCAATCAATCAATCAAATCATATCACGCTTTTTCCGTCCGCCGGAATCATCTCCGATCTCCGGCGATCTATCAACTCCTCCGATCCATTCACCGGTACATTCACGCGCTTAGTATTACAGATCACGTTATTATAAAACCTAACATATAATTTTGAATTTGCGTGTTAATATTGAATTATAGTAATTCTAATCAAAGCTAATCCAATTGCAAAAAAGGAAAAATGCTACAGTTTATTTAATTTTGTGTGATGTAAAAACGCAATCGCGGATTGTTAAGTTATTGTTCAGGAGTATAATGTTACTTGTATTCCTTAGGTTACTTGTTGTAGACATTTAGGCTTTGGTCCTTTCGAGTCTCACATTTTATGAAAATAAGGTAAAAAAATAGTGTTAGTTTGATTGATTAATTATTCTTATGCTGTGATTTATATAATTTTGTGTAATGAAGCAAGTACAATGCAATGATCTGTTGTTTTGTTGCAACTCTGTAGTAAGCATGAATACTTACATATAGAACGCAATCGTAAATTTGTTAAGTAAGTGATTCGGAATTTTGATCAGGAGTATATCTCATGTCCAAACAATGTTACCAATTTAGCTTAGTAAGTGGTAGGGAAGCGATAATCATTTTTTTTGTAGATGTACACGTTGACACTTTTTGGGAAGTAGCTACAATGTGGTAGTACCGTTACTTTTATTTGTTAGGGTTCTTGTTCTAGGCATTTAGGTTTAGCTATAATGTGGAAGGTTTTTCCTTTTATTGTAAGCATTTACACCCTAGATTGTATTTCATGTCTATTGGTTTATAGTTTGCTGGTTTATTTTATGTTTCTTTACGTTTGGCGCGTGCTTGTTTAAATTTTAGGTGTTTCCTGGGCATGCCTGTTTCTCTACTTATTTAGAGAATTATATTTTTTTTTCCGGAAGTTACAACTTACAAGATGATTGGGTTTCTAAGCCTTTTTTGTGATACTTTGAGATTCTTTAGTGTAGAAGACATGTAAAATGCTGTTAATATTGTGTTTATTAGGATTTAATATGTTCAAGTGATCTTTAATAGGCATTAAATTAAGAGCAGTCAGTCACTCGTTATCTTACTCTTCTTGACTTGTACTTGAATATATAGTATAGATAGTTTTGCATCTAAGGTAAAATCAAAGCATTAAATGCAGAAGCGAATCTCTTTGTTTGCAGTCAAGATTATTTCGTGATGCTATCTTGCTGTTTTATTCAAATGTATCTGAAATATTTCATCTCTCTTATAAAGTCTAATATGAAGTTGAAAAAAGGTTATTACGGAGTATTTATTGTTTAATTTCACGTTTTACTTATTCTCCTTCCACATGCTACAGGTGGACTCTAACGCGTATTACTTTATCGGTACAAAATGATGCAATGGAGGAGTTAAATTTATTCCTGGAGAAGCTTTCACCTGATATTGCTTCTTAGTTTTTTTGTTGGACTTTATTAAACCATGAAGTTGGGTTCCCTTAAACCAATGTCTGCATATCCCAAGACGATTCTACCAGTTGCTGCTTCAGTAGGGGGGCTTGCATTGTTCTTTATGTTTGCCTCCTTGCTTCTGGTCTATCAGCCAATTGGATTTAATGTTAGTGGGTATTTTTATAGTGCAGATCAAGCCCCCAAAATCGGGATATTTTCTTCTAACAATGAAACAAGTATATTTGAGAACCGGGTGAATGACACAGATACAAAAGGAAAGAGTGGTGATTTAAGTACCACCAAGATTGTTGATGTCCATACAGTTGAGAATGTTGATTTAGATACAAATGAGACTGTTGATTTAAATACAAATAAGACTGTCAGTTTAGATACCAGCGAGACTATTGTTTTAGATACCAATAAGACTGCTGAAATAGATGCCAACAAGACTATTCATTTAGGTAGCAAGACTGCTGATTCAGGTGCCGAGAAGATTGTTGATTCAGGTACCAAGAAGATTGTTGATTCAGGTGCCGAGAAGATTGTTGATTCAGGTGCCAAGAAGATTGTTGATTCAGCTGCTGAGAAGATCGTTGATTCGGGTACCGAGAAGATTGTTGATTCAGGTGCCGAGAAGATTGTTGATTCAGGTGCCCAGAAGATTGTTTCAGGTACCGACAAGATTGTTGATTCTGGTGCCGAGAAGATTGTTGATCCAGGTACTGTCCTATCTTCTCCATTTATTTGTAAACTAATATTTCTAATTCATTTACGGGTCATAGTTACTACCTCTTTACATATTTTTCCTTAAACCGCGACTGTTGGTTAATTAGATCTTTTATTAGTCATCATTTACTTTTGCCATGTCTGCGAAATTGCATAATGTCTTCTTCATGAAACTCGAATTGCATGATAATAGAAATGACATCGGACATATAGTAAGTGATCATCTAAGTTGTCAAAAATTCACTTTAGGTGACTTCCAATCTGTTCCTATTCAAGCTATTTTATATTTTACTTGGTTTTGATAGAACATAATCCGATTTTACCCGTTTATAAGTAAATGATTTGAAATTGTCACCTCTAATCACAATTAAGGAGGGAAAGTGCATTTTTTTCTTGGTCGTGGTTGGTGCTTGTGTGAACCTTTAGATACATCCCTAAACAACATTGTATATTCTAAACACTTGACGTTTCTGTTTAAATTTTAGGTTGTGATTTGTATCATGGGAAATGGATATATAGTTCAGATGGACCATTATACTCGAACAACTCATGCCCTGTGTTGACACAAATGCAGAACTGCCAAGGAAATGGTAGGCCTGACAAGGACTATGAGAATTATCGATGGAAACCTACAAAATGTGATCTTCCTAGATTTGACCCTAAAAAGTTTTTGGAACTGATGAGAGGAAAGACATTAGCTTTTATAGGTGACTCTGTTGCCCGAAATCAGATGGAGTCGATGCTGTGCATACTTTGGCAGGCCAGTATTCCTTCACTCTTCCATCCTATAAATTATAAGTACTATATGCACTTGTATATTTGCTAGAAGTTTTCGACCCCTTTACTTTATGTACTGGTCGATTTGGGCCGGATTTTGTCTCGAATGGGTCAAATACTCCGAATAGGCAAATGGTTTGGAAGTTGTTTAAAGTCTAATTTTAATGCATACCTTAAATCGTGTTATTCGAAGGTTTAGATTATTATCATGATAATAATGTTTTTGCAGTTATAATTAATGCATAAATTATTCAAAAAAACAAACAAACAGAAAATGGACAAAATTTATATGCAGTTTAATCCGTGCTGCCCAACCTTGTTTTGATCAGTAATAACACGCGACTGTTTCAACCTGACCCCGTTTTGACCAGCTACCCAACCCGCCCAACCTCTGATATTTTTTCTTCGAACATCAAGTTCTGCATGTTATTAGTGTCTTCTTTTTCCATGGATGTTTTGTCACTGATTCGTCATAATATTTTACTTAATGTACCTACAAGAAAAGACTTGGTGGACTTTCGGTGAAAAATGTAATTGTTCCGTCCCTTACATAAGAAAATTGGTGGCCTAGATTCCCAACTCTATTAGTAAATTCATAACCCAAACTGGCATGTTCAAAATTAATGAATGAAAAATGAAAACTCTGAAACCAATTATAAATTTCTTCGGTTATTGTGATATATGCAACTGCTACTAATAAAGATCCATCTGAAAAAGTTACAGGCTGAAGCTCCAACAAACCGTGGGAATAAAAGAATGCAACGGTATTATTTCCGGTCAACATCAACAACAATCATACGTATATGGTCATCATGGCTTGTCCATAAAACAACTGAGAAATTTGATTTTGCACCTGAGGGTGTAGACAAGCTCCACCTCGATGTTCCAGATGAAACTTTCATGGATATTGTTCCTTCCCTTGATGTTCTTGTACTTTCCTCGGGTCACTGGTTTGCAAAACGATCAGTATACATTTTAAATAACGAGATTGTGGGTGGACAGTTATGGTGGCCTGATAATTCTCGGAAGAAGAAAATTGATAGCACGGAAGCTTTTGAGATATCGGTAGCAACAATTATGTCTTCACTCGTGACCAGCCCCGACTACAAAGGTCTCACTGTGGTCCGTGCATATTCGCCTGATCACTATGAAGGTGGAGCCTGGAATACGGGCGGGTCATGTACTGGGAAGGTAATGAAAAAACTTTGATTTTATTGGAAGAATCCTAGGTGGAAATTCGACCCATCTGCTTATGAATGGGTTGGGTTGGGCTATGATTTATATCTAACGTCTCAAACTGGTAAATTTTAAAGCTTCGCTGTCCAAAGTGTATTTTTCGTGCAAACAATGTCGTACATTGTTTTTCGAAATAATTTTTTTTAAGATATAATATAAATTTGTAACCATATTTCCACATTTTATACTTATAAAATGATAGGAGTAAATGTTTTGGACAAAAGGGTTTTAAGTCAACCCAATCGACCCGAATCAAAGAATTGCCATTTTAGATGTGTGATACCTAACTTGCCTGTTCATCCCTTTTACCATGTTAACCTCATTCTATACTTTGACATATAAGCTAATAACAACCTAAAACGCATTAAAATTACAGTTCTTTAGCCATAAAACAGCTTATATGAATCCCAGTCTAAAACATTTTTTTATTATTAGTATAATAATAGCATATTTTTCTCTGATTTGATTTGGTGCATACATTCCAATGGAGGTCGATCTGGTGCATAAAATCTGATGAGCTAATTTCTGTTATAGGTAAAACCCGCTGTGGATGGTGAGTTACAAGAGAGTGGATTTACAAATACAATGCATGACAAACAAGTATCAGGATTCGAACGTGGTATAAAGAAAAAGACAAACAAATCACGGGTGGCATTCATGGATATCACAAAACCTTTCTCGTATCGGCACGATGGTCATCCAGGCCCGTACCGGAATCTTGACCCAAACAAGATCACAAAAAGGAGTGCTGACGGACGACCACCACCACAGGATTGTTTACATTGGTGTATGCCTGGCCCAGTTGATACATGGAACGAGTTTTTGATGGAGACTATTAGAAGAGATTTCGAGGCTCGGGATTCATGAGGTGATTGCGTTAACTAAACATCCTTAGAAGGTTTACCTTTTATACACGGTATAGAGCTAAACTAGTTGTACCATGTTTGTAATAGGCTCTGCTAATATGAGGTTTAGTCTTTTTGTTGTTTCTTACATGGTGATAAAGTCATGATATATGATCTGCTTATTAGTTTGGATGAATTTCATATAAGTTTATAACCCTTTTAAGTTATATAATATAGTTGTATATTTATTGTTGTGTCGGGTTATAGAGCTATATTTAATTGTGGTACGAATTGGAACGATGTTATATGTTTTTTAATGTAATAACGGTATTGGTAGTACCTACCTATTTGGCATAATTTTGTAGTTGCTGTATTACTAATGTATCAATCTACTTCATAATTTCCAAAACTGGAGAAACATAAGTTTGGCCACCAAATTTATAGTAGTGGTTAAAACATTTATAATGTTTTTTTCTAGATTACATATATAGATATTCTTTACCGACTTGATCAACCTAAGTTGAAGGGAAATGAATCTATTCCGTTTGATAGTTGGGCGTGACTATAAAATCTTCCAAAGCTGATCTGTCTTAAAGAGTCCTGCAAGACATAGTTTCCGTCAGCCTTTGCAATTTCCGTGCTCAAATGAAAAAGCTACTTGGTACAAAGCAACTAAGCGAAAATAAGTTGGCAAAATACATCATGTTCAAGTGAAAAAACTGTATTAATGTATGATCTTAAACTAAATGCTTGTTGCAAAAAATGTCACCTCCATGGCTACAGGACCCGATAACCGTTCAGTCCTACCAGAAACCTTTGCTTAACTTCCTCTCATCCTTATATTGTGGTCATCCGCCTACTTGAACCTGGAAAACAACCGCAAAAATATCAAAAGATATTAGCAACTCCTGCATTTAAACATATAATTCTCGGAGAACTTCATAATTAAGACTTTTAAAGCTAAAAATTTAAAACCATTATAAGTTAGCACAAATATCGGCCCGGCTGCATAACAATTTTATGGATTCAACGAAAAACTTGAATATTTGAAGATTTCCCTATATAACTGAATGTTAATTATTTATATATTAAATTCAAATTCAAATTTAAAAATAAGTAACGGTTAACTAAATAACTACAGCTTCCCAATATCTTTTCATTTCATAATTGTGTTAACAGTAGAAGTCTAGAAATGGGAGTGGAAAATTATCTGGTGATCGAGCTTGTCGGGGAAGGATCTTTTGGTAAAGTATTCAAGGGAAGAAGAAAGTACACTGGCCAGGTATATACACAACTTCCGACTTGTTTTTTTTTTCTGAATGCTTAATATATCATACTTTTGTGCTGCTCTTTTATATTTATATTTATATTTTGAACAATTGTCATAGTTTGTAGCGATGAAGTTTATATATTTAGTTTGTGCTGCGTTTTTTGCTCTGTGACGATGATGCTTCTTTTTTCTAGATCTTGAGAAAGTTGAAGCATGAAAATATTATTCAGATGCTTGATTCTTTCGAGAGCTCACACGAGTTTTGCATCGTCACTGAATTTGCCCAAGTAACTTGTTTCCCTCTCTCTGTCATATCTTCTTTATACATATATATTATTGGTTGAATACAACGTTCTTATCCAGGGTGAATTATTTCAGATTCTTGAAGATGATAAATGCCTTCCTGAGGACGCGGTTCAGAAAATCGCTAAACAGTTGGTAATTGCATTTCATATGTTTCTGATGTTTTTACTACAAGTCTACAACTAGAAAGTGTTAACATCCTTTGATTTTTCTGAAAATTTTCAGGTCAGAGCCTTGCACTACTTACATTCTAACCGTATGAGATATGAAGCCATGTTAAGGTTGGTTGGACTCAGCCACTTTTATTTATCATACGATAACCTTGAAAGCAAATTTACTTCTAAAAGTACATTCACTATCCGATGTAAATGAATTATGAATGGATTATTAAAGTTTCTCATTTTCATGCATCAACCAAAACAATGTAACCGGACAGAACTGAACATTTGGGGGATAAGTCTACCGCTTAACCATCCCTCTCGTCCTTATAAACAGCTCTGTGATTTTGGGTTTGCACGTGCCATGTCGACAAATACAGTTTTTTACGGTCAATCAAAGGTACAGTTAGCTATTTGAAATAATTTAAAAACTGTTTAGATTACCATTGATCAGGCATTTCATTGTTTCAGGTACTCCGTTGTACATGGCTCCAGAATTGGTACGAGAAGAGCCTTATAACCATGCTGTTGATCTCTGGTCTCTCGGGGTCATTTTGTAAGTTATTTTTTCTTGGCATACATAAGCTATTTGTTTTAGAAAGGAAGACTTTCAATTTGAATTCATTTTTGATATATATATATTCAGGTATGAGTTATTTGTCGGCCAACCTCCTTTTTACACCAATTCAGTATATGCGCTTATTCGTCATATTATCAATGTACGTGCTCTTTAATTCAAGTTCTGTTGTTAAAAGATAATCGAAGATATATAAAATAGTTTTTATGCTACTTCCAGGATCCAGTGAAGTACCCAGAGACCATGAGTTCAAACTTTAGAAACTTTCTTACGGGTTTTGCTTAATAAGGTATATCTTTCAATATCTGTACTAGTTTTGTTTTGTAAACGTTCTAGTTATGTTAAGATCATCATCATGAGAGCAGAGACCTCATAGAAGGCTGACATGGCCCAAGCTTCTTGATCATCCTTACTTATCTTTACTTCGGTTCTGTAAACGTATAATGACCAGTATTTTGATTAATTAGAAGGAGCTTCGTTCTAACAATGCTGTTCTTAGAGGATGTAATGCTGATGGTAGGTTTTTAATAAATTTGTACCGACCTACCTAACTGACTTTGAATAAGCATAACTAGATCAAGAGACATTACTGCAGGTAAAAGCCGATCTCCTACAACTAAGAAAGGAAATAGCAAAGATTTGAGTCAGCACTCGACTATTGACTGTTCTTCATCAAACAAAAAGAGTCGTAACAGGTCACAGAAAGCGACAATGTACAATCAGGTAAATTAATCCGTTATCATTATCTAAATATACTATACAGTTAAATATGCGTAGTTTGCAACAATTATTTGGGACATGTTTATATAAATATTGAAATAAAAATGTCTGATAAGTTCTAATCTCTCATCAGGTTGCCAGCTACTCGACAAATTGGAAAATAACTCTCACACTAGTAACGGTGCCAAGTTGATCGGTCAAAATAATGAATCACTATCAGTTATCTTGCTGCCTCTAAAAAACCGACTGTACAGGTAAATATGGGATTGGAAAGTTCCAAGATATTTTCGAAAGAATTATACGATGTTTAGCTGCTATCTTATGATGTTTTATTATCACAAACTTGTTCAGGGATCAAGATGTTCTCACAGCAAACCAGTCGCTGAGAATTCATTCAAATTTGGTTGATGCGGGTGCTATTAATTCTACCGGTGTGCTTGATGACATCTTTTGGGAACTTATAGGCTTCACTGCTAATCTTCTTCGTCTAAAAAAGTTGGATTATAATGACTTGCTGCAAAAGGTATGTTACTATCTGTTGAGAATTGCAAAGCTACGAGTTGCATTTCTTTAATAATTAAAATAGACACTGGCCGACCCGTTTGACCCATCTGATTGTTACCCTTTTCTCTAAACTTTTTGTTGTCCCTTTTGGGAAAAAACAGAATCTAAGTCGACACATTCATAGATTATGTTAACAAAAAGCTTTCAGTTTTTAATAAAGAATCAAACGTAGTAGATACGTTACTTTCACATTTGGCGACTTGTGGCACAAGTCTCAAGTCTGGCTCGTCAAATTTGTTATATGCTGCTTGTGAAGCATGTAGGGCTATTTGGTCACTTATAGATGCATTTGAGATTCAATCTACAAAAGAAAATTCGCACTTGTTTCCACTAAGTTGAATGTATTGTCACTCCTTGGATCGGCTTAACCTAATAGCAGATGAATCAGAACCATTGATTGGTATAGATTCTGCAAAAATTGTTGAAGCAGTGACACAGACATTTCTCGATTCTAAAGATGTACAGATTGCTTTTTACTACTGTCTTTGCCAACGTTTAGAGGATGCATGGTCTTCTGGTATTCAGGTGATCATTTTTTATATTTAATGTTTACTCCTATAGGTGGAAAATTTGGTGGATTGGGTAACGGGTCAAAACATAATTGTTTGGTACATGACTGAACGAGTTGGGTTGACCTGAAACACTTTTTGTTTCCGTAATATAATATTTTTGATTAAATGTTCAGTTTTTTGTTTCAGATCCTCTTAAGGTGCTGTTTGCATAATAGCTCAGTTAGTGGTGTTTTATGTGGCCTTCCTAGCTCATTACCTGTTACCACGGTTGTTAGTGGAGGTGGCGATAATACGATAATTTCAGAGATTTTTTCCATATTATCTCTTTGTACTTCCTTTGACAGAGATCCACAAACAGGAGACGGAAACAATCTTAAAAGCAAAATAGCCAATCCATGTACCTTAATTTTCCATTTGTGCCTTCTACTTGCTGCAGTTGCGCAATCCTTAAAGTCATCTGGAAGGAATTCTGCACTGTTTATGGTTACATCATCACCGAATAAACAACGCTCTCTCCTTTTTGATCTTGCCCACCATTATTCGATATATGATAAAAGTTAGAATTCCTATCAACTTGGTTCTATGTCTGCGGCTATGCTGGCACTTGCTTCCATTTTGTCCCTCGAAAGTAATGCTTCTGTCAAATCATCCATTTCTGAGATAGGCGTGCCTTTAATTCCACGAAGCGCCACACTTTGTGATTATCTCAGATATTTAACAGACGATGAAGATAAAATCAGTAAAAGCAAGCTCTCGTTTTGGCACGGTTTTAGGGATGGCTGTGTAGATTTGGTAGTTTCCAGATTAAACTGGGGCGGTTCTTTAGCTATTCAGCAGTAGTATCCCACAAACTCTTCTCGATATGTTGGCAAATAACCATTCTGGACTATCACCTGTTGGGGTTGTATGGACAGTTTCTTCATTATGTCAGTGCCTGCGAGGTGGGAGTTCAACTTTTCGCCATGAACGGGTCTTCTAACACTTTGTGTTTTTTATAGAAAAGAAAGGAAAAGGAAAAAATAAAAGAATAAAAAAAATAAAAAAGAAATGTGTTCGGTTTTATTTAGTCAGGAAAGAAATTGAATATAAATGATTTAAATGTAAAAGTAATTTCTTATCAATCCCTAAAAAATCTGGCCAAAAATAGGCCGATTGTGAAGGAAAACTTTAAAAATCTGGCCAAAAATGGGCCGATTGTGAAGGAAAACTTCTTGATTTTTTGGAAATGACTAATATGTGGTATGGTTTTATTAAACCACTATCTTATCACAGCTCACAACACACAACGATCATATATCATCTTCATCTTCTACAAAACGATCTTCTTCTACAAGCTGCAATAACATTAACATCAGGTTTGTAACTTCTTTTATTATTTAAAATTTTATTTATGAATAATTATACGTTCTAGTGATCTATATGGTATATATTGTTATATGATTTAAAAACACCATGTATAAGTTCCTGTAAGTTTTTGTATCAATTACATTTTGCAAAACCTAAAAATTGAATTGGGGATAATGAATTATGATTGTATGATGAATATTCAAACAAAATATTACAGCATAATTGAATATAATATGGTAAAATAACATTTACAGAATTTGATTAAAAATATAACGTAATTCAGAAGAAACAGAGCGTTACCTTTTGGAAGCTTTTTTTTTTTCTTCAATGGCGGTGATTATGACTTTATAAGTTTCTATTGCTTTTAACATCCCTTGAAAGTCGAACCGTTTCATTAAAACCGTTGTGGTATAAGACATAGAAAAATATCATCTGTTGCTCATGTTATATCAGCTGCCCATTTGAGTATTTTCATCATAGAAATAAGATTCACGTGTGTTAATATAACACCTTTACTGATCCCCGTAGTCCCGGACGAGTACAATATGGCAGCTGTGTCCGACTGAGTCGGTCTGTTTGGTTGGGTTTATGGTATCACCATTGATTTACAACAATCGATTAATTCTTCCACTGAGAGTTCATTTCCGCTCAAGGGATCACGAGTAGTGAGTAAAGTCTAAACCTTAGTTGACTATAACGACATGTTTGAGTTGTTTGCAAAAGATAGAGCAACGAGTGTTTTTGCCATGACTGCGAAAGAAAAAAGAAATCAAATCCACTGTGAACAAAGAGCACAAATGATTGATGAGATTGACGAAGTATTAGGAACAAACGAGACTGGTGTGGAGAATTTTAACAACATTGACGATTTTCTAGACCAAAACCAGTAGGAAAGCTTCCAATTACAAGCAAATCAAAAGGTAAAAAAAGAGAGTCAGATGAAGATGACGCATTTACGTCGAAAGTTATGACTTCTATTGATAAAGTGGTTGATGCTATAGATCGTATTACTAAGGTATTATTACAAGTATTTAATTTGCATAAGTTTGTTGCATTAATAAAGCTAACTTAGTTGGACTAGCATGAAGCCAACATTTGTTTTTGGAAGAAACTAAACCAATACAAACTTTAAACTTTTTTGATTGTTTTAAATCAACTTTGCAACTAATATATACAATCCATATTAGTAATTCTATGTTTATATTTATTTGATTCATGAAGCTCGTTGTCGACTTTTTCTTTAAGGTAATGGAAAGCTCTCGTCCACGTGTTTATACAGAGGGAGAGATTTATAAAGAGCTAGAGCTCATGGGTATGGGATTACCCGATATATCAGCACCATATCTTTTTCTTACAGAACATCCTGAAAAAACTCGAGCTCTTTTTGGTTGTCCTCTTCATGTTAGGATGTCAATGCTCGAAACAATGATGAATGATAGGAGCAGGTGAATCAGTTGAAGCTTTATTGCATCTTGACTACGTTTTAAAAAACTTTAATCATTTTTCTTTGAACTTCGGATATTATTAAGCTTTTAATTGTTTTAGTTTTAAGTAGAAGATGTTTGCAACGAATTATTTATGTAAGTTTTCCACGAACACTTATGAATCAGTGATTGTTTGATAAAAATGTGAATGCGTTTTTATTTCTTTCATATTTGTTATCTCTCGACTTTATAAGTTAAGAGACATGATTTTACGCCTTAACATCATATTGTTATCAAAAAGTTTATAATCTGACGGTATTTATCGACTTAAAGGCTACGAGTTCAATTCTGAATATATGTCTTTAAACATCATCTTGTCAAACAAATATTGTTTATAATTGTTGTAGTTGTAGTTTAAACCCTTCCAGGAGACACTTAAACCTGCTTTGCTTTCTGATATTACTACTGGACGGTCTTACAATCCTCTCGTTTTCTTCTCTATGTGACTGATTTCATATATTTCTAACTTTATTTTTAATAAAGTTGCATAATATGGTAACTTATTTGATAATATGGTGAATATAGATGAAGAAACCTTAAGGAGTAACTTGTGTTTTAAATTGATTATTCGATTGTTGCTTTTTGATATGAGTTATGATTATGATTATCTGATAATCACCAACATGTCCCTCTTAGCCTAGCGGTATGCCGACATCTTAGGTGTGTATATGAGGTTTCCACAAAACGAGCGTTTGTTGGTTCAAGTCTCAACTGAGACGAATAATGTGTAAGTTGTGTGAGTTTGCCATCTTATGTAACCCACTTTGTTAGTTGAATGGTTGATTGTTATTATTTTTTCTGGTTAAGAATTTAGTTTCTAAGCCGGTAAAATATCTTCAACATAAATACAGTCATAAAATCGAACTTTATACTTATAAATTTTAATAAAAGTTTAATCCATTTTTAAATTGCCACCGATGGCAACTTTGTGGACCTCGTTATTGTTATCACATATCACATAATCACTTTTAAAACACAATGCCAAGTCTTGATAAAACTACTATATATTTTACATGCCTTTAATAAGTCATCAAATAGCCATATGAAGTAGTTGGAGTTTGTGCACCATCTATATATGAAATAGTTACTCAAAATACTATTTCTAGAAAATGAAAATAATGTTTGTTGTAATTGAATAATTTGTCTGTTTTATATATTAACGATTTTAAAGATTATTAATTTACAAAAAAAAAAGTTGTTTTTGGATGTTTTAAATATTTTAGGTGTCATGAATTAATCTTATCTTATGTGTTTAATACACATTATAAGAAAGGAGAAAGAAATTATTTTAAATTTGTTATATATATTTTCTTTTAATATAAAAATTTGTAAAGGTTTTTCTATAGTGTCACAAGACACACTTTAAAAGATAATAGATGAGCAATAAATTATTAGATAATTTATTTTTAGACTAAAAATATAATTAGTGAATCCAATTTTTACTTATATTGATCAGATAGTAAATACAAATTCTATTTTAAAAGAAAACTTTCAATATATTCAATAGTTTAATTAGCACTCTAATATTTATCCGTGGCCACGTATAAAAAAACCCCCTTAATATCTACCTATTTACAAGACGTTTAGATTTATTTACTTAAAGTTGAATTTTAAGAAACAATTACTAATATACCCTTTTTATTAATGTTGTTTCCATATTTATATATACTACTTAAAACATTTAAATTAAAAATATAAAGTAGGGAAATGTCTTAACTATCCTTAATTTCTTCATTAATTACTCCTCTAATTAAATGTTGATGGTGCATATGGGTTTATGTCCTTTATGTTTTTTTAATTTTTTTGGCCTGTTTTATGGTTTAAATACAATGTTTATCGTTTTTATTACAAAAAAGGTGTTGGCGAAGTGGTAGACGCGCGGCCTCCCCTACTAGGAAACCGCACGCGCGGCCTCCCCTACGAGGAGACCGCGGTTCGAATCACAGCACCTGTATGAACTGGTTTGGTGTTGGGCTTTGATATATATATATATATAGTGTTGGGATTTGATATATATATATATATATATATATATATATATATATATATATATATATATATATATATATATATATATATATATTTTGATTAGTATCAAATAAAAAATATAGTTTGCGAATTAAATAATCTCACCAAGACGATGCCTTTTTTCTTGGTTTGCGAATGTAAATTTACATTGGGGCAAAATTTGGTTTGCGAATGTAAATTTACATTGGGTCAAAATGCAGGCTGGAACATATATCGCCGGAACTAGTTATAATTAAATTGTCAATTTACATATATTTTACAACTACAAGTTTTTTTTAAATAAATATTAATTTACATTTATTTCATACTAATATTTAAATAAAACTTAAATTTTGGAGTAATTTATATAAATAGTCATGTAAACATTCAATAGTTCAATACCCAACTAAAATTAATAATATTATGTATAACAATATAAATTTAATATTAATCATTAGATAGTATAGTATAATTTTATTGAACAAAAACTTTTTTTTAACACCGTTGTATCGTGCGGATATCTTGTTAGTATATATTAAAAAGAGAATAAACTTTCATTTAATATCCAGTAAAACTGAATTCGAGTCTAAAAAACGAAGATACATTTCCATTTAGAAAAACTAATGAATGTACAATTTTGTATGTATTCTAAATGATGGTCGTTAACACTCTTGATCAAATACAAAACCATAGTTATTAAAACTCTTAATTAAATCAGGTAGAAAACCAAACATCCACTTTTTGGGACCAGCGAGTAGTATTAAAATAGTATTTATTAATATCAATGATAATAAATAGAAAAGGTAAAATAAAAAGAATAATGTTAGATACTATTTGAAATTCAAATATTTTTCGTTCCCAAATTTGTCCCCGTTTTGAAACGGTCGAATTAAGAATTCTCATAAACAAGTCTTTCCAATTTGTGTTGTTTCAAATTCAATCAATTTCAGGTTTGTGTTTTTAGATCTTATTTCTTTCTTAATTTAGGGTTTCCATTTTTATTCCTATTTATTTGGAATTAGAATGATCTAATTTCCAATTTCATCAAATTATGTTAAATTATGTAACAGTAATGTCGTCTACTACTACTCCCACAAATGATCCACTTCTACAAGTCGAAACAACGTGTGGATCTCTTCTTTATGAACTTCAGGTACAATCTTTTTTAATATTGTATACCACCCTTTTAATTTAAATACTTCTAACTTGTAACTTTGATATCAGATAATATGGGATGAAGTTGGCGAGACGGATATTGAAAGGGACAAGATGCTGTTAGAACTTGAACGGGAATGTCTTGAGGTATATAGGAGAAAAGTTGACTTGGCTAACAGAAGTCGAGCTCAACTAAGACAAGCCATCGCTCATTCTGAAGCAGAGTTAGCAACCATTTGTTCTGCTATGGGGGAGAGACCCGTGCACATTAGACAGGTAATAATCAATCACTTAACCATAACCGTAATGGCTTCTTTTTTCTAAATATAATCCAAGTTTGTTGTTAGATATTAGCATCTATACATAGTCATGGAATACTCCCGGGGTTTTAGTAAGGAAATGTTTCTTGATTTTGGTTGATTTATGTGCTACTTTTTCAGTCTGATCAGAATCTTACGAGCCTAAAAGCGGAGCTAAGAACCATTCTTCCGGAGTTAGAAGAAATGAAGAAGCGGAAATTGGAGAGAAAGAATCAGTTTCTTCAAGTTTTAGAAAAAATACAAAAAATTCAAATGGAGATTTATGCAACTTCTTTTAAGACAGTATTGGATGAAACTGATTTATCTCTCAGAAAGCTTCAAGAACTTCATGGGCAGCTGCAAGAACTCGAGAAGGAGAAGGTAATTTTTCTTTTTTCACCATTAAATGTATTCGAGCTATAATTAGAGGATGGGAAAATAGGTTAGGCGGGCGGGTTGGGTAATGGGTCAAAACAGATAATATTTTGGTACAAGTCAGGTTAGGTTCTGGTGGAACCGAAACACTTGTTTTATGATTTTTTTTTCTTCATATAATTAGTGCCAGATATTAATAAGAAAGTTATATCATTTCAATAATAATCAAAAAAGGTTATTGAAATGATTTAGGAGGTTTATGCATAAAAATACAACATGTGTGACTTTCAACCATAGGACACAATTCCTTTGGTTTAAGCTATTTTTGTATACGCGTTAGAGATAAAACAGAACTCAATGGGTCACAATTTCAAACTATAACTGCAATGCCCGAGTTTGTTTTAATTCGATGACTAATTACTTGTTACTGCTTCCAAATTTCCAGAGTGATCGACTCAAGAAAGTTCTAGACCACATGAACACTCTAAATTCACTGTGTTTGGTACTTGGAATGGACTTCATTCAGACAGTTCATGAAATTCATCCTGATTTAGCAGTCCCGGATGAAACAAAAAGCATAGGCAATGATGCAATCCGGAGGATAGCTGCTGCTATAGAAAGATTGCGTGAGGTCAAAATAGAGAGAATGCAAAAAGTAAGTTCAGGGTCCAAAATGAACTAAATCTAAGATAAACGTTCGTTAGTTATAAACTGACTTCATAATGTGTCAAATTTTTGTTAGATCCAAAATCTTGCTAGCTCTCTGTTAGAGCTTTGGAATTTGATGGATACACCTATTGAAGAACAACAAGTATTTCAAAGTGTTACCTGCAACATAGCTGCTTCAGAGCACGAGATAACAGAGCCCAACTTGCTTTCTGTCGAATTTATCAATTATGTAAGTTGTTGTGTTTAGATCAATTACTCAGAAGTATAATTAAGTTCTGGAAAAATTCTAACATGTTTTTTGTTAAAGGTTGAGGCGGAGGTTTCACGGCTTGAAGAATTCAAATCTAGCAAAATGAAAGAACTCGTTTTTAAGAAAAGATCCGAGTTAGAAGACATCTGTAGAAAGACACACTTACTTCCAGAATCTGATAGTTCAATGGAGATGGCGATGGAAGCTATTGAATCTGGTATTTATGCATCATAGTTTTACTGAAAATATTATATATATCTTAGGTAATGGGCCAGAATGAGTAGCTCTATTAACTTGTCAAAACAGGTCGGGTTTTATTTTTTTTCTTCTATAAATGGTTGATTTGTCAAATATGATTACAAAATGTAAATTATTCCAATGATAATTTAATTTCCTGAACAGGATTATTAGGTGGTTTTATGCATTGATATATATTTGGGAGATATTTAAACACTGGACTGTTGGACCCGTATTATTTTTAACTAAACTTTCAAAATATACCCATTTCACATGTTAGAGATAAAACATAAACCTGAATCGGCTCATTCTTAAGTTATATTACATATCCACTGATATATATTTTGCATTTGTAAATGAAGGAGCAATTGACCCTGCTAGTCTCCTTGAACAAATTGAGCTTCGAATTGGGAAGATTAAGGAAGAAGCTTATAGTAGGAAAGAAATACTCGAGAAAGTTGAAAAGTGGATGGCTGCTTGTGAAGAAGAGTGCTGGCTTGAAGAATATAACAATGTTGATCTTCTTTCTTTGCTCGTCATTGATTGAATATTTTTATTAATGTATCATGGGTACCAAACTAAATATTTGATATTTTTATTTAGGATGATAACCGTTATAATGCTGGAAGGGGTGCTCATCTCACTTTAAAGCGTGCAGAAAAAGCTCGGGCTTTAGTTAGTAAACTTCCAGGTAAATTCAACATTTGTGTGAATTTTAGCTATGTTATTATTGATATTTCTTGTTTGGGTTAGTGATAGATACATGGCAAATTGAAACCATCTTTCGTCATTAATTTCTGAAATATCATTTTTTGGACCTGAGTTTTGAAATCTCCTGTCCCTTTAGAAAACTATTTTTTGTATATAATGATTTCGGAGGTCTTACGCATTAAAACTACTCTTTAGGCTACTTTTGAGCCGTTTGAAAAGTTTTTTTTCTGAGTTGCATTATTTTTTTTATTTTTTTTGCCCATTTGACCCATTAAAGTAAATAGATAAAAAATGCTACCTCTAAATTTATTGATCATGCTGAAACAGGAATTGTCGAGGCATTAGCTGGAAAAACTATAACATGGGAGAATGAAAGAGGCACTGAGTTCACTTATGATGGAGTAAGAAATTTTGTTACTAATCTGAAATTTTGATTTCATTACTAATCTGAATAATGTTTGATAGATCCGACTTCTTTCCATGCTTGAGGAATATAAATTCTTAAGGAAAGAAAAAGAGGAAGAACGCAAACGACAAAGGGTATGATATCAAAGTCTTGATCAGTTTATTGTTTTTAGATGTGGCAATTCAACCCATTTACTTATGAATGGGTTGGTCTAGGTTGTGTTATATCTCAAACGGGTCAAATAAAAAAAAGGTAGCTAAAAGAGTCGCCCAATGTCTATTTTTAGAGCATACACACTTCTTAAATCACTTTTATTCAAAGAAACAATAATAGTTTCTTGTAATCAAAATCAAGGTTGGTCTAGATTATGCATGGACAAAGAAGTGTTTGCAGGTTAAACCTCTTTCCCGTTATAAAAGACTTTACAAGGTTGTTTTGTGTGTTTCTAGGACCAGAAAAAACTTCAAGGGCAGTGGATGGCAGAACAGGAAGCAATGTTTGGGTCAAAACCGAGCCCAATGAAGCAAAGTGGGAAAAAGGGGTCTAGGATGTCCTGTGGTGGCGCCAGCGCCAGTAACAGAAGATTATCACTCGGAGGAGCTATGCACGCATCTAAAACCGATCTTCACTCCATTAGAGCTACACCTAATACCCGTCACACTAAAAAGAACGAACGTCAGTCAAGTAACAGGGATGATGGATTTGCAGCCCTTTCAGCTGGTACATTTCTTCCTCCAGCTTTTTGTGTTGGATCACTTCTTAATAATAATTATTTGAAGATCCACATATTAATAAGTTCTTCTTTAAATTGATATTATATCAGGGAGGCGAGGTTTAGACATAGCTGGACTTCCAGCAAGCAGAAAACATTCCATCAGTGAAGTCGAAACATCACAACAACCAATATTCCGCACACCGTTTTCTCCCATTTCTTCAACAGAATCATCAAAACCCAACACAACTTTACTGGACGATCTCAACCGAAAACATGAAATGCTGCAGAAAACTTTTCAAAACAGCAGCAACAACAACACACCGTTCACAACTCCTTCCAAAACCTTAATACCTACTACAGAGGACGAAAACAGAACTCCTAAAACAAACATGATTCCATTGGTTCCTTGCACACCGTCAACAGTTTCTGTCCCAATGCAGACTGCCATGACACCGGCTCCTTTTAAGGAGACAATTCCAGTAGAGAGTATTGAGTATTCGTTTGAGGAAAGGAGGGCTGGTTTTGTGATTCCAATAGCACATTTGAAGACAGTTGCTGCGATTTAATGTTTTATGAAGTTAAGTTAACTGAGTGAAGGTTGATTTAGTTTTCTTTATCGTTGTTATTGACATATATATTGATGGCTTGAAGTCAATTGTAGTTGGCATTTACAGAATGTTTTATGTGTATGAATCACCTTAATGTATCCCACCATTTTGCAATCTAGGCTTTATAATGGTTAGTATCGATCATCTTTCTTCGTTACACTTCATATTGGGAAAGATTTAAGCATTTCAGAGTAACCTATGTCTTGATCAATGTATTTATATACATTCACAACGTTTTCAGAATGTCCATTTTAGTGATAGAACGTAATTAAGGTTACATGAAAAACTTGATCAATTATTATTGAAGTGGACTTTGTTTTTAAAACGAATTGAGAAAAATATGGATATTTATTTTGAGACGGAGATTAACATTTATATTAAGCAGAAAGTATGGGGTGATCTATTTAGACCCCTTATATATTCTAAATTGACCCACTATTAAACTTTCCTTAAATAACTCTAATCATTATATAATAATTAGCTATTAAACTTTATTTTTTAGTGTTTCTAACCCAAATAATTAGGTAATGATTAGCAATCTTTTTTATTTTTATTTTATTTTTATTTATCACAAACACCTAACTACAACATTTATAAGAATTAACTTTTTATTTATACTAACTCTTTACGACGCATGAAATAAAATAAATAAATTGCGACACGACAAATAATAAAAAAACATAACTTTCATTATCATTAACTAATGATACTAATAAACATAAAAAAACATAACCTTCATTATCAATAATAGTCTACATCTATAGTATCTCCTGACTGAAAAGGATTAAGTGTCATATAGGATTCTAGACGCGACTTATATCTAATTTCCTACGCAGCTGCTGACGGAGATTTGTGGCGCATCCACAGACCATAGATTGGAGGCATCGGGTAATTATCTCCTAATTGTACCATCACAAAATGATTGCCATGTACGTATGCAATTGTAAGAAATGTGGGATTTAAAATGATTCCGACGAGTATGATTCCGACGAGTAAAAAGAGGAACCCCTCTCTCTAATTCCCACTTCCCCACCCACAAAGTCTCTCTTCCTCTCTCTAAAAAAAAAAATGTCAGCCACCATCCTCTCCCTCTCTCTCAAATCTGTCGCCACCCCTCTCCCTCTCTCTCAAATCTGTTGAACAAAAAAAAAAGGAATTTGCTATGTTAGATACTAAAATAACGATTCTAGACGCGACTGTTTAAATCTCTTTGACGATATAAGTCCGGCCACCGCCACCACCATCCGCCGCCTGCTCCGGCCGCCATCTACGGTAAGTTTGTAGAAATGTGGGATTTAAAATGATTCCGACGAGTATGATTCCGACGAGTGAAAAGAGGAACAACTGATGAAGCCTGCTCCGGCCGCCATCCGCCGCCTGCTCCGGCCACGTAATGTACAACTGATGAAGCGTAATGTACAACTGATGAAGCGTAATGTACAACTGATGTAGCGTAATGTATAACTGATGAAGCGTAATGTACAAGTGACTGATGAAGCGTAAAAAAACAAATAAAAATACTTACTGATTCTATGTTGTTGCTCTTTAAAAAAAATAAAAGTGTGATATGTTTATAAGGTAATAAACAGTTAGTTGAAAGTAATTAATTGTTAGTAAAAAGACTGAAATTTTAGTTTTTTATGTTTGACTATAATCTTAATGGATCTTGAAAATATAATCTGTATGGGAATGATAAAAGAAGACTGCATTGGATTGTGTAAAAGTATTGAAAAGCTGTTAAAATGGACCAATAGGAATAAGCCTTACCAATAAAATCATAATTAGGGGGTCAATTTAGATTAAGAAGGGGTCCAAATAGGAGGACCCTTTTAAAATTGTACGCCATCAAGATAAGACATTCTTAATTTGATTTTAACAAGTTTTGTAAGAAGATATAAAGTGAGAACCAACAACCAAACTATAAGTTATTGATTTGAAGTGACGTATGCACATCTCTACTAGTTATCGAAGCATCAACCATATACATAATTCGACCAACGAGGCAACTGGTAAGTAAGCTCATTTTCTCGGCTTTCCAGCCTTTATTAATCTTATCAATGAATTCTTCTACTCGTCTTGTTAGTTCATCATCGTCATCATCATCATGGTCTTCAACCGATATACGAAACTTGGTGAACGTCTATCAACACATTTGTGCTACTCTCTTCAAGCTTTTAAATAGTTAAGGTGTGATGTGAAAGAGTTCACTTTTTAAATTAAACATTAGCTTTGTTTTCTAACAACCTTAAGTATAGTAGACATTATATTAGCTGTAATCTGATTTTAAAACAACTAGGGTGAGCGTGATATCATACACATTTTCGTAAATAATTAGAAGGTAAGTTTAAATGAATGTTATTAAGCCACTAAATCCTATTAAAAGTGTTGGTGAAGCTATCTATATCCATCGTAGACAATACTAAACCTATATATTGACATTTACAAGCATCTTCTTTGATTTTTATGAACGAAATCAGATAAAAATACATTTTCTCTTATTTTACAAATTTGATGAAAAATTAAAAATTCACCATCCTTCATTTAAAGACTAAAATACAATATTTGAATTTCCAAAACTTAAAAATTTAATTGCTATTATATTCATTTAGATTAAACATATTTTTGTCTCTTTCGTTTTAAAAGTTAAAAATTGTCGGTCTCTTTCCATTATTGGCATAAATAGTTTTTAACATACTTGGAATATATATATATATATATATATATATATATATATATATATATAGGGGTGGGTTATTATAAAAAGAATTTAAAATAAAAAGGATAGGAAAGATTGTGGGCCAATCATTTAGTCAACAAAAAGGGGGTTTGAAAAAGTCAACGCGGTGACAGTTTGGTAATATTTTCGAACTTTCATACCCTTTTGGTAATTTGCAGAAATCTGTTTTTTTTTTTTTTTTTTTTTTTTTTTTCAGATTACTCATTTTTTTTTAATCTTTGTGCATCCCTATTTCAATCTTTGTGCATCGATTTTATTGTGCATCGGTTTTATCAAAATAACGTGTGTATTGATTTTACGTAAGCTTTTTTATACAAAACATATCCACCGCCGGAAAATTCAAAAGAAAATCAATACACCAAAACAAAACAATCAATCCACCACCAAAACAAACAAACACATATGCATAAAAAAAAACATGTGCATACAAAAAAAAATCAATGTGCATAAACAAAACATGTGCATAAGTATCAATCCACCGAAACAAACACATGTGCATAAATCCACCGGAAATCACCTTCATCCGTCGTTCAAAATCGTCACTGTCACCGCCGGAAAAACCGCCACTGTCACCGGAAATCACCTTCATCCGTCGTAGTCAGCTCCATCACCGGAAATCCACCGGAAATAACACAACCACCACCACCACCACGGTACACCTCCGGCTAGAGATACCGCACTTAAACCTGTGTCAAAAATTGAACCCAAATCAAAACCCACTTCAAGATCACTAAAAGAAATCTGCAAAATTGAATATTTTTCCCAAACTAAAATTGATATCAAAACTCAAATCACAAAATAAACCCTAAAACAACATCAGATCGGAAAACCTACCAGATCGGAAATCCTACCAGATCGGAAAAATTAATGTGCACCGTCGTCAGCTCCTACCACTACGCCGCCGTCGTCAGCTCCTACCACTCGCCGCCGTCGTCAGCTCCTACCACTCCGCCACTGTCACACCGCCGCCACTGTCACACCATCGCGCCAATGTCACGCCATCGCGCCACTGTCACACCGCCGCTGCCGTCGGAATCGTTACATGATGGTGTTCATGAAGATCAAATCGGCAAGACGGGAATTGAGAACTTGTACGGTGAGCTTCAAGGATTGTACGATGAAGAAAGTGTGACCTCTGGAGGTCACCGACGGCGGAGGTCACTGGCGGAGGTCACCGGCGGCGGAGGACACTGGCGGCGGGAGCTGCCGGAGCTGCGGCGGAGGAGCAGATCGGTGGAGGAGCAGATCGGTGGAGGAGCAGATCTAATTTTAAGAGAGAGATTTTTTAGTTGATCTAGGTTGATTTTGGGATTTTAAATTAGATCTGAAATTTATGTGTAAAATGACCATTTTGCCCCTTCACGGGTTTTTTTTGGGTTTTTAATTTTGGGACACGTGTCAGCATATAAACCCTCCCTATCCTTTTTATTTTCAAAGTCTTTTTATTATATCCTAATTCTATATATATATATATATATATATATATATATATATATATATATATATATATATATATATATATATATATATATATAGATTGGGATTCAATTGGGATCTCTTTTTTTGCTAGAGATCCAGGGATCACCTTCTCAGCCACAAGATCACCTAAATTTTGTGGCTGAGATTAAAAGTTGACTTTAAATGAATTATAAGAAAAAGACACGGAGGGGCAATATAGTCTTTTTACCTTTTTCTCTTTTTTAGTCCACGCGCTCCTCTTTTAACGAGTTTCTAATTTGAACCACAATTGGAACCCCATTATGTTTAACCTAATTTTTTCGAATTGAAAATCGTCAATTGAACTCTAATTCGTCAATTGAAAAACGAGATAAAGCTCTTCTTATCATCAAACTCTTCGGATTAAACATGTCATCTTTTGGTATTTTTTTGATTTCTTTTATCAACTGTTTATACATATTTTTTTTTTTTTTTTTTTTTTTTTTTTTTTTTTGTGATTTATTCAGTCACATGTGATTTTGTTTGTTTTTTTTATTTTTGTGTTGTTCTTTTGTAGGTCGGACTCGTAGAAGTGAACGGATATTCAAAAGAATTGGTTTGAGTAAATTTAAAAACACACCCAGTACTCCTGTTGTTATTGAAGATGTTGTTAATGGTAATGTATCCAGTTTTTGTGTATATATTTTTTTATATGATGTTTTTGTTTTATTTTTTCATGAATCTGTATACGTAGTTACATGTGTTTGTGCTATGTTTTTATTTTGCAGTTGAACCACAATTACCTGTTTTTGAAGCACAATCACCTGTGACTGGAGCACAATCACATGTGATTGAAGAACAATCACCTGTTTTTGAAGAACAATCACCTGTGATTGAAGAACAATCACATGTTTTTGAAGAACAATCACCTACTCCTGTTGTTATTGAAGATGTTGTTATTGGTAATTTATCCAGTTTTTGTGTATATATATTTTTTTATATGATGTTTTTGTTTTATTTTTTCATGAATCTGTATACATAGTTACATGTGTTTGTGCTATGTTTTTATTTTCCAGCTGAAGCACAATCACCTGTTTTTGAAGCACAATCACCTGTGACTGGAGCACAATCACCTGTGATTGGAGCACAAGCACATATGTTTGAAGGTCCATCTTATGTTTATGACACTACTGTTAATGAAAGTGAGAAAGAGAAGACAACGCAGGGTATGTCTAAGAAGTACACAAGAAGTAAGATTCTTGAAGAAATTAGAACTTCATCCCTTTGTCGTTCTACAAGGACTTCTGTTATTAAGCCTGATGATTTATCAAGAGGGAAAGAGGTTGTTTCTAAAAGGAAATTAGTTTGTGTTGGTGATGTTGATGATTCTGTTTTGGTAAAGGTTGCTAAACCGAAGAAATTTTTAGCTATTAGAACTCGCATGTCCCCACATAGTTTATTCATTGCATTGAATAATTTAAGTTTAGAACAGAAGATTTGTTTAAAAGAAATGGGTTTTGGTGGTTTATACAAGATGCCATGTGATGGGCTTCCCGCACATATTGGTCATTTTGTTGTCAATAATTTTAATCCAAGGAATATGACTTTGAAGTTGAAGAATGGCTTAATTAATATAAATGAGGGAGCTGTTCATGAAATTCTTGGTATTCCTTGTGGTGGGTTGAACATTTGTGATTTAAATGAACTTCCTATGGAGGATCGACCTTTAATTAATCAGTGGTATTCTCAGTTTCTATCTGGCAATAAAGTTCGTGCAACTGATATCTGCAAAGCTATTGTCAATTCTTCTGAAGCGGGAAATCTGTTTAAACTTAATTTTCTGGTCTTGTTTTCAAATACAATGGTTGGATGCCCTAGTTCCGGTTCCTGTGACGTTAAAGTTTTGAAGTTTTTGGACGAATCTGTTGATATTTCTTCTTTAAATTGGTGTCGTTATATTTTAGATTCTTTGGCTCATAGTAAAAGTGGATGGCAGAAATATGGGAGTGGTTTATATGGTGGTCCACTTACTTTTCTTGTTGTAAGTTCTTTTCTTTTCTTTTATCATTCTTATTATCTATTGTTTTATTGTTATGTTACTTAATAAATTTTTGGTTTTTATATATAGCTTTTGTATTTTGATTATGTGAAATTCCACTTGTATGACATACCTCGTGGGAGACCTGCAATTCAAACCTGGAGTATGGATAAAATGAAGGCTAGGCAAGATCTTGAAATGAAAGAAGGAGGGTTTGGGATTTGGGATTTGCAACCTGATTATAATCAGTTGATCATGAACGAAGATTTTGCGGTTGATGTTAGTTTTTTTACTTCTTCTTTTATAAACATTTCCCTGAAATGATTAATCACCGGTGATTTTATTAAAATTAATTCACTAAAATGATTAAACTGGTGTTTATTATATAGTAATCACCGGTGATTTTATTATATAGTAACATTCGATAGTTAATCACCGGTGATTTTATTAAAGTTAAGTCACTAAAATGATTAAACTGGTGTTTATTATATAGTAATCACCGGTGATTTTATTATATAGTAATATTTATTCTTTTTCTGTGTTTTTTGTTATTTTGATTTTTTTTGCTTTTTTTTAGGATATGGTGCGTAAACTGCAGTCGAAATTTTCCGTTTTGTTGGATGATAAAGATGATATAATGTCATATCTACAAGAAGCTGTCCACAAATTTCCTCTTCATCCAAAAATATTGGATTTTAAAGAGTTGTTTAAGTCTGTTTTTGTTTGTGATGATGATGATATTGAAGATGCAGTTCAAGGAGGTGTTTAACCATTAGTTGTTCTTTGTTAAGTAGTTTGTTTGTTTTTAAGTAGCTTTTTTATGTAGCTGATTTATGTTATTTGAATACTTTTTAGAATTCCTGGACAAGTTATGACCAATCTTTCAATATATTATATGTATGTGCTTTTTTATGTAGATCAACTCTTTTTTTTGTGTATGTTTAAACATGTTTGGTAATCACATACTAAGGCATTAAACTAATAAAATCACAGGTGATTACTATAAAAACAACAGAAATCTTCAAACACATTAAAATTGAAACACAAACAAACATATATTAAAATTCAACAAACACAAACAAACAGAAATCACATTTCCTCTTTATCTTTCTGAGATCAGAGGTTTACATACCAACAAACACATTAAAATTCAACACAAACAAACATAAGACAAACAAACAAACATATTGGCTTCATACGAGACAATCTTTTCATCTTAGACGTCGTATTTTTCCACATTGAACACCAATTTAAGAGCAGAGTTTGTTTGTTGCAAGGTTTTTGTGAAGAGCAACATAGTCCCACATCGCAACCCATGTCTTTTTCTCCATTTGTTCCATTCACCATTGATAGTCACATGTCTAGTTGGAACATTCCTTCGTGGGTCGGGGTATGTTTGCATTCCGAATAACCTATTGGTATCATTGGTGAAAACAATGTCACAATATTCATATTCAGTAAGGTTATGTTCCCTTACAAAGTATGCTGGTATTGTCTGCAAAAAATGACATAGTTATTGTTTTTTATATACACAACATATATTAAAGGTAAACCATGATATTATGTGTCACACCCCGCTAAAGCGGAAACACGGAATGTGAAGAGCTGGAAAATCTTTACACAGGTCATATAAAACATAACGGTAATCAAGTCATTAATTAAAAGTAAAAGTGTTTACAAATCCATTCGAACGACCAAGACACGATAGTTTAGTACATTGATACATAATAAAAAGAAAGTTTCATTAAAATTTCCCAGAACAAATGGCCAAGTCTTTTCCCAAAGAGGTTCTCACACGACCGCCTCGACCCGTCCATGTCATGCACGTCATGCTTACACTAATTTCCTGAAACATAAGATAAAGTGTCAACTACGAAAGTAGTGAGTGAGTTACAGTTTAAATAGTCGACCAAAAATGTACGTAAAGTATATAAAAGTAAAAGTTTCCAAGAAGGAGATTAGCGGAGAAAAGTCGCTTAGTTTATATACTTCAAAGTCCAAGTAATGGGCGGACTGGTGCCCTAAGTTTGTAAAGACCAAATATAGTCAAATTTAGTCAAACAGTAGAAGCGAATATCAATCGCTAAAAAGTTATAAGTTTATGCGTAAGTAACTAATTAGATTTTCTTGTATCAACCTCTTGGCATCTATAACTTAAGTGTTCACACTAATCCGATTATCCAACCGTGAACGGCCCCAACTTCCCGTCTCTCAAACGGAAAGTTATTCAGAACTTAGTAATATGTACTTAGACTGCCATCTAAGCAAGGAACGGTTCTTTCCTAAGTATCGATACCCATAATTACTATACGGCTAAGTAGTTAATAGTGTGAAAGTCTAAGTCTAAACTAGTCGGGCACTAAGTAAATTTTGTTTGTAAAATAGAGAGAGTCGTACGTCCATCACTTAAGATCGTGTTATAGTTCCATCAAGGGTTGGTACGCATACAAGCATCAATAATTAGTTTAGTCAAAAGAGAGCGACCAATAAGTCTAAGTAAAGTCAAATAATTTACGCATAAGAGTTCAAATAGTCGTTCAAATAAGTCCAAGTACGTCCAAAATAAGTCAAAATAAGTCTATGTACGTTTCAAAAGTCAAATAGTTTATGAGTTCGAAAGTCAAAGTTTAATAAGTCAAAAGTCAAAGTTCAATAAGTCAAAAGTCAAAGTTTAATAAGTCAAAAGTCAAAGTTCAATAAGTCAAAAGTCAAAGTTCGATATATTGCAATTTGTTTCATAAGGCTTTTAAAATGCAATTAATCTTATGTTTCCCCCAAAATTTATGTAAAATATATAAAACAAGGGGTTGTAACTCACGGATTGCGAAGAGAACGAGAACTCGAAGACTCGGTCGGAATATGTAAGCCGGGAATCACGGATTGCCTATTAATACCAAGATAGTTTAATTAGTTGTTATATTATTATGTTCTTATATAATAACATAGATAAAACTTTATTAAACTTTAAGTGTCAAGGTTAAGTATAGTTAAAAATAGTCCGGAAAGGTAATTGTCACGTTTTTGTCCAAAAGTCCGATTTAACGTTTTTGATTATTATATCTTAAGTGCTTTTGCTCGCTGAAGTGATTTACAATTTCTAAGGAAATTTGGGCAGCGCTTCCGCGCCCAAATTTCATGCCCAAAAATTGTACCATCACTTCCGCTCACAAATCACCTAAAACACAATATCATTTATATTATAGCTCATTATAGTTCAAATAGTCCAATACAAGTCACCATTATACTTATTTTTATTTGTCTCAGTCCCATAATAATATCAGTAAAAGTCCAGAACGTGTATATAA
Source organism: Senecio squalidus (assembly GCA_910822075.1). Lineage (NCBI taxonomy): Eukaryota > Viridiplantae > Streptophyta > Magnoliopsida > Asterales > Asteraceae > Senecio > Senecio squalidus. The sequence goes on from CAJVGC010000592.1 coordinate 26,398,662, forward strand.
TTTTTAAACGGACAAAACGACGATTTTTGGGAGAACAGCAGCTCGGTGCTGCGCACCTGGGCACAGGTGCTGCGCACCTAGCTGCTGTCTTTTTCCCGTTTTGTGTTTTTCTTGCTAAAAACGTTTCGTGACTCAAGGATTTCGACATGCAACCGGTTAAAACTTATTAAAACGTCTTTTTAACAGTTTATAAAGCATATTTGGTTACAAATCCGTGGATCTAAAGGTTATTTATGTTAAAAACGTTTTTGACCATAAAAAGTCATAGATTTATGTAAAAATACATTTTCAACCGTTAGATCTTACATGCAATTGAATATTTGTATAAGAATAGTAAAAATAAAGAAATCTACCGAAGGAAAAGCTCGGATGATGAGTTTTTGGTCGGATTTACGCTCCAAAAATCCTTACAAGACTAGTCCTTTTTGATAAAAACGACACCCCCTTGCTTCTCTTGATGAAAGGAACGATTTGTATGGACAAATGATGGATTTTTATGGTGAAATGTTTCTGGAAATGGTGTTTGTTAGAGAGAAAAATAGAGAGAAGCTAGAGAGAACAAGTGTGTGTGTTTTTCAATTTGCAAAATGAAAAATGAAATGAAATTAGATGGAGTGTTGATAATCTGCTCTTGGGACTGTTAATTTGCAGTAAAGGGTCGTTTTTAATTGGTTGGTTTGGGTGGTGGATGTGTAAAAACGAGGCAGGGACTAAAACTGTAATTATTTTGAATTCTGGCGTGAGGTGCTGCGCACCTCATCACTAGGTGCTGCGCACCGGGTGATTTTCAGCCTTATTAGATTTTTCGTTTTTACATTTTTCGCTTCGTTGGACCTTTTTGTTAATTGAAAGTTCTTAATTATGATTAGTTATGAACTTAGGAAAGTTCAATAGGTGTTTTCTTGGTATTAGGACTTATAAATTTGATTCCGGAAGTTATTCCGACACTAGTTCCGACAAAGTACAGACTCAAAAGTTACGAACTAAAATAGAGCGAACGCGATAAAAGGGTAACTAACGTTTCGAACCGATATAATAATTGAACAAGTACCTGAATTTTGACGGTTGTCACATTCTCCCCGGGTTGAAAGAAATTTCGTCCCGAAATTTAGTGCGTCCTATCAGGAAGAAGAGTTCTCGAACAGATGTGGATACTTCTGACGGAATTGGTCTTCACGCTCCCATGTGAATTCGTGACCACGTCGAGAATTCCACCGAACCTTGATTATCGGAATACGGCTCTGCCTGAGTTGTTTGACCTCGCGGTCTACAACTTCGAGCGGTTCCTCGATGAAGTTTAGCTTGCTGTCGATTTTGACCTCGTCAAGAGGAATGACAATGGTCTCATCAGACAGACACTTTTTCAAGTGTGAGACATGGAACACGTTATGAACATTCGCGAGAGTCTGAGGGAGTTGGAGACGATAAGCAACGGGACCAATACGCTCAATGACTTCAAATGGACCGGTGTACCTCGGACTCAGTTTACCGCGCTTCCCGAAGCGGACTACCCCTTTCCAGGGCGATACTTTGAGGAGTACTCGGTCGCCAACTTGGAACTCGAGGGGTTTCCTTCGGTTGTCAGCGTAGCTCTTCTGTCGGGTACGGGACGTCTTCAGTCGTTCACGAATAGTGGTGATCTTGTCAATGGTCGCTTGGACGATATCGAGTCTCGTAAGTTGTCGGTCGCCAGCCTCTAGCCAGCAGAGCGGTGACCGGCACTTACGCCCATAGAGAGCCTCGAATGGCGCGCACTTGATGCTGGCATGGTAGCTGTTGTTATAGGAGAACTCGACCAAGGGGAGGTGAGTGTCCCAACTTCCTCCGAAGTCTACTACACATGCTCTCAGCAAGTCCTCAAGTGTTTGGATCGTCCTTTCACTCTGGCCGTCAGTCTGAGGGTGATACGCCGTGCTGAGGTCTAATTGAGTACCTAAGGATTTCTGTAGAACGTTCCAGAAACGGGAGGTGAATCGACTGTCCCTATCGGAGATGATGGAGAGTGGGGTTCCATGACGAGAGACGATCTCGTTGATGTAGACTTGAGCGAGCTTCTCCATAGAGTGGTTTTCTCGAATTGGCAAGAAATGAGCGGATTTGGTCAGACGGTCCACGATTACCCAAATCGTGTCGTTACCCTTAGTCGTACGGGGCAACTTGGTGACAAAGTCCATGGAAATCTGCTCCCACTTCCACATGGGGATTTCCGGTTGTTGAAGTAATCCTGAAGGCTTTTGATATTCCGCCTTGACCTTGGAGCAAGTGAGGCACTTGGCTACATACAGGGCGATATCTTTCTTCATGCCCGGCCACCAGTAGTACTCTCGGAGGTCCTTGTACAACTTGTCGGATCCCGGATGGATGGAATATCTAGATCGGTGGCCCTCGTCCAAAATGAGTTTGCGAAGATCCTCAGATCTTGGAATCCATGCTCGACCTTTGAAGTAGTAGATTCCGTCCGACTTGCGTTCGAATTCTTTCTCGTGATTATGAAGCGTCTCGACCTTAATGTTCTCGGGCTTTAACGCCTCTTGCTGTGCGTTTGCAATCCTCGTGCGAAGGCTCGTCTGAACTTGCATACCCAATGCTCGAACTCGAGATGGCTTTACCCTTTCCTTCCTACTCAGGGCATCTGCTACCACGTTTGCCTTACCCGGGTGGTATTTGATCTCGCAATCGTAGTCGCTTAGCAATTCTATCCATCTACGTTGTCTCATGTTGAGCATTTTCTGATCTAGAATGTGTTGAAGACTCTTGTGGTCAGTGAAGACCGTACACTTAGTACCGTACAGGTAGTGTCTCCAAATCTTCAAAGCAAACACGACTGCTCCCAACTCTAAGTCGTGCGTGGTGTAATTTTGCTCGTGGATCTTCAGTTGTCTGGAAGCGTAAGCGATGACCTTGTCCTTCTGCATTAGGACGCACCCAAGTCCTTGGTGGGAGGCATCGCAAAACACTACGAAGTCGTCCGTGCCCTCTGGCAGAGATAGTATCGGTGCGTGACATAATTGGTACTTGAGTTTTTGGAAAGAATCCTCCTGATCTTTTCCCCAGATAAAGTCCTTATCTTTCTGGGTGAGCTCGGTGAGGGGTTTTGCGATTTTTGAGAAATTCTCAATGAATCTTCGGTAATAACCTGCCAATCCTAGGAACTGACGGATTTCCGTCGGGGTTGTCGGAGCTTGCCATTTCTCAATCGCTTCAATTTTGGCTGGATCTACATGAATCCCTTCTTGGTTTACCACGTGACCAAGGAAATGTACCTCTCGGAGCCAGAATTCACACTTCGAGAATTTGGCGTACAACTTCTGTTCTCGGAGGAGTTCCAAAATGAGCTTAAGGTGCTTCGCGTGATCTTCCTTGTTCCTCGAGTAGATGAGAATGTCGTCTATGAATACGATCACGAACTTGTCTAGGTATGGCCTACACACTCTGTTCATCAAGTCCATGAACACTGCTGGTGCGTTGGTCAGACCAAAAGGCATGACTAGAAATTCGTAATGGCCGTATCGGGTGCGAAAAGCGGTCTTCGGAATGTCGGACTCACTGACACGAACCTGGTGATAACCCGAACGGAGGTCGATCTTGGAGAAGTAAGTTGCACCCTGCAACTGGTCGAAGAGATCGTCGATCCTCGGGAGAGGGTATCGGTTCTTGACGGTCAGCTTGTTCAGCTCTCGATAGTCAATGCACATACGGAAGGATCCGTCTTTCTTTTTGACAAAGAGGATTGGGGCTCCCCAGGGGGACGAACTTGGACGAATAAGACCATGGTCTAGGAGTTCCTGTAACTGTTTCGACAGTTCTAGCATTTCGGGTGGTGCCAGACGGTACGGTGTCTTGGCAACCGGTGCTGCGCCAGGAATGAGGTCTATTCGGAATTCCACTTGTCGATTAGGTGGCAGCCCTGGAAAATCCTCGGGAAAGACTTCGGGATGATCCTTGACCACGGGAATATCTTGGAGTCGAATCTCAGAAGGTTTTCGCTCGACGACATGGGCAAGGAATGCGTCATAGTCCCTCTGGAGGTACTTGCGCATTTTGATGGAAGATACGATGCGGAGTTGTCGTCCAGGCTTGTCTCCCTGAACGACGAGAGTCTCTTTTTCCGAAAGAGGGATACGAATAAGCTTATCGAAACAAATGATTTCCGCTCGAAAGCGAGATAGCCAGTCCATCCCAACAATAATGTCAAAACTTGAAAGCTCGATAGGAATTAGATCAATGGGGAAGGTTTTGTCAGATAGGCATAGTGAACACCCTAGGATTATGTCCTTAGCTTCGAATTCTTGGCCGTTAGCATATTCAACGGTGAAACTATCCTTAAGAACTTTAGATTCTAATTCTATGAGGGGTCTAAATTCTAAGGAAATGAAACTTCTTTCGGCTCCTGAGTCGAATAGTACGGAAGCAAAATGATTGTTGAGGGAAAACGTACCAGTAACTGCGTTGGGGTCCTGACGTGCTTCCTCAGCCGTTAGTCCGAAAGCGCGACCCCTACCTTGCCCTCCTTGATTCTGTGGAGTCCGATTAAGCTTAGGGCAGGTATTGCGGAGATGCTGGTCGCTTCCACACTCATAGCAGGACCGTTTCGGGGCTGGAGCAGTTGTCTTGTCAGGGCAGTACTTGGCAAAGTGTCCCGTCTTTTGGCACTTGAGGCATAGTGGGCAGTTCCCGAGATGATGGAGGTTACACTTGTTGCACTTTGGGTGTGGCCCGGTGTAAGACCCAGATTTAGCTGGCGGTGCAGGTGCCGGTGCAGGTGCAGGTGAAGCAGTCAGGGCATAGTTTCGGGTCTTCTTCTTGTTGCGGTCACTTCTTCTCGGGGTGGACTCAGCCTTTCTCTTCTCACCTGACTCCATTTTGGAGGATCCAGGAGCGGTGAGGAGGTTGCTGGTAAGACGGTGGGCCAGGATGATTGCACTCTGGAGGGTCTGAGGCTCGGCTGCCATGACCATACCTCGGATTTCCGGAACTAGACCAGAGATGTACAGGTCGATCCGGTTCTCCTCAGGGGTTACCAGCCTTGGAACCAGTCGGGCGAGTTCGTGGAACCGGGTAGTGTATTTCTCAATATCATTCCCGACCATCTTGTGGTCCCACAGCTCAGCCTCGAGCTTCTTAATTTCCCCTCTTGGGCAGTATTCTTCGATGAGCAAGTTCTTGAAGGTGTTCCAGGGAAGGGCATAGGCATTGTCACGTCCTCGGGTTTGGACCACAGTGTTCCACCATGACAGAGCTCGACCATGGAATACGCAGGATGCGTACTCCACTTTGTTTGCCTCAGCACATCGGCTGATGTGTAAGACCGATTCGATGCTCTCGAACCACTGGACCAAACCTACAGCACCAGTCGTGCCGTGGAATTCTTTAGGCTTGCATGCCATAAAGCTCTTATAGTTGCATGGAGGAGGGTTCGGGTGTTGGTGCTGGTTCTGGTTCTGGTTTTGATTGTTCTGCTGTTGCTGCTGCTGCTGTTGCTGCTGCTGATGGTGATTGTTGACGTTGGCGTTGATTCCGGCGGTGATCTGAGCGATCATGTTGGGCATAGCCGCGTTCAACTGTTCGGCAACTTGTTCGGCAATGATGCTAGCATTGGTGCGAGGGGCCATGATTCTACAATCAGAAGAACAGATTTAGTTTAGAACGCACGAATGGAATGTGATAAGAATATAATTCAAGTGACCATAGATAGTTATAGCACGAGATTAAAATGACTGTTCAAGTAGTACACGCAAGATTAGAATTCAAGAGATAGAATTATAATGATCGTAACAAGCACAAGATTTACAAAATACGACAAGCACAAAGATAAAAGACAGGAGTTTCATAAATAATAATAAAGTTGGTACAAGTACTGAACTGAGGAAATATCGTCACAATACATAAAAGAAGAATAATAAAGTCTATGTCGTGTACAGAGGAAAAATTACGACTAGACTAAGTACAATACAATGAAGAAACAACTAATGGCGCCTATCCAGAAACATCTTCGCTGCCATAACCACGATCAACGTGCCCATCACCAGGCACATACCAATGAGGCGCTGCACAGTGCGGGCCGTAGCTCGGGTCGATGCGATGAATCGCAACGCCTGCTCCGACAACCGTTCAGCGGAGTCGGTAACCTCACTGATGAGGTGTCCCTGGTTCTGGGTCTCCTGAGCCAATCCCCGCACTTCGCGGTGCAAATGGAGGAAAGCGGCCGGTGGGGGAGGTTGAAGGGTAGGAGGCATCCTCTGCCTCGCGGCCTCAGCGTCTCTGGCGCGCTGCATTTCTTCGCGCTCGAACTGTCTTTCCCATGAGTAGTGGTCCATGGTAGGGTTCCGTGGAACCTCTGGAGGGTGACCAAAGGGTAGGTGTGACGGGGCAGGCTGGGACGGTCCCTCCTGACGGGCAGCCATCCTGTCTGGCAGACGGCCCGGGAGGATGACCTGCTTTCGCGCGGTCATTCTGGTGCGCGGGCCTCGGTAGTGAAGGGTGGCGGCAACGGGTACCGGAGGAGGGGGCGGTAGCACGACCCTCGGGCTGGACCCGATGCTGCTCGAGATAGCCATGGAGGTGTCCTCCGTAGGATCAGTGGTCTGGTGTCATTGGCTCTCTGAAGCGGTACGGCCCTCGGAAGGCGACGCTGCTCTAGGCAAAGAGCGAGACTGGGAGTGCGACGGTGAAAGCGATCGTGACGAGTGAGACATGACGAATCTGTGAACAATGAGTTTCGTGAGTACTAGAAGACACAAAGAAATGATAAAGGAAATGTGTAATGAAATGCATGTACGGGTCAGTCGCGTGAGAATCGGGAAAAGACAGTACCGGGAATTTTGACTCAAAACCGTTAACAATAGTAATTACGTTCCGTCTTTGCATAATCCATATTGAACTAGGCATGGGTGATCAGGCCATGCGTAGTTAAATTATAAACATGCAAACAACGAAATTAATTCTCTAAAGTTTAGACCCTTAAATGATTTTCCGAAAAGTCTTGGTTATAGTTTGGTTTCGAAAACTTTTGAAAATTTTTAAAACCGTTTTTCTCTATAACCTGTGCTCTGATACCAAGTCTGTCACACCCCGCTAAAGCGGAAACACGGAATGTGAAGAGCTGGAAAATCTTTACACAGGTCATATAAAACATAACGGTAATCAAGTCATTAATTAAAAGTAAAAGTGTTTACAAATCCATTCGAACGACCAAGACACGATAGTTTAGTACATTGATACATAATAAAAGAAAGTTTCATTAAAATTTCCCAGAACAAATGGCCAAGTCTTTTCCCAAAGAGGTTCTCACACGACCGCCTCGACCCGTCCATGCCATGCACGTCATGCTTACACTAATTTCCTGAAACATAAGATAAAGTGTCAACTACGAAAGTAGTGAGTGAGTTACAGTTTAAATAGTCGACCAAAAATGTACGTAAAGTATATAAAAGTAAAAGTTTCCAAGAAGGAGATTAGCGGAGAAAAGTCGCTTAGTTTATATACTTCAAAGTCCAAGTAATGGGCGGACTGGTGCCCTAAGTTTGTAAAGACCAAATATAGTCAAATTTAGTCAAACAGTAGAAGCGAATATCAATCGCTAAAAAGTTATAAGTTTATGCGTAAGTAACTAATTAGATTTTCTTGTATCAACCTCTTGGCATCTATAACTTAAGTGTTCACACTAATCCGATTATCCAACCGTGAACGGCCCCAACTTCCCGCCTCTCAAACGGAAAGTTATTCAGAACTTAGTAATATGTACTTAGACTGCCATCTAAGCAAGGAACGGTTCTTTCCTAAGTATCGATACCCATAATTACTATACGGCTAAGTAGTTAATAGTGTGAAAGTCTAAGTCTAAACTAGTCGGGCACTAAGTAAATTTTGTTTGTAAAATAGAGAGAGTCGTACGTCCATCACTTAAGATCGTGTTATAGTTCCATCAAGGGTTGGTACGCATACAAGCATCAATAATTAGTTTAGTCAAAAGAGAGCGACCAATAAGTCTAAGTAAAGTCAAATAATTTACGCATAAGAGTTCAAATAGTCGTTCAAATAAGTCCAAGTACGTCCAAAATAAGTCTATGTACGTTTCAAAAGTCAAATAGTTTATGAGTTCGAAAGTCAAAGTTTAATAAGTCAAAAGTCAAAGTTCAATAAGTCAAAAGTCAAAGTTTAATAAGTCAAAAGTCAAAGTTCAATAAGTCAAAAGTCAAAGTTCGATATATTGCAATTTGTTTCATAAGGCTTTTAAAATGCAATTAATCTTATGTTTCCCCCAAAATTTATGTAAAATATATAAAACAAGGGGTTGTAACTCACGGATTGCGAAGAGAACGAGAACTCGAAGACTCGGTCGGAATATGTAAGCCGGGAATCACGGATTGCCTATTAATACCAAGATAGTTTAATTAGTTGTTATATTATTATGTTCTTATATAATAACATAGATAAAACTTTATTAAACTTTAAGTGTCAAGGTTAAGTATAGTTAAAAATAGTCCGGAAAGGTAATTGTCACGTTTTTGTCCAAAAGTCCGATTTAACGTTTTTGATTATTATATCTTAAGTGCTTTTGCTCGCTGAAGTGATTTACAATTTCTAAGGAAATTTGGGCAGCGCTTCCGCGCCCAAATTTCATGCCCAAAAATTGTACCATCACTTCCGCTCACAAATCACCTAAAACACAATATCATTTATATTATAGCTCATTATAGTTCAAATAGTCCAATACAAGTCACCATTATACTTATTTTTATTTGTCTCAGTCCCATAATAATATCAGTAAAAGTCCAGAACGTGTATATAATTTTTAAACGGACAAAACGACGATTTTTGGGAGAACAGCAGCTCGGTGCTGCGCACCTGGGCACAGGTGCTGCGCACCTAGCTGCTGTCTTTTTCCCGTTTTGTGTTTTTCTTGCTAAAAACGTTTCGTGACTCAAGGATTTCGACATGCAACCGGTTAAAACTTATTAAAACGTCTTTTTAACAGTTTATAAAGCATATATGGTTACAAATCCGTGGATCTAAAGGTTATTTATGTTAAAAACGTTTTTGACCATAAAAAGTCATAGATTTATGTAAAAATACATTTTCAACCGTTAGATCTTACATGCAATTGAATATTTGTATAAGAATAGTAAAAATAAAGAAATCTACCGAAGGAAAAGCTCGGATGATGAGTTTTTGGTCGGATTTACGCTCCAAAAATCCTTACAAGACTAGTCCTTTTTGATAAAAACGACACCCCCTTGCTTCTCTTGATGAAAGGAACGATTTGTATGGACAAATGATGGATTTTTATGGTGAAATGTTTCTGGAAATGGTGTTTGTTAGAGAGAAAAATAGAGAGAAGCTAGAGAGAACAAGTGTGTGTGTTTTTCAATTTGCAAAATGAAAAATGAAATGAAATTAGATGGAGTGTTGATAATCTGCTCTTGGGACTGTTAATTTGCAGTAAAGGGTCGTTTTTAATTGGTTGGTTTGGGTGGTGGATGTGTAAAAACGAGGCAGGGACTAAAACTGTAATTATTTTGAATTCTGGCGTGAGGTGCTGCGCACCTCATCACTAGGTGCTGCGCACCGGGTGATTTTCAGCCTTATTAGATTTTTCGTTTTTACGTTTTTCGCTTCGTTGGACCTTTTTGTTAATTGAAAGTTCTTAATTATGATTAGTTATGAACTTAGGAAAGTTCAATAGGTGTTTTCTTGGTATTAGGACTTATAAATTTGATTCCGGAAGTTATTCCGACACTAGTTCCGACAAAGTACAGACTCAAAAGTTACGAACTAAAATAGAGCGAACGCGATAAAAGGGTAACTAACGTTTCGAACCGATATAATAATTGAACAAGTACCTGAATTTTGACGGTTGTCACATTATGAATATATAAAAACTATAGAATCACAGGTGATTACTAAACATTTTTGTGATGAATATATTATGGATATACATTACTCACCACTCTTCCCCTTGTGACTTTGGTGCGATCAAGTTTAATGGCAAAGCAATCATCTGGCATTTTTTTTGTTTTTTGTTTAGTGTACTCCTTTCTCTTCCATATACATCCTTTATATAGGCAATATGATGGTTAAAAATGGTTGTTGTTTTCAATGCTATATGTGTAGTCTTTTCAAAATGTGTAATAAATGTAATATATGTTTTCAAAATGTAATAAAGCAAAAGCTATAAATCCACGAATCTTTTTCAAATTTGTGCAGTCTTATCCTATATACATGTGTAGAAATCACATGTGATTACTTTATTTTGTTTTGTTACTGTTTTTCATTCATGCTTTTTGTGTAGTCTTATCCTATATACATGTGTAGGAATCACATGTGATTACTTTATTTTGGTTTGTTACTGTTTTTCATTCATGCTTTTTGTGTAGTCTTATCCTATATACATGTGTAGGTATCACATGTGATTACTTTTTATTTTTGTTTTGTTATTTTTTTTCATACACGCTTTTTGTGTAGTCTAATCTTAGACACATGTGTTGTCTTAAATAGAAACAGTCATACAGTATATAGAATCATAATGGGAAATTTTTTCAAAAGAAACTCCCAAACACCAGTTTAATCATTTTAGTGACTTAATTTTAATATAATCATAGGTGATTAACTTGTCCATCACAGGTGATTAACCAACCTTCTTAGGTTACATGTAGATATTGATTTGGTTAAATGTTTTCAAAACTTACATGGTTAAAAATTATAGACAAAAACATATATTTTAATAAAATATAGACAGCTTATACGGATTGTTTTTTTCCGTACTCAGACTTCCAGACTTCCAGAGCGTAGAATTTACTATCTCTGGCACAGTTTCTTCTTGTTCGGAATCTGCAATTAAGATAAGATTATGACATATACCAGAGTACATACGCGAAAAGCACGTCACATATAGTTTTGCAAAATATCTAAAAGTTTTAGAATGACAGTACGAGCTGCCAGTTGATATATTTTGTAAAAAGATTTGTTAAAAAAAAATCAAATAATAAGAAAATCATCAAACCTCTTTGATAAATTCCAAGGCATCATTTTCAAGATTCTGTTGTAATGTAATATATGCTATCCTTGACACGTCCTCTTCCGCCATCTTAATCTTCTGAAAAGTATTCGGAGACGTGATTCTCAGGCAATCATATGAAACAGTTGATCTGAACTTTGGCATATGGACACAGCCTTCATTTTTAGTTGTATACACTGGGTATTTTTTTCCACTCTTTTGAGCATTTTCGTTTAGAAGAGATTTCCACATTACATGGTGATTTGAACCTAAAAAGAATGAAGATATTTTGCTTTATTAGTGTTTGTTACTGTTGTTTCTAAACACACGCGGGTGCTTAACCATACCGTTCGGGTTTGGATGATTCATCCCAAGGATACCACTAGAGCTTTCAGCTTTGGGGCTCACTAGAACAGAAAGGGGGTTCTGTAGTTTGCCAGATGTGAGTTGCTTAACCATACCGTTCGGGTTTGGATGATTCATCCCGAGGATACCACTAGAGCTTTCAGCTTTGGGGCTCACTAGAACAGAAAGGGGGTTCTGTAGTTTGCCAGATGTGAGTTGCTTATAGGTACTTTGAAATGCTTGGTCAATCACCAAAATGTTTTTTGGTATTACAGCCTTTGCACAATTCGCCGGTTGATCAAATGGGTCCTCGATCTATAATCACCGATAGTAATAAATTTAGATCAACATATTTTATTTGACAGAGAAAAGTGTCTGCATGTCAACCCAACCCGACCCCGATAGAACTAGTTCCCTCTGAACCCATATTGACCTGTTACTCAATCCGCCCATCCACATAAATAAGAGATAGAAGACGTACAAATAGAGCATATTTGGGAGGATAACCGATTTCTTCCCATTTTCCATTTTTTGTACTAATTTTTTGATGCTGACCCCTCACACTTATGCCGCAGAACTGAAAAACAACAAACAAACAGAGATTATAGCGATTTTTAAGAACACATAAACAAATTATAAGAAATTTACCTTTTTAAGAAATGAAATAAAAAGATCAGACAACTACAAATGTTTTCGATATTTTTCTTCAACTGGTTTTTCAGCATCAACAT
>CAJVGC010000592.1:26410833-26483424 GCA_910822075.1 Senecio squalidus
GTTTTTTCGGTAGATAGCTTTGTGTCAGGAAGAATCTTATTGGAGACAACTTATTTCAAGAATCTTCTGATGATATTCAAAAGCTATCTAAAAAAATACGAAAGATAGTGCTCAGAACATGAAGGTTGTTGAATTGGCTATTGCATAGGTGGCATGGAGAGAGTAGCCGTCCATTTCTATTTGGAATAATGGCTGACGGGACGATTCTTTGTTATCATGCTTACTTGTATGAAGTTCTGAAAATGCTTCTAAAGGTGAAAGTGTTAATGGTCAAGTTCTCTGAACCCAAGTGTACAAGTGCTTCTAGGCTTAAATATTTGAGATTTCACGTGTTTCTTTGGATACGTACACACGAGAGGAGACTTCAGCTGAAACCCCTTTTCCACGAATAACAATGTTCAAGAATGTTGGTGGTCACCCAGGGTTTCTTCTCTCAGGTTCAAGGCCTGCTTGGTTCATGAAATCAGAGAACGGTATTCGAATTCATCCTCAGGTTACTCTCTCTTCAGTTCAAATTCACTTTTAATCTTCAATATGCTATTGATAAAGGTTGCAAGACAGGTGAGGCGATCACGTTGAATGACGGGTCGAAACCAGTTTGGGTAAGGAGGGGAAAATGATATATAAACCTAATTTCATAAGCGTAAAAATAGACCTAAAGATGTGATTGGATGTTTTAAAAAATGATTGGTTAATACATGGAAAGAGAATTAGTGGAATACATGTGTAATGTGTTGTATGGATTAGGTTATTTTTTATTCTTATATTTTAGGCTCATGTATTGACACTCTTTCGATACACCACCGCTCATCCTATATATATGGAGTTCACCAATGTCTGTGTATTCAACCTAGGAATATTAAAATAAGAAAACAGTTGGTTTTATGTTATATCATAATTACTCACCTTTTAATTCTTGTATAGCTGAAATTTCTGTATATGTCAGGTTGTTTTATATGTAGTGTAATAAACATATGAACCTGACAAATTCTGCCTAAGTATTTGGTCCTTGACACATGCATTTCTTGTTCTTTTGGAGTTGGATTTCACAATTAAATCTTCACCGTGTTTCACCTTTTTTTTATTTACAGCTTTGTGATGGACCAATTATTGCGTTCACTGTTCTTCATAACATGTACTGTAACCATGGGTTCATTTATGTTACTTCACAGGTCAGCGATCATAACTTTTCTTCTTCTTTTGTTCCATATTCTTGCAACTAATATATTGAAATTGAATGCATGATTTTTCTTAATAGGGTAGTTTGAAGATTTGTCAGCTTCCATCTTTGCTATCATATGACAATTATTGGCCAGTACAAAAGGTCTTCATTAGTTTTGTAACATTTATTTTGATATATACTTTTATTATATCGCTATCGCGCCAAATATTTTGATTGACTTGTAACTGTTGAAATTCATGTGTCATTCGGCAGATTCCCTTGAAGGCCACTCCACATCAAGTAACGTACTTTGCTGAGAAGAACTTATACCCACTTATAGTTTCTGTTCCTGTGAGTGAATTCTCAGTCCATCCCTGCTCTTTGTTGGCCATTAATATAGTTTGTCGTGCTTGTAATTTATGTGGGTAAATATATTTACTAGGCATATGTATTTATTGAATCGTGATCTGTTTCTTTAGCTTATTAGAGTTCAGTTATGTCTTCAGTTCCTCCATGCTATGTCAATTCAACTTGTATGATGTAAAGGAGGCAAGATGGGTGGGACGGTTGTAGGTTAAAGCATGTTAATTTTTAGCCGTGTCATTATGGGTGGGGGGGGATGGGTTGCCCCACAAACACTTGTATGCCCACTTTTTTCTATAAATAGTTTACGCTTTAATATGTTTGCAAAAAGTATACAATAATAACCTTGATTTTGAAATAAAGAGATTTAGGTAGCCTGTATGTATTAAGATACATGTTAGATAACTTTTAACCTGTTTGAGCTGGTCAATCCAATTAACGCGTTCTGTTTTTAATTTAAATTTTGATTTCACATGTTTAAGACTTTAAGGTAAGACATGACACAAATCATCCATTCACAAGTTGATCGATGAAGTTGGCACCTCTATCTACTGGCTAAGCTTCTTTTTATAGTATTTTCTTATTTGCTTTGTGGGTCTAAAATTTTGCAAGACTATAGTTTTTTTACACCTATGTTCACCCTGTATGTATTCTTCTTTTTCTATCGTTAAATATATTTATTTGTATATCATGGTTTGTTTTTAATAGTCCTTTAGTGTGTAGTAATTTATAGTGCTCTTGTTGTGTATACGTGGTTACAGTTTACACATTAAGAAGAATATAAAAAAGAAGGATATTATCTAACCTTTTAAAATACTATTACCATTGCTAATACTAATGATTTATTACCAATCTTCCCCAACTTATTGATAGAAATACTCCGACTGAAATATTTTCTAATTATGCCTGATTTACATATGACCAGTTAGCTAGTCTTATTCTACTAGAGCCAAAACTCACCGTTAAGCTGGTATATTAAAAAAGTTCAGGTTGGAACGGAGTTCTTCAAAGCTTTTTAGGAGACTCTCATACCTTTTAATGAGTGTCACAAGTGTTTCTCGATGATATATATATGTACAGTATCAGTATGTTACAATTTATACCAATAGAAGAAAAAGTAACTTCTTAAAATTCCATTCCTAAATACTAGTAACTGATTACCAATCGAATTGACAGAAATATCTTAACGGAAATTAAATAATTCTCAAATTTTATCTGCTTTACACCCGACCGCCGATTCATTCTATTCTGCTATTGCCAACACAAAATTCTGAATGTGAGGCTTACTTGGTGTCTGGAATGAAGGGACTTGTTTAAAAATTAGGGTGAGTTGTATTCGGAACGCATTGGGTAATGTGGGGCACCTACCACACAGTATTCAGCTTATTGTATTGATCTTGAACGCCTATCAATTATTTCCCTACATGTCTCAGAAGTTAGTAAATCATGTCCTATCATCTGTCGCTTGATTGAGAAGCTGGCTACCAAATCTCCCATGGTAATTTTAATCTTGACGATACTTCATGTCGTAGAAGAACTTGACTTTACCATGGGACCAGAACATCAGTTTTAAAACCCGAACTTATTTTCTATCACAATATAAGTACCATCAATATTTGAATTGGGAGGCGAACTGCTTTATGATCCAGAGAAATGTTTTTGATGTTATGATTTACTGGTTTCTGAAATTGATTTAGGGGTCGGGTAATCGTTGTTCTGTTCCTTCTGAGAGGGTGGTGATTTAATTTCTGGCAGAAATGAGGGTGCTGGAGCTCAACTGATTTCCGGATGTTATGGCTAAATGAGCACAAAATTCCACATCAGCACTGTTAGTTAAGTAGAAAATGCCACATCAGCAACCTTAACATTTTTAACTGGTTCTTGGGACATAATTACTATATTAGCCCATTTCCCTAATCTTAAATTAGGACATATCAAAGAATATCTATGAAAATGAAACACCATGCGAAGTACATTGCTATTTTATGACACAAAGTCTTTAGATATCATCGTTTCATTTTTTAGAGTCCCTCAATGTGTCATTATCTATCATGCTGTTGCTCTCTTTTTTGTATCTTTGAGTGTGAGCTTATTTACAATTCTATCATGCCGTTGCTCTCTTTTTTGTATCTTTGAGTGTGAGCTTATTTACAGTTCTGGAAATAAAGGGATTTGTTATGCAGAGATCAAACATTCATTATATATTGAGCTTGAATGCGAATTTCTTAATTCACTGCAGGTTGTAAAGCCTCTGACTCAAGTCTTATCATCTCTGGTTGACCAAGAATCTGGCCACCAAATCGAACATGATAATTCACATGTTGATGGCAGTTATACTGTTGAAGAGTTTGAGGTCCGTATCATGGAACCTGAAAGTTCTGGTGGCCCATGGCAAACTAAAGGGACAATCCACATGCAAACTTCTGAGAATGCATTGACTGTGCGAGTGGTTACGTTGACTGTAAGTTCTTGAGCCAGTGATTTCGTTACTTTCTCTTTTTATATTTGTTATTGTTATTGTCATTGTTAATTGTTCTAAAATGGTTTTTTTGTGCTAGAATACAACAACCAGAGAAAATGAAACACTTTTGGCAATTGGAACAGCTTATGTGCAAGGGGAAGATGTAGCTGCGAGGGGGCGTGTTCTTTTGTTTTCTGTTGAAAGCAGCACTGAAATGTCACAGGCGACGGTAACTTTTTTCCTAAGTTTTTTATGTTTTTTTTTTAAATTTTGGTGTAGGTATAGATGGCAAATTGAGTGAGTGAAAATGGGTAACCCTTTGGTGCGATCTGAAACAGTTAGGGTTGGGTAGACATGAAACACCTTTTAAACAAATTTGTAACAAAATATTAGTGTCAAATATGATTAAAAAAGTATTATTATTTCAACAATATTAAATTTAATGATTTAGAAGGAGCCTTTTGCATTAAATCTACAATATGGGCGACGTTTGACCCGTTTCTTAAAGATTTTGGTGTAGGCGTGTAATCATCTGTCTAAACAACTATGGCTTCTTATGTTTGAATGCTAGCTTGATCTATGTCTGTTTTTCTTTTGTTAGGTTACAGAGGTGTTCTCAAAGGAAATGAAAGGTGCTATATCAGCATTAGCTTCAATTCAAGGTTATTTGTTGGTTGCTTCAGGCCCAAAAGTTATTTTACACAAGTGGACTGGTTCCGACTTAAATGGTGTTGCTTTTTTTGATGCTCCACCACTTTATGTAGTCAGCTTGAATATTGTGAGTGATATTTAATATATTTCATGTCTTTTGCATTGCCCTTTTACATAGCCTGTCTGCAATAAAAAAAACAAGTGCCAGAATACTGTCTCGGTAAATTGTAGTGAGTTATATGTTTTGTCCTAGAAAGCTCCTTGTTCACACTTAAGTATTTTTCTTATAATTGTAAGTTGTGATCATAGAATATGTAAACTGTCTCTGGATCAATAGAATATCAGCTTACATTGTCCATTGTTTCACCTAGGTTAATGTACCTTTTTTTTTCACACATCCGATTTTTAAAATTTGAAAATCTGTTCCATCCAAATCACTTGTAAACCTGTTGCCTGGTTTCCAAAGGTAAAAAATGTTGAGTTGGCATATTTGTTTGCTGGGTTGAAATTGTTTTCATAGAATAGCAACATACTTTCACATTGTTTTCATAGAATAGCAACATACTTTCACCATTGTTCCATCTATGTCATTTTGTAAACTCGTGACCTGTTCGAAGTTTGACATGGCATGGTGAGTCAAAAAAATGTATATTGTCCTAGGTTCATCATTGGAAAATTAAGTTGCTATTCGATGACATAATCCCTAAACAAAATGTGTAAGCGATCATATAAATTATTTTTATTATCATGTGTCTCAGTTCCACGTTCAATTACATGCTTTTACAGTGGAGGCAGTATGGAGTTGTTAAATAGGACCATGCTTGTGGTTTTTTCTATAACTTCGTTTGTTTGTTTTAGCTCTTTCCTGACAGTGATTTCTTGATGTTTATTTTTTAGGTTAAGAATTTTATCCTGCTAGGGGATATTCACAAAAGCATATATTTCTTAAGTTGGAAAGAAAGTGGATCTCAGCTGTCTTTATTAGCCAAGGATTTTGGTTCCCTGGATTGTTTAGCAACAGAGTTTTTGATTGATGGAAGCACTCTTAGTCTCATGGTTTCAGATTACCAAAAGAATGTACAGGTTAGCAGCTATTCATGTGTATGCTCTTATATTTGAAATTTCGGGTCCGAATCCACTCTAATCAATGTTCCTGTACTTCAAAGCTGAAAAAGACGGCAAATTATGACATACCGTAGTTGGATTCTCAATTGTGCTATCATCTGAATGTTGTTTTTAGCTTTTTGGAGTCTCAGTAGCCTCATGACCATTTGTAGAGGTGGCGAGATGTCCGTCTTTATTTTCCATAAAATTTCAATTATGATTGCGAAGATAGTTTTATTGTAATAATAATTAAATTTTTGAATAAAACGGTTTATGAGGTTTTATTTATTGAAGTAGACCTTGGGTGTCTATCATCGTTTCACCCCATTTGGCCGATTCACCTTTTAGCTGATATTTCTTATTTGATCCGTTAAAGATAAGATACAACCCAAAATTGATCCATGAATGAGTAAAAGTGTCAAACTTGCCACTTTTAGTTTATATCTCTAGGAATTTAGTGTGTTGCTTTGTCCTTATGAGAGTTATTTTTGTACCCGGCTAATGTGTATTTTTCTTGCATGAAACTCTCAGATCTTTTATTATGCACCAAAAGTCTCTGAGAGTTGGAAGGGGCAGAAGTTACTTTCAAGGGCCGAGTTTCATGCGGGGGCACACGTTTCTAAATTTTTACGGTTGCAGATGCTTCCGGCTTCTGATAAAGCTAATGGTCCTCCAGGGTCTGATAAGACTAACCGTTTCGCCCTTCTGTTTGGAACCCTAGATGGCAGCATTGGGTGTATTGCACCGCTTGATGAACTGACATTTCGTAGACTTCAATCACTGCAGAAAAAACTTGTTGATGCTGTTCCTCATGTTGCTGGATTGAATCCCAGATCTTTCCGTCAATTCCATTCAAACGGGAAGGCTCACCGCCCTGGTCCTGACAGCATAGTCGACTCTGAGCTACTGTGCCAGTAAGTTCCTTTAACTTTTCTTCCTTGCTCATTTGATATTTTAGCAGGGGCCAAAAGATGGGCAAGTCCTGTCTGGTTTTCGCACAAATGCTTGTTTGATCCATTTAGAACCTTTTTATGAATAGTTAATGCGATAAATTATGAATGCAGAACCATATTATTACTATAACAATATAAATCATTGAATTGGGCTGACCTGCAAACTCTTTTTAGGCCATTAATGTGTTATATTATTAAATCAATGTGATAAATAATTAAATCATTGAATAAACAAAATAGGAAGTTATATGCATAATTGTTTTTGGAAAACATTCAACTGTTTGACCCGTTCTCTTTTTAGAATGTTTATTTGATTTACCCATTTGAGATCGAATATAACCCAAATCGATCCATTGATAAGTAAGTGGGGTGAAATTATCACCTCTAAGATTTAGTTTGCCTTTTCCATGTGAATTGGCAGCATATGTCCAAACTGTCCCTTGCATTTTTCTTCTTCTATATTCGTTTCCGCATTGACTCTTGGTTCTCTTACTAAGAGCACAATTACACAATATCATGTAAGTACTTTGTTTTGAACGCATCATGTGAGTATTTGGTAGGAATAATTAACCAATGTTCAAATAGGCTTATTATAGGTTTTTGCGGGCCATATTTCTGAAAATATGCACACCACCTCACAAATGTTTCAAATTAATTTGAACATTTTATTCCGCTCAAGGGTTTTTCTTTCATCGCTAGAGATTGCAGCTTATTGATTTCTATATTTTGTGCAGTTATGATATGCTCCCTTTTGAACAACAACATGAAATCGCTAACCAGATTGGGACGACACGATCACAGATCATTTCTAATTTGAACGACCTGGCTGTTGGTACTTCCTTCTTGTGAAATATATCATTGTTGATTAAATATCAACTGATTTAGTGTATGCATGAATGTTGTGCCATCTAATCATGTAAGTCGTGTTAGACGGGTTTCATGTAACATAATGTTAAGGAAAAGACATTAGTTAAATTGATAAAATCATACAAGTACATATGTTAAATTTAGTATTTACATAATTTCTCACCATTTATGTTCTATTTTTGGGAACCTTATAGGCCACTCATGCTGCAGTTACCATTGTTGTTGATCTTTTACCATTGTTGTTGATCTTTATCGTAAGGAAAAGAATAAAAAGAAACAACTTATTTTTTCTTAAGGAATACCAAAACAACTTGTTACTCATAATTATACCGTTAAGCATTTAAACACAACCATCTCGTTTTCATGCTTATAAGAACCGAACATCTGAATCTAAATATTTAGTATTGCTTCGAAACTCAACACAAATACCCTTTCGTCATTGAAATTATATATCGATTTTGTACTCGGTATACCAGCAAGCTATGTTAGTTCCAACCAGCTTCGACATCCATAATATATATATGCACTTTATTTTAGAGTGTTAGGATAATTCATATAATTAAAAATTGAGAGAATGTCACAAATCGTCCTTGTGGTTGGTCTGTTTTTCACGAATCGTCCTTTTGACTTTTTTTTAGCATTAACCATCCTTTAGATATGTCTTTTTATCACCGACGGTCCTTTTTACACTTAAAAAGACTAAAATACCCTCTCTTTTAATGTTTTCTTATTTTTCTTATATTTTAAATTAATATATTCAAGATCTTCATCATCAGTATCATATCCTTCCCGGATTTTCTTTATCACTCCCATCCCAAATTTTCTTCATTACTATCTATCAATTCATTCTTCCAACCAAAGCAATAAATCTTCCCTTTACATCCAATTGCATCAATGGCTTCCCTACCAAACAAAAAAAACAAACACAAACACAAACACACATAGATCCAGACACAGATTCACAGAATTTCTTCATCACTCCCTCTCCACCACCGCTGCCACCACCCTACCTCTCCGTCACCGCTGCCACCGCCCTACCTCTCCGCCACCGCTGCCACCACCAGTCTCACACCGCAACCGCCACCACAAGTAATTTGGGTTTAGATTTGGAGTTTTTTGTTTTTAATTTGGGTTTTAATTATGATGGTAGAATAAAGGAATTTGGGTTTTAATTGGGTTCCATTTAGATCTCGATTTGTAAGTAATTTAGGTTTAGATTTGGGGTTTTTTGTTTTAAATTTTGGGTTGTAATATGGTGGTAGAATGAAGGAATGAGAAAAAAATAGTGTTTGTAAATGATTGTAAGATAATAATGATAGGAGAAGAAGATCTTGGAGATGATAACAAAAAATAGAGAAAAAAGAAAGAGAGAATGTCACAAAATAAGAAAATAGTGATGATATTGATGAACATCTGGGATTTTGGAAATATATTAATTTAAAATATAAGAAAAATAAGAAAACATTAAAAGAGAGGGTATTTTAGTCTTTTTAAGTGTAAAAAGGACCGTCGGTGAAAAAAAGATATATCTAAAGGATGGTTAATGCTAAAAAA
This sequence comes from Senecio squalidus, assembly GCA_910822075.1. Taxonomy (NCBI): domain Eukaryota; kingdom Viridiplantae; phylum Streptophyta; class Magnoliopsida; order Asterales; family Asteraceae; genus Senecio; species Senecio squalidus. The sequence continues at coordinate 26,419,949 of CAJVGC010000592.1, forward strand.
AAGTCAAAAGGACGATTCGTGAAAAACAGACCAACCACAAGGACGATTTGTGACATTCTCTCTTAAAAATTACTCCTTAGGTTTCTGATTTTGAATTTGAATAACCACCATACATGAACTAACTATTATTCTAATTTATTTCAAAAATATTGATTACTATTATAACTTTTAAGTCTATTGAATTGCTTGCAATCTAAGTTATCATTCAGACTCTAGGTTTCAGTTTATCAGGTTTACAAATAGGATTTTCCTTCAACAAATCTTCACGCCCGGCAACCGCAGACTCGAATCTGCATTCATGCTCCTTTGGAAACCTATGAGTCTGACAAAACCTTCCACCGCAACGACATCTAAAGCCGACAAACCACACCTTCTTATCACAGAAACACTCGCACCGGTTGTTTGCATGATCGTCATACGAGCTACTTGCAAGAACATCTAAACGATCGGGAACACAACCAGGATTTGATGAAGTTTTTACTCTGATTCTTCGTATCGTTGTCTTCTCTTTGATGAGATGCTGGTCAGTAAAACACATAGAACATAGGCTTTTTGTTTCCGGTGAACCGAAAAACACACAACACAACATCTTTCGCATAATGATGCCATTTTTTGTTTCTCTATCTCGTTCTCCTTCTCTCAAGTAATATTTTATAATTTTATAATTTAAAATTAACATATACTTATATTTTTTTAATTTGTATTTTGTTACGCCGTTACTTAAATTTTGATATTTATAATAATACTTTGTTATTAAAATAAAATGTTTATATTTATTAAATAACTAAGTCTTACTTAAAATAACTTTAAGTATAGTAGTTAAGAATAAACGGAACATATGAGTTGTCTCTTTTGTTTTTTTATTACAAGATACAAAATTTAAATAACTAAATATAACGACAATGTTAGAATTATAAAATTTATAAGTAAATATTTAAAAAATGAATTGATACACTCGTAATATCCATGATCGAACAACATAACCCATGTATAGGGTTGAGATCAAGAAAAACCTTTAAAAAATTTGAGATCAAATGTACCAATTACAACTTTTTATTTTAAAAATTCACCATAAGTTATTTTTATTTAAAAATTAATTATCTCATAAACGATAAATGTATTAAACGAATAATTTACATCATTAAAAAGAGCATTTTCTCCTCTTTCTTTAGAGCACACACTCGATATACTTTTAACGAAATTTATTTCCGGGTTTTTTTTTGGGGTTTTGAAATTATATTTTATGAATCACTGTTTTATCACACGTGATTTTGTTTTTCTTTTTTATTCTAGTTGAATGTACGTAATATAACAAATCTACGTTTTGAAATTCTTATTTAGCGTTCAAATCACATGTGATATTACCTTACAAATTTCAACATTTGGCCATAAACGAAAAAATAAAAAGTCGTCAAAATTCGAACTTTTTTCCGGGTCCATATAGGTTATACATTGTATAACATTTTTGAGTATGAAAATTCATATTCAGAGTTAAAATCATGTGTGTTATTGTCTTTCGAGTTTTTAAAATTTTACATACATAATATCACATATGATTTACATTCATATCACATATGCTTTACGATAATATCACATATATATGATTTATTATTACCACATGTGATTTTAGTATATCATATTTTATATCAAAAAACGAGAAAAAATAAAACTCGTCATTATTCGATTTTTTTTTTTCTAAATTTAGGTAGTTTATACATTTTATAGTAATTCTCTTTTATAAAATTTTACGTATTAATGTAAATATCACATGTGATTTTATCGATACAATTTCAATACCCATAAAAAAAAGTCGTCGAAATTATATAACACCGCTGCTCTAATTAAAGAGAAAAACTAGACGATCGCAACGATATATTTTGTTTCGTCCAACGATTAACGGTTTAATAGATAATTTAATTTTAAAAAATTAAATAAGAATGAGTTTTTGTTTGAATCTTAGCCATTAGATTAAAAATTAGATTAAAGTCCATGACAAAGATAGTGTCTTTTTTATCTTTAAAAAGATTTGGATATTAATTGATCATAATTTGGATATTAATTTCTCCCGTATTTATTTTATATAACTTTTAAGATAGTTTTATGTGCATAATTTTATTAGAACAGACTTTGTTTAAAGAAAGGAAGGTCAAGCTCCAAACTGTTGTTAACTCAATCTGAGTAATACATATACGTATTAGAATATAAATTACTTAGAAGACTATTGAGTATATGAGATATTGGGGAAATAACAAAACAACTTCTTACTTAGAGTTATATCGTTAAGATTTCAAACACAACCATCTCGTTTTTCATGCTTATAAGAACCGAACATCTCAATCTAAATATTTAATATTGCTTCGAAACTCAACACAAATACCCTTCGTCATTGAAATTATATATCGATTTTGTACTCGGTATACCAACAAGCTATGTTAGTTCCAACCAGCTTCGACATCCATAATATATATATATAATATATATATATATATATATATATATATATATATATATATATATATATATATATATATATATATATATATATATATATATATGCAATTTATTTTAGAGTGTTAGGATAATTCATATAATTAAAAATTACTCCTTAGGTTTCTGATTTTGAATTTGAATAACAACCATACATGAACTAACTATTATTCTAATTTATTTCAAAAATATTGATTACTATTATAACTTTTAAGCCTATCGAATTGCTTGCAATCTAAGTTACTTAATCTAAGTTACCAGTCAGACTCTAGCTTTCAGTTTATCCGGTTTGCATATTGGATTTTCCTTCATCAAAGCTTCACGTCCGGCACCCACATAATCGTATCTGCATCCATGCTCCTTTGGAAACCTATGCGTCTGACAATACCTTCCACCGCAACGACATCTAAACCCGAAAATCCCTACCTTCTTATCACAGAAACACTCACACCGCTTGTTTGCATGATCGTCATACGAGTTACTTGCAAGAACATCTAAACGATCGGAAACACAACTAGGGTTTGATGAAGTTTTTACTCTGATTCGTGTTATCTTGGTCATCTCTTTGATGAGATGCTGGTCAGTAAAACACATAGAACAAAGGTTTTTTGTTTCCGGTGAACCAAAAAACACACAACATCTTTCGCATAATGATGCCATTTTTTGTTTCTCGATATCGCTCTCCTTCTCTCGTTCGTAGATTATATGAAGTTAGTGTTCTGGGGTTTGCGAATATATCTATTTATATGGATACAGTGAAGGTAAATTAAGTTTCTTAGATTGCAAGTAATGAAATACAACCACCGATTAAACGTACCAAATGCCACGTAATATTTTAAATTTTTATACTATAATCTATAATTAAAATACTTTCTTTTCAACATACTTATATTTTCCAAAACCAAAAAAATTAGTTAGAATATTTTTCTAAACTGTATTTGGTTAGCAACCAGATTTTCTGTTTCGCGCGTTACGGGCAAATATTTATTTTATGCACAGTTAGTTGTAGGAAGCGGAAAAGAAATCAAAATGAACAGTTTATATAACTGATTGTATAAAACAAAACACAAATAAAGACATAGTTATTTGATTTAATAACATAATCCAAAATAAAATCCAAATAAAGTAATTCAAAAAAAAAAGAACAAACCTAAAACTTAAAATCGACACATAATTTAAATAAAAATGTAGCTATTTTATTTAAAAGTGTAAAAAAAGATAATAAAACCAAAAGTTCTTAAAAAAGTAACAGAAGAAAAGAAGTTTAAACTATAAATTAACAGTTATTTAAACGATACATGGAGAAGACACAAAAAGACTCCTTGTGGATTTTGGTTGTTAAAACGATACATGGAGAAGACGGGAAAATCGGTCATGAAGTCAATTCAGGAGGTGCTTCGGTTTGGTTAGACATCCTTCGCTGCATTAATGACTTACGTAGTAGCGGGATAAACATATTGCAACAAATGAAAAAGTTGATTAAAGATGGCGGTGACACTTTATTTTGGTCCGAAAACTGGCTTGATTGCGGAGTTTTAAAAAACAAATTTTCTAGACTCTTTGCTTTGGAGAAGAGTAAAAATGCTACAATTCAAGAAAAGCTTTTGCATGGTTTTACTACTACATTCAGGAGAGGTTGCCGAGGTGGTGTAGAAAGCGAACAACTCGAAGGTATGAACTCAATTCTCTCGTCTTTACAGTTGGGAACAGGTACTGATCATTTGACTTGGGCTTTGGATTTGAATGGTTGCTTTTCTGTTGCTTCTACAAGGAGATATATAGATTCAAAACTATATTCTTTAGAAGGAGAGCCTACTTTATGGAATAAATTAGTACCTATCAAGGTAAATTTATTATCATGGTGATTGGCTAGAGACAAATTGTCTTTGCGTATTAATATGTATTTGAGAGGGATAGAAATTTCATCTATAGAGTGCCCGGTTTGCAGAGCAAATACTGAAACCGTTAACCATCTCTTTTACCCATGTTCGTTAGCCTTAGATCTTAATAAGAAGCTGTTTCGATGGTGGGATTTTTCGACTGTTATTATTAACTCTTGGAGTGAATGGAGACTTGGTTTGATGACTTGAAGGCTCGTCGAGAGATTAAAGACTATGTAATGGCTTCCTTTTTTACTTTATGGTGATTGATTTGGAATTATAGAAACAAAATTCTTTTCTCTTCGGATATACCATCCAAGAATACAATTTTTGATTCTATGGTTTCCTTGATGTTTATTTGGTGTAATAGTCGTAGTCGTAGGAAGATAGATTGGTCTTATTGGTTTAGAAACCCGAACTATGCTCTTATGTAATGTTTTGTTTTAGATTCTTGCTAAACTTTTAATAAATTTATAAGTTCTAGTCAGGGTGATGACAATGCCGAAGCTCCTTTCTAGTATTTTTGCCGTTCAAAATAAAAAAAATTTATTTAAACAATATTAATTGATAATGTTAGTAGGCCCTACTGCTTCCCGACTCTTGGCCTTGTCGGCAGCCGACTCTCGGTCTCGCCGGCTCCCGACCTTGCTCGGCTCCCGGCCTTGCTTTCCGACTCTCGGCCTTGCTCGGCTCCCGGATCCCATCTTTAGCCGGCTCTCGGCTCCCGTCCTTTCATCACTCCTAGATTCCAACTGTTAGGGCTTTACACAATAATTCGAACGAGGACATAATGATGAGAATGAGCGTTACCCTTGTCATAAACTCTCATACGTTAGTTACACATGAATGCTATTGATGAATCATTATTAGCCTTTATGACCATAAGTTGCTCATATCTGAAAGTGTTATATAATACCCCCCACTCTGCCATAACAATCATCACCTTTACCAGACTAATATACAACATTATCCCATTGGAGTATTCGCTACCCGCAGTAATCATACTCCGATCACCTTCTCCATTCAATCTCTTAACCACCTTAGGCTTGTCAAGAGCTTGTTAGGTTTGCACTGCTAAGAAGAAGACCAAAAGGTCTCCCACACCTAGTTACTGAGCCTTCTACTCTTCGCTCAAACATTAGTCACTTTATTTAATAACTTAATAATAATAAATAAATTATTTAGATAAAACATAAAATATAATTAAGAAAATAATTGAAAAACAAAATATGTTAACATATGCGCTAGTTAGTGGGAGCAATTAGCCTACTTGTTTCACTATCCATTTAATATAATAATAATATATTATGAGTTATAATTGTAAGGTTTGTGTCATTACAAGAAAAATGGTCTTTAATGATGACTCAAAATTTCGTCACTAACTCATTAGTGACCAAATATTTGGTCACTAACATTATTAGTGACTAAATATCTTGTCACTAATGATGTAAGTGACGAAATTTAAGTCGTCACTTTCCGTCACTATAAGTCGGTTAATAATTTTATTAGAGATCAAATAAGATGATTTTGCGTCACTAATTGTTTAGTGACCAAATTTAGTGACATTTTTTTTAGTGATGAATAAATAAGATTATTAATGATCAAAAAAGGTCGTAACTAAACTTTTTTTCCCGCTAAAGCTCATTTTTCTTATAGTGTATAATAGCCCCTAATAAAACCTCTTCAATTAACTACTCATGATATTTATAGTAATATTTTGTTAGTAACATAAAATGTTTAATCTATTAAATAATTAATTCTTAGTTAAAATAACGTTAACTATAGTTGAGGATAAATGTAACATATTATATGTCGTTCTTGCTTTTTATTACAAGACACGGAGTGAAAATAACTAAATATAACAAGAAATGAATAATAAATAAATATTTGAAAAACAATTTGTGCGGAAGATGGCCAAAGATAAATACTAATCTTTTTTATCTAATAAAAGGGGGTTATCAGTAATGTCATACAGCTGATGTGGTGGGTTCTAAGATTATCCACATAGGATTGTATTTAACTTTGATAATGTCATAAGCTTTATTATAAATAAATTTTAAATAATTACTTATCCTAATAAACCAATTGGGCTTTGTTAAGGCTTATTTTTTATTAATTTAAAACAAGATTAATCAATTTAAGTTAAAAGATTTTGAACTAAAAATATAAAACACTACGCTGATAATAATATACTTTTTTATCAAAAGATTTTTATTAATATACAACCCCGTGTAATGCACGGGGTCTAAACTAGTACAATATGATCGGTTGAATTTATATTTCAAACAAATTTATAAACATTTTCTTTGTAAAACTTAAGAGATTCTAGGGTTTTCCTAAAATCCTATACTCAAAAATTAATTTTAATATTAAATAATATAAATAACTTAATTGATATGAATAGTTTAAATTACAAATATGCATTACTTATTCTTTTCTTTAAACAAAAGTCTATTTATAGTTATAATAAAATTATAAGCACCTAAAATTATCTTAAAAGATACATAAAATTGCAACTTATATTAATCCAAATCCAAAAATGATAGTAAAATTTTGATGTAATAGTATTTGTCACATTCAAAATTTCTATTAAATATCAAATATAATAACTAAAAATAATTTATAAACACAATTTGTTTATAATAATTTATTAAGTTCTTTTTTCTTGAATGACAACTAATATAAAATGTGTATTGTGTTTGTTGCTTTTGTTTTTGTCATTGTGTTCTTGTCTTCCGCTTGGCTAGAAAGCAGCAACAAGCTTCTAGATTAATGAAATTAGAAATGAAATTTGTCTAAGATTACTATTCCAATTAATCCAAGATCGTCGAGCCTTATATGCATGATCTTGATCGTCATCTAGATTTACCTTCTTGTTAGGCTTTTGTTGTTGAAAATGCAATAATTCATGCATAGCCAATACCCAAAAGCATGGGAGGATTAAGTGTGGGGCCGGGCCCGAGAATCGGTAGGCCATGTGCAAAAAATAAAATTAGGACTCCTAAATACACTATGATCTATATGATTTTCAAAACAAGTTGTAATAGTCGATGATTTACATATATATAAGTGAAGTTAATGTATTACTACGATAATTGTATGTATAAAAACTGATATTTAAATTACATATATACATATGTAATACGAAAAAAGGACCCCTTACAAATTTTGGGCCCTGTACGGTCGCACTTATTGCATTCCCTTCGGCTCGCCCCTGGTATAGGGGCAGTTGCCCCCACGTAATTTTTGATACGAAATGAAATTTTTCGACCAGAAATACATTTTCTTTAGATGAACACTGGTCGTCGACATCTTCGTATACCGATGAAAGAACGACGGCAAAATCAACAATTCGTTGGATTTTTATGCCCCACTATAAGTCAACGATTTTTCAAACGCTACAAAACAACCTAAAAAGGTATATTTAATTGCTTATTTATCCTCCTTGTTCATCACGTACCCTAAGAATTGATAATTGGTACCTTTAAAATAAAAGAAAATTAGATTTCACAATCGATAGTTGGGTAATCCTTAAAAATAGAATGTTATGAATCTCTTTATAGTAGAGAGTCGGACAAACAAATATTTTTTTTTTGGAACCGGCAAATAATATTAAAACAACCCGACTAACAATGAGCAAACGGGCACGAAATTACAAAAACCAAATGCGAGATTACAAACAGGAGAAAGGGGAAACAACCCAATTCAACCAAAAGAAACTACCATTTCCCCATCTATGCTTAAGCCACCAAAAAATCGGCATAACGATACAATCAAAAACCTTAACCGGAGATCCCATAACCCCATTGAAAATTCTGTCATTTCTCGTCCTCCATAAGCACCACAGAACCCCATAACAGATCGAGGCAACGATCGTGGATTTTTTCTTTGATCTCCTGTCCCACGAAACCACGAAGTCAGTAGCCTCCCTCACCGAGCTGAAGTTTTGTTCCTCCATACTCATCCAGCGAAAAATCCGCTTCTAAACGTAACTAGCAAATGGACACGACATCAAGAGATGGTCACCCGATTCTTCACAGTTAATACATGAACTACAGAACCTTGACTCCATTGAGATACCTCTCCTTTCCAGCTCCACTACCGAAGCGATGCACTTAATCCGCGCTCTCCAAACAAAACAAGAAACCTTATGAGGGATGACGTTTAACCATAGGAATCGCCCGTCACTTATACAATGCTTTGCCCTATCGATTCTGGTCCTAAGAGAGCTAACACTGAAAGCATTTTGAGTTAGAAAGTTTGACGTCCAACCTGTGCCACCATCGACCCTCCTGACAACTTCATCGTAAGCTATCAACAATTTTTTGAGGGCAGAACCACAACCACAAATAGCTTTCCAAACAGATTAATTAGTAAAAAGAAGGTTATGATTAGTCGCCAAAATGTATGGACTTAATCACGACTTTATAAATATTAAATAGATAAACTTTAATGAGTTAGAAAATCGAATGTAAGGATGAGTATGTGAATGTATTTTAAGGGAAAAATGGTCTAATTATGTAAATTTCACCAAAAGAAAATTGGCTTTAGTCAAAAAAAAAACTTTGGGGACGACTATATTTTGTCACTAATAATATTTTGTCACTAATAATTTAATTTAGTCATTATTAACAAAAATGGTCACTAAACAGAACTAGTGACCAGAAAATAACCATATTTGGTCACTGACAGACTTATAGTGACGAAAAATGACCACCGGAGTCATCATTAAACACTATGTTTTTTGTAGTGTTTGTTATTTATGGCTAAAATGTGTTGTGTACATACATATCACTTCCCCTACTTTTAGGGTCCGATTTCATATCATCTCATACGAGTGTAAAATTCATACCACATTCAAAATAAAACTAGATATGAAATCCATTCAGTTTCGAAAAAGTTATAAATAACTCATATGATTGATATCAACACTAAAATCACCAAATTTTGCTTTGAGAGGCACCCCGTAGTCATGATGTACACGTTTAACTGTTTTTTCTCAACATTAATCAAGAACATGATTTAGAAACTGGATTCAAGTAATACCACTCAGAAAGTTGTATTTTTTTTTCCTAGAAAGACGACTCAAAAAGTGATTGGTTGGGAGTGTTGAAGTGTTTTTAGCATCATTAGTAGGTCTTCAATTCTGAAGTACAAACCCTTGCACCTTCATATATTTTCCCAGGTCTACAGAAGTATCCCTTTTCGGGGGCACAGTGAATATCTTGTGAGCACACACAAAGGCCTTCCAAAGCACAATGCTCCTTAAAAATGTTAACCCCGTCCTTTTGACCCAGAATCTGGTCAGTCCATTCATTTGAAAACAACCCTAATGGATCTAATTCATGCTTAACCTTTAAAAATTCATCTGCGTTTTTGTATTTCTCGATTACCTGATGAAAAGCAATATTTCGGTTTTTTCCCCAATGTGGTAACCCACCATACTTAAATATTGCCATTTGTTCGATCTCTTCAAGAATATCCTCAAAATGTCTTGGCGTGTTTGGATCCGTGCTTCTATAATACGTTATGTCAAAATCTAGTGCGTCTTCTTGTTTCCCTAAGTAAGCACTTGAAGAAGTAACATATCTCATTAGTATACCATTGTAAAGATCCAACCCACAAAGAGATTTGGGGAGTAAGTCCACAAGTTTCTGCACGTCTTGTATGAAATATTTAACCTTGGAAAGAGCAATACTAAATGTAGTCTGGTGAAAGAATAAGCCTTTTACTCTAGGGTCCCAGGGACAAGCTGTGATCTCTGTATCGTCTGGGCTGTAAAGACAGCTCCCAGATGCTTGCAGGCGATTTTGATATCCAATTACAGGATAGCCCGTAAAGAGAATACCTATTGAAAAAGAAGAAAAACAAGTAAGCTGAGTACCAGTTGAAAAACCATTCAAATATATCTACAACTAGATAGTGTTTGCAATGAAATTGTAGAAACCTGTGTAGTACATACCGTTGTTGGTCAATCCATACGCAGTATTAAACAATGTCGTTACAGTGGCTGCTCCTCGAATGCACTTCCCAACATCATCACGTGTTGATTCTTGTAATTCCTCTATATATACATCAAAGAAATCACATATGAAATTCTATACTGATTTTAAACCATTAATGTAAAAATGGATTTTGTTGCCTAAATACTTTTTTCAATTTAGATTACGTTAAGAATATATAGACGAAATATGTTTATAATTTCGATCAAATTTATGGCTTTATACCTGTTGACCTTAAAGTTAATAGTAAAGGTGATGGTGTCGGACGGAAACCAGGATTATCAAGGATCCCATTGCCAGGGTGGTTTGAGGAGACGCGGTCATCAATTCGGTAGACGACAAATTTTTCACTTGGATACCATGATATGTCAGCAAACTCGTGTTTTCTCCCAAGCTTAATGACTTCTTCTGCCAAGTGTAAGTCGTTGCTTTTAACGTAAGTAATGGATCTCTTAAACATGGGTTGCAATCTCAAAGTAACCTGCGAATTAAATGGAAAACAACCTATAACATTTTTATTTTTGATAATGAAGACATATGTAAGAATTTTGAAGTTACGAACAAAAGATGAGACATCATAAGAAACTGATTTGGATTACAGTTAACCCAACACAGAAATATAGAGTTGAAGATACGTACATGAAACAATTCATGTAAATGTAAAAGATTTAAAAAGTAGAAATATAACGAATTTTAATCAAATTATCATTATGTACGACTTTGTTTTTTATCAAAAAAGAAAAACTCATATGTAGTAGTTAACATGAAATGTCTTTAGTTTTTGAAATATATTTTTTTTGTAACTTTTTCCATAGATGTGATATAACTTATGTCGATCTGTCTTATTTTGTCATTTTTTGACATTTGGACACAATAATTGAAGATATTGAAAACAAATTTGTTAAAATAAATTAAATATTTAAAGATCGGTAACTTTTTTTCTCTCCTAAATCGTTATATATATATATATATATATATATATATATATATATATATATATATATATATATATATATATATATATATATATATATATATATATATATATATATATGTTTTATTAAATATGAAAAGATCGTTAACTAGTTTTTCTTTATAATATCTATGGGTTGTTAAACTTTAGATAATCCGATATTTTGATAACTTAGGATGTTATTAATGACTTTTGATGGTTTTATAACTCGATGTATGATATTGGTTCTGCATATGTTTTATAATTCGTTGTATGATATTGAAGATGAAGAGTATGATTATTTTAGATTTTGGATATATATATATATGTTTTTTTATAAATAATTACGCAATTGTTTTCATGAAAATTCTTAAAAAATAATTAATAAATTCTAAAAGTTTGATAAAGCAGTTTCCAATTAATTTCCTAGGGATTTCTAATTGAAACAGCAAAAAATGTGGTCGGATTTTAAAGGGATTTGCAACAACAATCAAAATATTAAAACTAATTTTACTGACGTCTTTCCGACAGAATATCCCTAGGAAATCCGTCCCAAATTTAAGGTACACTAGGCGACGGATTTGCATCAGGAATTTTTAAATTTTGCGACAGAAATATCTATTAGAAAAAAGAGTAAATTACACCGTTAGTCCCTATGTTTATACCCAAATCACTAGTTTGAGGCTTTTTTTGAAATAATTACACCAAACGTCCTCAATGTTGTAATTTTGTTACACCGGTGATCCATTTTTGACAATTTTCAATTGAAAAGACGAATTATTAATTTTTATTTCTTTATATCTTTTAACTTAATTTTAAATTCAACACCAATTCCCAACCCACCCCACCCACCCCTTTCTCTCTCTTTCTCTTTTCCACCACCACCACCACCATACAAAAAATCACCACCGGCCTTAATTTTACACAAATGATCCTGAATTTATTTTGGGTGAAATATGTGAGGAGTGGTTGGAAAGAGAGGATTTTGTTATTTATGCCAGAGATTTTCAAAAGGAACCTGTTCTTGTTACTGGTGCCCAACAGGTACTGAATCTCAATCTGCTATTTGTTTAAGAGTTTGAATATAATAAACTAATGTTTCCTGAAGGAGTGGAACTCTTGTGCTGTGGAATGCTGCATTTGGATTGCCTAATGGAGCGGGTACAGTTGGGGTTCTTCGCTCAATGGAATCAGCTCAATACTATGCTGAAAACAACCTTGACATGGCAAGACGGTGGGTAAGCACTATTTCAGATATAACGCATTATATAGACATTTTCGAGGTCTATACCTATAGTTTCAACCTTGAAGTTTCTATACGTCAGATTAGGATATAAAAAAGAGAAAATGTCATTTTTCAGTTAAAGTCACTCGAGCTTTATTTTAACTGCAAAAACCACTCAAGTTTCAATTTTTGAATTCATATGATTATTTCTTAAAGTAATTTACAAACAAGGAAATACATTTCTGACAATGTTATATCATCTTTCAGAAAAGGATTCAGCGTCATTATGACAACAAGTCTCTCCTCAGATGTCCCCGTTGGTTACTTTTCATGGGCGGAGTACAAAAAATCACCACCGGTGGTGGTGGTGGAAAAGAGAAAGAGAGAGAAAGGGGTGGGTGGGGAGGGTTGGGAATTGGTGTTGAATTTAAAATTAAGTTAAAAGATATAAAGAAATAAAAATTAATTAAAATATAAAAGAAATTATAAGAAAAGGGTATTTTCGTCTTTTCAATTGAAAATTGTCAAAAATGGATCACCGGTGTAACAAAATTACAACATTGAGGACGTTTGGTGTAATTATTTCAAAAAAAGCCTCAAACTAGTGATTTGGGTATAAACATAGGGACTAACGGTGTAATTTACTCTAGAAAAAATCAAAATCCGTTGGAAATTTTCGTCAGAAACGTTTCCGACCATGGTTTTTCCATCAAACAATTTCTATCAAATAACCGTCGCTAATAGCATTTTCCGAGGGATTTCCAACGGTTTGGGCCGTCGGTGATACCTTATTTTCTAGTAGTGAAATGAACATAAGAACAAGCCTAATTCTTAGTGGATTAAACATATTATTTTATATACAGTTATAAGTGCTAACAATTGAAATATTTTTACACATATTTAGAAACATCTAGAAATTAATAATGTGAATAACAAATTTATAGTAGTGTACTGACACAAAAATCAAATAAGTTCAAACAATTTTTAGTACAATAATATATATAGAAGAAGGTTTAGTTTAACCTTTAAATATAATTCATCAAAACAAATATGCAATTAGAACATAAGTTTTTTTTCTTCGTAACTTCACGGTTTCTGTTTTCGAATCATCGCTGATAAGTAGGCTATACAAATATAATACATATTAAATATAATTATAATTATGTCAGATTAGTTCCGTTAAAAAGATTTGATAGAAAAACAATTTTAATGACCGACCCAAAGTATTAAGTTGATGAAAAATTAAAACCAAAACATCGATTAATAAACTGAGTAAGTTAAAATGATCCAGTTTTATTGGTATATTCATTTGCAGATCGATTAATTCAATTATAAAAATATAGAGATCAGTCTAATCTAATTGGTTGACATATCATAGTCCAATATTCTGGTTTAGTTATAATATAAAAGTATTATAAAAACAATTTCGTTTATAATATAAGTTGTGGGAAACATTTGGTATTAGTATAATATATCCGTTAATTTAAATACTATTAAGTTTACATACAATAATGTCGAACATGTTTCTTATACATGTCACATGCTAGTCATGGGTATAAATTATAATCACATACTTAATCTTTAAGTTGAAATTATGTTTATGATAGTATAATGCTGCAATTCTTTTCAATATGTATTATTTATATCATTACGAGACCTGTGGGTTGCAGCGACCACGATATATAATTTTATATTTTTAGCAAATATTTTTTTTTTGGTTTCATGTTCTTCATGACAATACATTACGGATGATGAATAGTTTTGGATGGAATAAATTTAAGTAAAATTAATGCAAAGATGAAGAGCGTGAAATTATTCAAAATTTTTATAAGAATGACAAATCTGTCACTAACTAATCTATAAATATATATGGGTTAAGAAAAGAAATAATCTTACGAAAGAAAATTTGCATATATGTAATACTATTATTGTTTGTTAATTTAAATATTTTAGTTATATAAATGTCGTACCATTTTGTTTGTCCTAATTGACTTTATAAAGTGTTTCTTTATCAACTTTGTCCTTAAGTATTGTTGTTTGTGTTATATAATAATTGATGAAATTTTAACCGATTACTATATATTTAAAACTCATTTCATTCATAGTTTGCATCAGTTATTAAATAACACAAAAAAAAAAACATGGTTAAAGTCAAAGTTGAAAATTTTCAACTTCATGAAATTTTAATCGATTAAAATATATTTAAAACTCAATTCACTCGTATGGTTTGCATCAGTTATTATATAATACAAAAAACCATATTATAATTAAAGTTTAAAAAGAAAGACATCAAAAAGTCAAACAGGATAAACAAAATCAACATTAAGAGTTAATGACCAAATACTTTATATGTAGTATAGATAATGTTAGATTAAACGGAAATTTCTCTATTAAAATTTATATTTATATTTTTCCCACAATATTTGTTAATTTTATTTACATAATTATTGTTATACTTGTCATAGTTAGTATTTGTTAAAAAATCAAATATTTATTAAGTAACTGTAGTAAGTTTATAATGTCTACCAACTTACACTTGCATATTAATATGGCGGCAATAAGTAAATGTAAAAATTTGTTTCTATAATATAAAATTCGGAGGAAAATTTATTAATTTTAAAATGTTTTTGAATTTTAAAAAATATAATATTGAATTATTGTTAATTTTAGTAAATATTTTGAACTAATAAAAAAAGCCACTTGGCTATATTAAATACGTAGGTGGTGAGAACTTCATATCATTTTTTTTGCTTTTTGTCTATATAGTAGTGGTGAGAACTTCATATCATTTTTTTTTGCTTTTTGTCTATATAGTTAATAAAACAGATATACGAAAATGAGAAAATAAATTTGAAGTTAAAACTCAAAATTCATATAGTTAATCATTTCTTCGTGTATTTAAGTTAAAACTCAACATAAAACAAATTTCTACTATTTGTATTCAAAAAAAAAAATTCTACTCCTATCATTATTAAGTGTCACGTTAAAGTAATAGTAATGCAAATATGGATTGTGAAATTTTTACAATTATTTTATAAGCTATAAAAGTCAAGTACCATACATTCGTCGGTGCAAAAGAAATTTATATATTACATATTATAACAAAACATAAATTATGGTATTAAAGAACTACACATATTTGCATTTTACTCGTCATGTATAAATTTTCGATACACTATATTTGACGTGTATACTTAACAAACGAATTTTTTGCCAGTCTTTATAAATACATTTGTATTGTCATGTTAAACTCCTCAAGAAAAAAAAATACAAAGTTGTCAATGCGAGAATACACATTGAAGTAAATAATATCGAAGTTTTTAATTGTTGTCCTTGAGCCTAATTAATTGTCATAGCAAATCTAAGTCGGACAAAAAAAATAATCATTTTTGGCTTGAACCAAAACATAACACTTTTGAAAGAGCATAAAAGACTTTTATACGGCACAAATACATATTTTCCAGCATGTTAACCAACAAAACTATTTACCGCTAGTGACATTTGGTTAAAAAGATTTGCATATGAATATCAGATCGTTGCATAATCCATAAGAGAGATAAATATTATGTAACCATATAATATGACATCTAACGCCGAAGATAATGAGATCATACAAAATTGAATTTAAGAATTTTGTCGTTTATTAGAATTTCGTTTTATTTCCTACTTAATAAAGAGATAAAAATTCTATAGAAACGTAGATGTAAACAAATATATAAAAGGAAATATGGGTTGAGATATCTAAATGTATTAAATACAAAATGAATGATATTTTAGTACATTCACTCTTAAATTTCAACACTAAGATTATAGGCCTAAATGCTTTATAGATAGTTAGATTAGATGATAACGTTATATTAGTAATTTCATTCTTAAAATTCAACTTTAAGAAAACGGGTCTAAATACTTTATAAATAGTTAGATAAAAAGATATATAATCATATCATATACTTAACCCGATAACCCTAAGAAATATAGTACTCATTTTTATAAACATAAACGGTATTAAGAGCATCCGTAATATTATGGACTTTATCAGGTCCATAGCAGTGTCACGTTCCATATCAGGTTTTTATAAACCATTACTTTCATTAAACTTATCACTTTATCACGGTAAACTTCATCAAGTTTATAAATCGGTTATACTTAATTTAGCAAATAGTTGACGGAACCATAAAATTTCTCTGTATGTGGTTCATGCGTATAAAACTTTTAAAATTTTATATATTGACTTTACTATAAACTTTGTTAAGTAATGCATTATTATTCTATAAACTTTCCATTATTCTCCGGACAGACTATAAACTTCTTCTATAAACATCATTACGAATGCTCTAATTAATAGTAGGTATTTTGTGATAATAGAAGTGTTATGTTAGATCCTGATGTTTCATTACTATTAAAGCATGAGATAATGAAAAGAAAACTATACCTGTGAAATAACTCCAAGTACTCCAAGAGATACTCTAGCTGCATCCATCTCTGGGCCAAACCCACCCTCTTCGAGTGTCCTGACCACAGCATAACCCTCTTCAGCCGTACTCGGGGTCACAATCCGAATCTGAACTACATAGTCATGAACAGCGCTACCCTTTCCCCAGAGTGTGCTACCATGTGCTCCGGTGCTTAGAAGCCCGCCTATAGTCAAACCCCACCAATAAGGTGTGTACGGTAAAGCTAACCCGACTTTAGCAGCTTCTTCGATTAGCTGCTTCAGCGTGACGCCACTCTCAATAGTCATAGTCATCTTTGCTTGATTGATTTCAATCACACTGTTAAGATTGTTGGTGCTAATTAGAAGGCCATCATGTCCATCCGGACAAACCAACTTTGGTATGCTGTGTGAGTAACGTGTTACCGCTTTCATCTTTCTCTTTGCTTTTGTAGCAGTGGCTACGATTGAAAAGAGATCTGCTTCGGATATGGGGTACATTATTTCAGCCGCGTGGAAGAACATGGTCAAACACGTGATTGGATCTTCAGGAGGCATAGAATTTGCAACCATGCATATGATGAACAAAATGCATGTGGATGTTAAAATATGCAACATTACTTCAGCCATATGAGAGAGAGAGAGAGAGAGAGAGAGAGAGAGAGAGAGAGAGAGAGAGAGAGAGAGAGAGAGAGAGAGAGAGAGAGAGAGAGAGAGAGAGAGAGAGAGAGAGAGTGGTATATATAGATACGATTATTCGGGTAATCAAAGGTTTCGTAGGTGGCAAATCGTATGTAAACAGATGGCCGGCAGCCAAAGTTCATGAATTGACATGATACAATATAATTAACTTATTTAAAAACAACCAGTTTGGAAGAAATTAAAATAAGACACCAACAAAGGGTTGAATATCTAACAGTATCTCTAAATCCAACTCAATCCAATATTTTAATATAGTAGACTATTTTTCTCCCCAATATTTAAGGTATACCTTTTTATAATCAAGTTAGACTTAACTTGTTTCAATATCCTGATTTCAAGGAGATAGATGATTTTTACGTTTTCTTATAGACCCCGATACACGTTGAATCAAAGTCTTCGAAAGTGGAGAACAAACAATCCACAACACGAAAAATCATAATAGCGTACGCAACTTATTTGGTCACTAACAGAAAATTCGTCAATGTTGACACTTTAGTGACAAAATATTGGGTAGTAACTTTATTCGCTACATTCAATCGCTAAGATATATTAGAGACAAAACAATAAAAGATTCGGTTATTAGTTAAGAAGCTTGAGTCAACGTCTGATAGTGATAAAATATATAATCAGTAGTTTAAAGACTAAAAATGTGGTCACTTATCTATACTACTATATAAAACAAATTTGGTATTTTAATTTTAAAATACTCTTAAAAATTAAGTTTTTCAAAACTTATTTTTAATGAAAATTTGTAACTTTCAAATAAATGGTTAAATTTAGAATAATGATCATTTAAATTTCATAATAATTCAATAAATTATATGATAAGTTTTTAAATTAATAAAAATAAAAATAATTATTTTTTGAAAAGGAAATGATGCAAATGTGCAAACTATTATTATAATTAGTAACAATTAAAAGTTATTTCTACAAATTTTAAACATTTGATGTAAACTTTGTTTTATAAACCAAGTTTCATTCTACTCACCCACCAATGTGGGATGAAAGTAAAAACATATAAATAATTTTTATCAAGAAAAATAGCCTATAATTTTTCTAAAGTATAATAATTTTTTTTTTTTTTGTTATTTAGAATACTTTTAATTTTATGTTTTAAAACTTTCTATTTAATGATATTTGTAACCACTCTTAAATCAGCAACCCACGCTATTAATATACTTTCATTCACATCAAAATTTTTTTGGTTATTGGTCAATATAATTCACTACATTAATACAATTTAAAGTTAGTTAATACAAAGATCATTTTTTCTTGTTTGTTCATAGTATCAATGAAAAATTGGAGATTGAGGTAAGACACAACCAAGAAATATGATCTATCAAGAAGTGTTGCGGGATGAATATGAAAAACACATATACATGTTTCACTATGATTGTAATTTCATTTTTTCCCAAACAAAAATGTAGTTAAGAAATTTCATATTATTGAAATTTTGTTGATGAGTTATTTTTTTTTATTAACGAGCATGTTGCTTTTACATTTAGAAGTTTATGTTCTTAATTTAGTTTGCATTCAACAAGGAGATGTTGTAAAAGCACATGTTGCATAATCATAGTTTTGTTTACATAGTGACATTTTCACGTACAGAAGTCTATAAATGACACTATCTCAAACAAGTTAAACTCAAAAAATAGTTTCTATACAATTCAAATGAAACGAAAATTATCCACCGTATGGCACGAATACACGTCTAATATTTATCGCAAAAAAAAAAGGTGAGTTTTGACCATTCATTATTAAGAACAATAAAGAATATGATTGACAAAAACGACAAATGGTCACCAATGACAATATACTACAAAAATAAATTGCTCATTCTACTGAATTTGACTTTAAAATTAAATTAAAACTGAAGAATTTGTAACGATGAAGATCTTGAATATATATTTCATTCATATAGTATGTAATTATTTGGTAAAGAAAAAAAATCATTATGACCACAACACTGTTAGATTATAGAGGCCCAATCAAATGTAAGCCCAAGTCTGTATATGGGCTTGGACCCGATAGGTTAATATTTCCTATAAATAGGCTTCATAAATAATCGTTGTTAGTTGATGAAATATAAAAGTTCTTCCACAAAACCCAATTACTAATTTCTACATGGTATATGAGCAGGTTACTTTCGGAAGTACCTGTTGGAACTAGTCTATTCGACTACGAAACCAATCCAAACGACTAGCCATTAGACTAGAAAAACAACACACACGAACTAGTGTGTTAGGATAGAAATTCAACACACACGAACTAGTGTGTTAGGATAGAAATTCAACACACACGAATTAGTGTGTTAGGATACAAATTCAACACACACGAATTAGTGTGTTCGACTAGAAAGAAAAAAAAAAGGGGGGGGGTCACCTCGGACACGATCTCGGACACGACCCGGTTACCTCAGACACGACCAGGTCACCTCGGACACGACCAGGTTACCTCGGACACGACCAGGTCACCTCGGACACGACCACGTTACCTCGGAGACGACCAGGTCACCTCGGACACGACCAGGTCACCTCGGACACGACCCCGGACACGACTCGGATAGACCTCGAGCACGACTCGGACACGACTCGAGACACGACCAGGTTATCTCGGGCACGACTCCGGAGACGACTCGGATAGTCCTCGGGAACGACTCGGACATACCTCGGGCACGACTCGGGACATCTCGGGTATCGCGGGTATCTCGGACACACACACCAAAAAAAAAAAAAAAAAAAAAAAAAAAAAAAAAAATTAATCTCGAACCAGTATGGCGAACGCAGGCAACAATAATCTCGCCATGCAATTAATGGATTTGCTTCGTAACGGCGCTCAGAATCAGTTTCAAAATCCAAAACCAAACCCGTCTGATCAACTCAAGATTAGTTTAACGTTGACAAGCAACAACTACCCGCTATGGGCTCGTATGATCCGAGTATCTATTGGGGGGAAATCGAAAGTATATCTCAACCATCTTACCGAAAACCCTCCCGCCATCACTGATACCAAATATGATGAGTGGGAACAAGCCGATCTTGTGGTTTTCTCGTGGTTAATTCAGAACATCGAACCTAGCATTGCAAGTAACCTTACTGAATTTCCCACAGCGAAGTCACTATGGGAAGCACTGGCGGTGACTTACAGCAGCGGGAAGGATAAGCTACAAAATTTCGATCTCCATGTCAAAGCTAATGAGTTCAAACAACAGCAACTACCATTGGAAGAGATTTGGATAGGGATGCAGGGAATTTGGGGAGAAATTGATCGCCGAGATCCAAACCCGATGACTTGCACCGCTGACATCGTCACATATAATCGAGTTCGATCCGAAACAAAGTTGTTCCAGTTTCTGAACGGACTCGACCGGAGGTATGACCCAATTAAACGGGAAATTATCCGTTCTGATCCGCTCCCATCTCCCGAAACCGCGTATGCTACGGTCAGAAAAGAAAAAGGTCACCAAGCTATTATTGACGGGAACCATGAGGCAGATATGGGTGTGGCAGCTGGGCTCAATACCACCGGCGATGGAGCAGGGCTTGTCTCGAAGAATTATCGATCAGAAAAACCAGCATTCCGACCCCAATCAAAGGTCGACAAAAGCAAGCTCAAGTGTGAAGAGTGTGGTATGTCAAAACACACCAAAGAGCAATGCTTTAAAATTGTTGGCTATCCAGACTGGTGGAATGAGAATCACAAGACCTGAAAGACTGGAAAAGTTGCGGCTGTTGTAGGAAGCAGTGAAATTAGAGGCGGAGGAGAGACGAGTACCGATGGCGCACCGAAACCAGTTATAGAGTTTGGTTGTTCTATACCAAACCCTCCGGGTAATGAATCTTTTTTAAATCTAAAAAGTTTTAATAAAAACTTACTCGATAAGTTAAATGAGTACGATTTAAAAAATGAACAATGTGAGTCTCTTTCTGGCAAAGCTCATGTTGCAACCAAAGATTCTAAGTGTACTTCTTGGATCTTTGATTGTGGTGCCACCGATACGATGACGTTTGATATCACCGATCTCACGTCAAAATCTAGAGTTGATAAAACACGAATTCACACAACAAATGGGGAAACTCTCCCCGTTAAAGGAGGGGGAACCATTGAAATTTCAAAATCATTACGACTCTCTAGATGTCTTTATATACCATCACTATCACACAAGTTATTATCCGTCAGTCATGTTACGAAAGAATTAAACTGTGTGGTATTAATGCACCCCACTTTTTGCCTTTTGCAGGATATCAGAACGGGGAAGATCATTGGGCGTGGTACTGAAAGACAAGGACTCTACTACGTTGATGAAGTTACTCAACATGGTTCTGTTCTACTCACTCATGGGTCCAACGATAGGAAAGCTTGGTTATGGCACAGAAGATTAGGCCATCCATCCGCTGGTTATTTGAGACAATTATTTCCGCACTTATTTCCTAATAATAAAACTTTCCATTGTGATACTTGTATTTTGGCTAAGAGTCATAGACAAACGTTTAAACCTAATGATACTCGAGTTGATTCTCCTTTTTCGTTAATTCATTCTGATGTTTGGGGTCCTGCAAAAATTGAAGGGGGACAAAATTTTCGTTATTTCCTGTTATTTATTGATGATTGTACTCGTATGACATGGACTTATCTTTTAAAAACTAAGTCTGAAGTGTTTACTAAGTTCACATCGTTTTGTAACATGGTCAAAACTCAATTCAAACAGGACATACAAATTCTCCGATCCGATAATGGGGGAGAATTCTGTAATACTTCCATGAAAAACTTTTGTCAAGAGCGGGGAATCATTCATCAAACCTCGTGTGCTCACACCCCTGAACAAAACGGGGTTTCAGAACGCAAAAATCGATTCTTGTTGGAAATCACTTGTGCTCTAATGCTCGAATCACAAGTCCCAAAGTCTTTTTGGCCAGAAGCAGTTGTCACTGCCACATACTTGGTTAATCGTCTCCCAACCCGAGCTCTAGATCTCAAAACTCCTCTCCAAACACTGTCACACTTCCATAAATTTCCTTCAAATCTAACTCTTGAACCTCGAGTATTTGGGTGTTCTATTTTTGTCCATATACCAAAAATAGAGCGTTCAAAACTTGATCCTTGTGCAGAGAAATGTGTGTTTCTGGGGTATGGTGTCAATCAACACGGGTATCGGTGTTACAGCCCGAGTCGGCGTCACATGTTCACAACAATGAACTGTGACTTTCTTGAAACTGAGCTCTTTTACCAGACCCATCTTCATGGTCACGCATTAAGATGGATGAGTTGGGCACCACCTATGAATGGTGTTTCTACTGTTACATCCACTCCGGAGACTGATAGTCCTGAAGAACCTGAAGACAGTACCACTCCCATCAACAATGATCCTCCTCAACTGATATCCGAGGTAAGTGGCTCTGAATCTCCGGATACTTCAAATAACTCTGATATGTGTGCTGATGAACAACAGGTCGAGACGGAAACTACGAGTGTGACTGAACCAGCTCGATATGATCTTCCACCTAGATCAACCAGGGGAATTCCGCCTAACAGATACTCACCTGAAAGAAGTTCAAGAGGGTCGAGATATCCAGTTGCAAATATCGCAAGAAGGAATTTAGTTCCGGAAGAAGCACTCAAGTGAAAAAATACCAACAAGTGTTGAAGAAGCACTCAAGTATAAAGAATGGAAAGAAGCAATTGGAACTGAACTTGAAGCCCTGAGAAGAAGTGAAACATGGGAAGAATGTGAATTGCCTCCAGGAAAGAAACCCGTTAAATGTCGGTGGGTGTTCACTATCAAGTATAAACCTGATGGATCAATCGAAAGGTATAAAGCTCGATTAGTCGCAAAGGGGTATACTCAGACTTACGGGATTGACTACTGTGAGACTTTCTCTCCAGTAGCTAAGATTGATACTATTAGAGTTCTATTCTCAGTTGCAGCAAACAAGGATTGGCCATTACACCAATTCGATGTCAAGAATGCCTTCCTACATGGAGAATTGAAAGAAGAAATTTACATGGAAGCCCCACCTGGAATTCATGATAGTTTCGAGGCCATGAAAGTTTGCCGACTAAAGAAATCTCTGTATGGTTTGTGTAACATCCTAGTTACGAAAAATAATGTTTGTAAGTATTTATTTATTTTTAATAAGTATTTGTTAGAATGTAAGTTTAAGAAAAGGACTAACTTGGTAAGAAATATAGTTAATTTGAGTTAAAAAGGATGAAGAATGATAATTATTTTGGTTAGATATTAAGTTAGTTAATTGTTGAAAGATGAGGGACTATAAGTGAAAATTCTGGAAAGTATATTTGGATGAGTCTGGAATTAGAATTCAACTTCCAGAATGTTGAAGAAGAAGATCGATTAGAAGGAGTGTGAGGAGAAAAGAGGGAAAAGCTTGATTAACCCGAATTGAAGCTTAAATTTCATAGAATTCATCAATTAGAACAAAGATAAGAAGATTGAGAACCTTAGTTTTTGGTTCTAGAAGGTATGATTTTATCCTTAATTTAATTTGATGAAATTGAGCTTATATTTGGTGTTATAACATCATTTAGATGTTTATTTGATAAGTAGAAGTGTTTAATTTGATTTATTTAGATAAATGATTATTTTGGGGATAATCATGAAGTTGGAAGAATTGATAGAATCAAGCTTGTTTATATGTTAATTTGATGTTAGTAATTTATAGAAAAGCTTAGAAGATTTAAAGATTTGTTATATGAATTTTGTAAAAAAATTCATATGTTGTAAGTTTTAGTGAAGAAGTGAAGAATTGGTTAGATGAACTAATCATTGTAAGAATTATGTTAAAATGATTAGTTTGAAGTATATAAAAGGAAAGAATTGAAGAAAGTTACTTAATTTGTAGTTTGGATAAATTGGGGATAGTGTTATCCAAGTTGTCAAACGGGTCGTTTAGACCGTTGAAAATGGCGAATGGGTAGGAGATGGGTAGAAGGAAGAATTTATTACTTGCAATGTGTTACTTGTGAGTTATGTAATGTGTGTAAGATGTTTATAATGTAAGTTTGTGCATTTGATGCCAAATGGGTCAAAAGACCCGAAATAGTGGCAACTTGGGTAGAAGTTGCCAAACATGTCTAGAAAGAGTTAGAAATGATTAGAAAGAGTTGTAATGAAGTTAATACATGTATTTATATGTATGTAAGATATATTTAAAGGAAAATTTGTGTTTTGGTATAAAAACGCAGATTTGGAGAATAGAAGTGCAAGGAGAAAGAGTCGTGTATGTTGTAATTTAATTCGACATCGAGGTGAGTATACTAGACTCATTTTCATATGGTTTTGGTGTTTAAAGTTTGTATTAATGTATTAAAGATTGCTAGGTAAGTTATTTCAAGTTATAGTTAGTGTTGTTAGCGGAAATAAGGATTTAAAGTGGCGTAAACTAACATGTAAGTGCAGGAAACGTTTGAAAAACGAAAATCAACCAGAATGAGCCCCGAATGCGTCGCCTGTGGGCTGAATGCGAGGCATTCGGAGCTCAGTGGCTGATGTGGTGTTTAGTCATGTTGAATGCGTCGCCTATGGGTCCGAATGCGTCGCATTCGACCCCTAGACCAGTTTTTAGTGTATTTTAAGGTGGTTTAAGTAGAGAAATGATATATTAACTTATCATTATGATAGAGAAGAATGGGGAAGACATTTACATGTCGATAAGAAAGAGAATCGACTTTAATAGTCGGAAATAATTAGAGTTAACTATGTATATACCGCGAGGGTATGTAATTGAGTTTTAATAGTCGGAAAGAATTAAGAACCAACTTTATATAGTTGGAAGAAGAGAAAGATGAGACTTGAATTAGTCTTGGTATATTTTGTAGTCAATGATAAAGTTATATTATTTGAGCATAAAATGAGAATTAAATCATAGAAGCTTTGTTATGATTGTTAGTTATATTATGGTGATTGTTATTGTTATGTTATTTATTATGTGTGTGAAGTATGTTATATATTGCTATAATGAAAAGAATGGTTAAACACGACAATTTGATTGTCGGGAAAGAAAAGAAGTTGACTTTCAGTAGTCGAGAAGAAGTAGCATTAACTTTACATACCGCGAGGGTATGTATAAGTGTTAGATATGACATTTAGTTGTCGGGAAAGTATAGAAGTAATAGATACGACATTTAGTTGTCGGGAAAGAGAAGAAATGATAGATACGACATTTAGTTGTCGGGAAAGAGAAGAAGTAATAGATACGACATTTAGTTGTCGGGAAAGAGAACAAGTGTTAGATATGACAATATAATTGTCGTGAAGAGAAAAGAAGCAATTGTATAGAAAGAAAGAATAGATTTTTAAAGTAGTCATGTTAATTAACATAATCATAAGGTATACTCACTAGCTTAACGCTAATATATTATGTTAATTGTATGTTTTGTAGGTAATCGAATTTAATGGCAAGGCAAGCTAAAGAAGAAGGGAAGGGGACCGTTGTAGAGATTAAATGTTTAAAATGTTTTTTGTAAGAGCTTCCGCTCCAAATTGTAAAATGAGATGTTAACGGACATTTGTCATTGACTAAAGAGATGAAATCAATAACACCTTAGAATACTAATTACATGTTTTGTAAAAAAAAAAAAAAAATTGAGTGTATTTGGTTCCGGGTGTTTCAAGTTTGAAGCAGTCTCCACGAGCGTGGTTTGGTCGGTTTACCACAGTTATGAAGAAATATGGCTATAACCAAATCAATTCCGATCATACTCTCTTTTTGAAACGAAGAGGTAAAATCATAACCTGTTTAATAATCTATGTTGATGACATGATTATTATAGGAGATGATTCGGAAGAAATGACAAAATTGAAAGCTAATCTTTTCAAAGAATTTGAAATGAAAGAACTGGGAAGACTCAAATATTTTCTCGGAATTGAAGTTCTAAGATCAAAATTAGGGATCTTTATTTTCCAGCAAAAATATGTCCTTGATTTATTAGCGGAGACGGGAATGCTAGATTGCAAACCTGCAGATACTCCCATGATTGCCAACCAAAAATTGTTCATGGAAGATGAAGCAGAACTGGCAGATAAAGAAAGATATCAAAGAACGGTGGGAAAGCTTATCTACTTAGCCCATACTCGGCCAGATATTGCGTATGCAGTGGGAGTTATAAGTCAATTCATGCACCAACCTCAAGTCCAGCACATGGAAGCAGCTTTACGGATTATCAGGTATCTCAAGGGACCTCCTGGACACGGTGTTCTATTCAAAGCAAATGGGCACCTGAAGATTGATGCTTATACCGATGCTGACTGGGCAGGCGAGAAAGGTAATAGGATGTCTACATCAGGGTATTTTACCCTAGTGGGAGGAAATGTTGTTACATGGAGGAGTAAAAAGCAAAAAGTTGTCGCCCTCTCAAGTGCTGAAGCTGAATTCCGAGGAATAGCACGAGGATTAGCTGAAGTCCTATGGCTGCGAAAACTATTGTCAGAAATTGGGTATCCCTCAGAAGAAGCCAGTAAGATCATGTGTGACAACAAAGCGGCTATCCACATCTCAGGAAATCCAGTTCAACATGATCGCACAAAACATGTTGAAGTTGATAGACACTTCATCAAAGAAAAACTTGAAGATGAGATTATCGAGCTTCCGTTTGTTTCATCAAAAGATCAGCTTGCATATATACTTACAAAGGCGGTTACCGGAAAGATCTTCGCTCACTGTCTTGACAAGTTAAGCATTGGAAATCCCACTACTTAGCTTGAGTGGGAATGTTATATTATAGAGGCCCAATCAAATGTAAGCCCAAGCCCGTATGTGGGCTTGGGCCCGATAGGTTAATATTTCCTATAAATAGGTTTCATATGTAATCGTTGTTAGTTGATGAAATATTAAAATTCTTCCACAAAACCCAATTACTAATTTCTACAAATACATCATATACCTCTCTTTATATTGGCTTTTATCAATAACCTATCCCGTCATAAAATATAATATTGTTTTCATATAACAATAATTCTTTTGGCACGAGGAAGTAAAAAAAATCTCATCACCTAAATAATATAAAGAGTAAATTAAAAATTGTTCCTAAGTATTATCTTAAAATACCGATGTTGTCTTTAAGTAAAAAAAATTTATGCTAAATTTTTACTTAGGGAACTATTTACATTTCATCCCTAAATTCTAAAGGACATCAGTTTTAAAGACTAAATATATAATTAGTTAATCATGATTTTAACGGCAATTTTAATAAACATTTATTATTTATTATAGGGACGAAGAAAGTAATTACTTTCCTTAAATGAACATGTGTTGTAATTTTTTAAACTTTGAAATGAAATCGGTTATGTAGGATAAATTCTAGAGGCTAATTATGTAATAAACTCTAATGTAAACATACACTGGAACCAAGTGAACAAGACACGGTCTTTCTACCAAGTCATGAAATAGCAAAAGATATTATATATATATATATATATATATATATATATATATATATATATATATATATATATATATATATAGGGTGAGGTTCGGGTTAGAACGGTCCAAAGTATAGGAACGCTAAGAACCAATGCTGACCGTCCGATTAAGGTGATGATCAGTAGTAACCACTTACTACTGATCAGTAGTAACCAATTACTACTGATCAGCAACAAATTCTGGCCGTCCGATTAAAATTTTTATATCAAACCTCGCAATGCTGATCAGTAGTAAGTGGTTACTACTGATCAGTAGTAAGTGGTTACTACTGATCATCACCTTAATCGGACGACCAACATTGGTTCTTAGCGTTCCTATACTTTGGGTCGTTCTTACCCGATCCAATTACTATATATATATATATATATATATATATATATATATATATATATATATATATATATATATATATGGGGGAAATGAATATGGGGCTGTTACACATTTAAGCTTACATGCGAAACTCATTAAAAACTATGTCGTTTTGTGGTTTAAATGTTTTTCAACGCTTGATTTGTCCAATATTCATCAAGGGAGAGGTGATCCCCAAAATGCAGGGGGTCATTGTTTATTATGAAGAAGTTATAAAAAGTGACTTCGATAGATGCCCAATGATGACAAAAAAACTTATATTTTTGAAACACACGATTAATGAAGAAAAAGATGTGAATAGATAAAAATTTGTAAAGTTAGTTTAATAAATATGATTAAAATTTTATAGATTTGAAGAATTTTTAACAATACGACATATTTTTTGATGAGTTTTGCATGTAAGCTTACATGTGTAACAGCCCCATATTCACTTTTCCATATATATATATATATATATATATATATATATATATATATATATATATGGGAAAAGTGAATATTGTGCTATTACACATGTAAGCTTACATGCAAAACTTATCAAACAATATGTTGTTTTGTTAAAAATTCTTCAAATCTATATAATTTTAATCATATTTATTAAACTAACTTTACAAATTTTTATCTATTCACATCTTTTTCTTCATTAATCGTGTCTTTCAAAAATATAAGTTTTTTTTTTATCACTAGGCATCTATCGAAGTCACTTTTTATAACTTCTTCATAATAAACAATGACCCCCTGCATTTTGGGGGTCACCTCTCCTTTGACGAATATAGGAAAAATCAAGCGTTGAAAAAAATTTAAACCACAAAACGACATAGTTTTTAATGAGTTTCGCATGTAAGCTTACATGTGTAACAGCTCTATATTCACTTCCCCCTATATATATATATATATATATATATATATATATATATATATATATATATATATATATATATATATATATATATATATATATATATATATATATATATATATATAGAGAGAGAGAGAGAGAGAGAGAGAGAGAGAGACCCCCTTTTAATCATGAGTATTTTCAACCCAACCATCATCTATAGTGTTTGGAGTAAGGTTGTTAAGATCGGGATTCTAAGATCGTTTTCGTCTTCGTAAGATCGGAATCGTAAGATCGGATCGAGATCGTAAGATCCTACTAAAATAGGTTTTTATCATATTAATGTAATCTATGATGGGTTAATGCACTCCAGGGTCACTCTACTATTCCAAATAATCCGGTTCTGTCATTGAACAAAAATAAAATATAACACTTTCATTCTACTATCAAAAAACTTTAAAACCACTACTTTTTATTTGAAAACGGATTAAGTTCATCACGTGGGTCCATTTCAACCGGCTAGGAGGAGGTCACCTTCACACAAACACCAAAATCATTTTCCATGTCATTATTATAATTTCACCCTAATTCCACATCACTATTTCCATCTCAACACCTCCTTTTATAAATTAGGTTTTTCCTTTCTCTTTCTACCTCCCTAACCAATCCAATAACAATACTAAAAAATCCTACCAAAACCTAAAAAAATATCTCAATAATAATTAATGATCCGTCGTCGTTTTGAAATTTTATCAAATCGGATTTCGATAATACGATGTCGTTTTAGAAATGAAAAAAATCAGACGAAATTCGGCCCAATTGAATCCTTACCTTGATGATGATCCAACGACGTCGTTTTGTAACCAATCGGCGGTGGTGTTCGTAAAGCATATCTGGAACTGAAATTCCTTATCATATACTCATTCTCCATCTCCTCACCACCATTTTCCATCACTCCTTCATCGAAATTCAACGCGTAATCAATCGGATCATATTGGAACTTATTATGACAAGAGCTTTTATTCCGATTGAACCGGCGAATAAACGTCTTCCATTTCGGACCGACGACGATCTCCGACCACTCGCGAAGCTTTTTTAACGCCGTGATGCCACGTGACCAGAGAGTATTATCGGAATTGGTGAAATTTGGTGAGGATGTGTTGATTTTCTGCCATTTGTAAGGAATATGGAAACAACAGCGGCGGTTGAAGGAGTGGAATTGTGATGATGGAGATGGTGGTTGATCTTCAGTTGTGTGACAACCGTCTAAACTAAGGTCGAGAACGCTAACTTATAACTTCTAAGTGTTTATTTTGATGCCCGACATGACTAATTTTATGTGCTATGTGGTTACGTAGACATAACTCCTTAAGCTAAGCTCGTTGTAACTCACACAAAACTTTTAACGTAGGTTTACGTTACTTAAACTTTTAATGCGT
Source organism: Senecio squalidus (assembly GCA_910822075.1). Classification (NCBI taxonomy): domain Eukaryota; kingdom Viridiplantae; phylum Streptophyta; class Magnoliopsida; order Asterales; family Asteraceae; genus Senecio; species Senecio squalidus. Next base: position 26,450,714 of record CAJVGC010000592.1, read on the forward strand.
GTGTCTCGGAAACGGAATCGGAATCGGAATCAAACCAACAATTGAACTCTAAAATACTATGAATACATACAAAGAACTTTCCTAAGTTCACTTGAAATCAATCGGGAACATTAAAGAACAAAAATCGAAAATTCCGCTGAACCAGCCATTCAGCCAACGGCTGGGCTCCAGCCGGCGGCTGAGATCCTCCAGCCGGCTGCTGAAATGTTCTGGTCAGCTTTTTGGTGACTCATTTCTGCATGTAACACAAACATCACACTTGTCCCAACCCGAGAGGACCCCCATTTTTGGCAGTATTTCAACCCCCAAGACACTTACACCCCCACTTGCTTCATTTCTCTCACAATTCCAAACACAAATCACACACTCAAAAACACACACAAACATTTACCCCATTCTCTCTCAAACTCACTCTCATTTGCAGCCCCTCATCACAGTAAAAATCACCATAAAACACACTAATTTCACCATTAAAAACTTCCATTAATCAAAGGTATCAAGGAGCTTGCACCAAGACATCATCTCTACCGTTTTGAAGCCGAAAAACACCACCTAGTCACTCTGAATCATCATCCTTACACATTCCTTGGGTAAAAACACTTTCTCCTTACTGTTTATACATAAATAACTCATTGCATGTACGATCCATCACTTAAAAACAAGTTTTTATGAAGTTTTATAACGATTTTTCTACAAAAACGGGTTTGAATAAAAGGTTACTTAGATCTATGTATTTGTGGCTAAAAACCCAAAAGAAACTGATATTTGAACACATATATAAGTACTCTTGATGAATATTCAGTTGCATGTCGAAATCTAGCTCAAAAACGCTTAAAAACGCAAAAATGGCAAAACAAGAAAATCTGTCTCGGCAATTCAGCCGCCGGCTGAATAGGTCTGTTCACAAAATTGTATTTTGAAATTTTAACGGATAAATCGAGACACATATACTTTTCACAGTTTATAAACATAATATAACAGATTACATATTTGTACTTTGCATGATAAGATGAGGTATTTAAATAACTAATTCATTAATTATAACGATATTTAATGATATTTTATGAATCGTATTAAGCGGGAAAGTGGATAGGAAATTTTGGACATAAATTTTGTAGCGCGGAAGCGCTGCCCAAATTTTATTGGACATACTTATAACACTTAAACAACAAACCATTCGTTGACTAACGAGTTCAAAAGCTAACGAGTTATATACTTACACGAAAACTTGGGTTATAATAGGATTCCGGTGATTCCGAGCACCTTCGAGCAATTCCGAGCACTCTAGAAACCTTCGCAAACAGTGAGTTACAAACCCCTTACTCTTTAAACGCTTTTAATACTTTTTGGGGTGAAATGCGAGTCTTAGGCTTAAACACTATTTAAGCTGATAAACACTTTGATACTTGAATGCAAAACGAAAACTATTTGATACTCGAATGCTTTTATGAAAACACTTGAATACTTTGAATGCTATAACGAAAACACTTGTACACTTGGGAAAGCCATTATGAAATACTTTGATATCTTGAATACTTATATGAAAAACTATTTTGTCGGCATTGTTGAGGGTTTGCCAAGAATGTCGAGGACACGAAAGCTATATTTGCCAATGACTAAAGCAATCGATCGTCATGTTGCGGACTTTGTACAACATGGACGTGAGAAACCATTGAAAACTTCCGAAAACTACCAAGGACATTAGTTGCTATTAATCCCTTTGGAAAGGACCGTTAGTAGATATGGATAGCGCTATTAGGGTAGATTGACCCTCACCACAACGACTTATAACGATGGTGCATAATACTAAATAGGTAGGCTTTAGGCTTAGCAACGATCATTGGGCAAAACTTAGGATTGTCACATAGTCGCACTATGTGGTCAATGCCTATAAACACAAATGCTATACTCTATACATTTTTATGTGATGACTATTTTTGGATGCAATACTCTATGCATGGTTATGCGATTACAATTTGAAAACTTATGCTTTACTAAAACTTGTAGCTCACTAACTACGCCTCCCGAAAGTTAACACTTGACTCGTATTTTCAGGTAACGAGTAAGCTAGCTGATGACTTATTGCTTTTGGGTGAATGACTTCAAGAACGGGATGGGTTTGGGTGGTTTGGTTGAACACCCCATTTTGATTCGGATATGTAATCTACATTTGAAACTACTATGTAAAACTTTGATGTAACTTTTATTTAATATAACTTGGCGTTTATCTATATCTTGCTATCGAATGCTATTGCTCTTCACATCCTGTATTCCGCTTTAGCGGGGTGTGACAAGTTGCCATGGATTAATTAGGGGAGTGAGGTTTAATATCCAAAATAAATATCTTATCTCATGACGGATTTAATTAAAAACACGTTGGTTGCCACGTAGATTATTAAGCCACGTCATCCGGTAAAATTAACTGGTAACGTGCTATAACCAATAAAGTGATGATTTTAAAGTTTTTTTGATAGTAGAATGAAAGTGTTATATTTTATTTTTGTTCAATAACCCAACGGGATTATTTGGAATAGTAGAGTGACCCTAGAGTGCATTAACCCAATCTATGATTCATATAATAGCTAATAATATGTTAAAATCATTGATTTCTTACTGTTTGAACTTAATGAAACGGGTATAGTAAAATTTATATAGATATAGATTACTTATTTGAATAAGGCCCTTGATCGAGGGCCTTGGTGGTAGTATAAGGCCCTCGATTAAACACATGTTAACTCCAGTTGAGCCATCGGTACTTATATATAGATCTATATGGGTTTTACAAACCCTCATCCCTCATTATGCGCAGAGGTGTTATTGCCGCTATATTTATCTCGTAACTACCTTAGTTGAACACACTAAGGCAGAGGGTTATTGTTGCCTTTATCTTGTTGCCTTTATTATATCGTAAGGATCAGGTGTAGATGATTATCTAAGATTGTTGCATATATCTTACGTTGCTTATAAATCAAGATATTATTTATTTTACTAATGACTTTTAAATATATTTTAAACGGGTCAAAATCTTCAGATATTATGTTTTTATAAAAATGCGAATAACCCACCAAATTTATGTTGACGTCGTATTTTTAACGCTTTTCAAGAGGTTGAGTTTTGCATCGAATATGGAGTTACTATTTTTGCTTTGGATATTGTATGGACTTTCGAAGAGACTTAGCTAGACGTAGTTAGTTTCTAATTAGGCCATGATCTTATCTTATGTTGTTTTATTTTGTATTGTTGTAACTCCTAAACGTTATTTAATTTAAACTTATTGTTGTAGTATTTATTCGATGTAATACTTGGTCTTCTGATACCTAATATACTGTACACCTCGGGTTTCCGCATGAGCGGGGTGTGATAGAATTACTTTGTGAAAAATGATGAACCAGAGTTCTCAATTTATAGTGAAAAATGTAGCCGTTATAATGTCGTTAGTCGTCGTTTATAACCGTTATGTAGCCGTTGTGATTTATTAATATAAAAACGTTTTTAATTAAATCATTAAGAAGAATAATTAAGATATAAATTAGTTTAGGAACAATTTACAAAATAAAACATGATTAAGAACAATAAAGCTAATAACCTTATATTAAACTATTTATAAGGTTATATGTATACTAACATATAAATAAATATTAGTTAAAAATATTTATATTAGAAACTTTTAGAACACTATTAATTATGAGTTATAATAATATGAAAAATGGTTACTATACTAGATAACATAACAATATAACATATATTATTAATAGTCTAAATATATATTAATGGAGGTTATATTATAATATGTTTCATGAATTATATATTTTAACAAAAACATACCTTGATAAGTTACCTTAAGATAAATATACCTTATAATTGTTTAACCTCATTGATTAGAGTATATAACTTTCGTGTTGATAACGTGTTATAAATTAACTATTATTATGGTGTGATTAACAATATTATATGTAATCTTTAAAATTTAGAAAAAAAGAAGGAGATGAAAGGAAATTTAATATAACTTATGGAAGTGGATATTGGTGCATTTTGCTACTTCACACTAGATACATATTTATACTACAAATTTACATACTCATTTACCAATCAAAAATAAGGACTGGGCAATAGCATTGTAGATGGATTTAACATGCGTATTATCCATTTCACCAATAATTCATAACAAAAAAATGTTTAATTGATGAAATTTTAATTTTTGATATATATACAAAGTGTACACGTATAATTAACTATAGTAAGTGTGTTAAAAGTAGAAGACTACATTTAAAAAGATGTAAACTGTTCGAGTGATTTGAATAGCAAAAACATACTATTCAGTTTAAAACATAATATTTCTAACTGCATTAAATGAAGTTTTATGCTTTCGTAATTTTCTGCTAAAGTCACCCGAGTAAGAAACTCTATGCCGCGATCACTCATGACAGAAATTGCATATTAAAAAATTATTATTATTATAATTTATAGTTTTGATAAACATATCCGTATTATATTTAAAAACTAGATTATTATCCCGCGATAGCGCACAAAGATAAAAACTTGAATCGTAAACTTTATGTTTATATAGATGTTAAGTTACTATGAAAAAACAATATTATACATATAATAACATGAGTTAATTACATGAATCGTCCCTATGGTTTACTCCAAATTACGAATTTCGTTTCTAAATTTAAAACGTATCGTAAATCGTCCACTTTTAGAAACTAATTACGCTTTTTGTCTTTAATTTCTAACGGACGTCCATTTTAGGGACGAAATGTGTAATTAGTTTACGATGATTTTAACGGAAAATTTTAACAGACATCCATTTTAGGGACGAAATTCATTATTAATTTCAAAAAGTGGACGGTTTATGCAAAGTTTTAAACTTAGGGACGAAATCCATAATTTTAAATAAACCATAAGGACGATTTATGTAATTAACTCTAATAACATATATACCTTTACGTTTATACAATGTTGTTTATAGTTATAATAACATATTAATCTTTACGTTTATAACATGTTTTGATATTTTTTATTAGGAGATTTTACACCTTTACGTTTATACATATGTTTTGATATTTTTTATTAGGAGATTTTAAAAATAACAATAAGGTAAATCATAATCCAAATTGAGTTATTTTATAAATAAATTAGAATTTTTATTTTGTAAATAAATTAGAATTTTTATTTTATTTTATTTTTGTGGATATGGGAATAAAATAAAGAATGTAATTATTTATTGTAAAATGGTGTAAAATAAAAATAATCTTTGATAACATTATCAATTTGATTTAACGATTGAAATAAAAGAAGTTAACTTATTCAAGAGTTCTTATTTTGTCATATGACATTTAAGGCTGCTATTTTATTATATATTAGAGATGAAGATTAAAGATTAAAGATAGAGATTAGAGATATCATATATGCATAAAAATATTATACCTTAAAAATAAAATCTCTATAATTTAAATAACACTCCTTGTATTTTTGAAATCAACTCTTTTATGCATGTCTAAATTTTTTAATCATCACCACACAACTATATAAATAACAAAACTCATAATTTATTAAAAACAATTTGGAGGGTCTACCTTGTCCGGGATGACAAAATTTGTTTCTGACATCAATTAATTTAGTTAAGTCGGTTGATAAAGAACAAGGAAAGGAGATATTGCTTGTATAAGAAAATAAACACGCCGGATAAAATACAAGAAATAATTGACATAACCAACGAATAATCATAATTTATAAATAGTAGAACATAAAATAAACACGAGATAAAGCATAAAAATAGACATTTTTTCCGTATATAGTAAGCACAATCGCTTAAAGAAAACACTTTATTCTTATGTATAAAATAGGCTATAATCTATAAACGCATGATTTATGCAAAAATCCCAAAAATCACCCCCTATAGATGAAGTTCAAAAATAAAACAGAGATGCCAAAGATGTAACCAAAATGCACAAACAACCCAACCTTCCCAATCTTGCAATAACTACATAAACGGAAGTGTGATCATAGCCTTGGGCAAGGATGATAAGTTCAGCTGCGGAAGCGAAACCATAGAAGATGATACTAGTAACGGCTACCATGATGGCACAAGGGTGTGTACTGAACGGGAATCCAGCATTCCCTTGTGACTTGATTTCGGTAAAAGCAAGTAAAGCAGTGACAGTGAAAGTAAGTGTTGATTTAGGCATGATTACCAAAGGTTCCTCCCCAAATACAGATCGTGTAACGTTATGGCAAATACGACCAACTGGTGGACCTACAAGATGGTGTATTAAGGCTGCTTCCTCAAATACAGAACGTCTAACGTTATTGCAAATACGACAGACTGGTAACACTACACGTTGGTGTAGTAAGGCTACTGCTTGATCGAGATTGTGAGCAACTGGTAGCACTACACGTTGGTGTAGTAAATCTACTGCTTGCTTGAAGTTGTCACCAATGAAAGTGAAGAAAGAAGAGCTGGTGAATAATGTGTTCCTATTCATGATTTCTGCTGGTGCTCCTTCAATGTCCGTAGCAGCTCCGGGTACCGGGTTATCGGTTTGGAACATGCTTGAGTTTTCGAAATTAGTTTGTTTGAAGGAGGATTAAGAGAGGAATATAGAGATTATTGTTGGTTATGACTTGTGAAAGAGGATCTGTCCGAATTTATTGAAGAGTCAAAGGCCTCATTCTTCTAGATGAACATAACAAAAATGGGCAATCACTATCACAGGCTCGGTGGCGACATTGACCGTAACAAGTACAACATGGAATTTAACAAAATAAATAAAGTAAAGAGTAAATTACACCGTTGGTTCCTATATTTGTACCCAAATCACTAGTTTGAGGTTTTTTTTTGAAATAATTACGTCATTAGTCCCCATTGTTGTAATTATGTTACGCCGGTGATCCAAAATATTAACGTCCGTTTATTTTTAACGATTTTTTCAGCACATGACTTGTACACGAGGGTATTTTTGTTATTTCACCTTTAACCTACACTTTTAACCTTTTCCCTTTCTCTCACCCTCACATTTACCAACCACAACACCTTTCTTCCCCATTTTCCATTTCTTTTAAACAAGATTCACATCCAAATTCATCATAATAACAAATTTTTTTGCTAACCAAATTCATAATAATAACAACAAAACTAACCAACATCTTTAAAGATAATTGCAACAATGTTTTACTCAGTTTGGCCGGAGGAGAGACGACGACGGCGAGGAAGAACTGGCGGCGGACGACGGAGGCGAGGAAGAATCGGCGGCGGCACATGACATGGTGATACAACCGGCGGCGACGGCGACTGTTTCGAGTTTTTGTTATGGATCCCTTTTAAAACGGTGTCGTTTAAGAAATCATCCTCGGATAGAGATTCTTCCAGTTCCACCATTATCATTTAGCTTTTGTTGTCTATGAGTTGGTTTGAAGCAGTGAATAATTCAGTCATTGAAATCGGTTGTTAATTTTATGTTTATGATTTAGCTTTTCGGAATTCGAAACATGTTTAATTTGATGTTTATGAGTCAGTTTGAATGAGTTAAGAAATGATCTTATTTATTTATCTGGCTAATTTGGTGTTTATGAGTTTGGATTGAAGCAACATTGTGATGTTTGTGAATTTGGATTTTAAGAGAGAAAAAGAGTTAGAGTGAGAGTGACTATTGGTGTTAATAAGATGAGTGAGGGTGGTTAAAGAGTATAATGCCCTCGTGTGGAGGGCACGTGACATGGTTTCCGTCAAATATAGACGGACGTTTGAAAAATGGACCACCGGTGTAACGGATTTACAACAATGGGGACTAATGGCGTAATTATTTCAAAAAAAGACTCAAACTAGTGATTTGGGTACAAATATAGGGACCAATGGTGTAATTTACTCTAAAGTAAATCTAAATGGATAAACCTATTAATTTCTATTTTTTTTTTTATCATTTCCCTTAAATTAAATGGTAGATAATGATTTTTTATATGTCTTAAAAAACTTTTAAAAAATGTATTACGAATAACTTCGTTAACAAAATGTGATTTTATGTTTGGCTCTTTAGTTGGCACTAAATGTGTGAAACTTGTTTTCTTAACAAATATGAACACAATAATATTTCCAATTAACCTTAACCTTTTGGTTTAACTTATGTTTTCAATTTATAATAAAAACTTGTTCATACAGTATAATATGAATAGACATTCAATAAACAAACAAAAAAAAAAAATATATTTGATAAATATAATAAGAGAAGTGTAATTGTTACCCGTATTAAATTAGAAATATATAAAGAAGCATTTATTTGGATGGCGACTAGCTAGCGAGCAAATGCCAAAAAAAATGACGACTAGCTAGCGAGCAAATGCCAAAAAAAATGACGTTTTTTTTCTTTTTTTTTATGGATATTGGAGAGAGTCAGAGATATATCACCCCTCCATACCTCACTCCAAGGCTAACTTTACACTTACCCCCCTTCGTACCTCTTCACGCTTGCAACAACATCTTGCACCTTTGTAGAAAGTACGGACCATTTAACATAAAATAGAAAACGACTCTTTCTTATCAACAAAATTTGGGTAACATATTATATAGTTAAGTTAAATGACTATTAGAACCAAGGTTCTAAAAAGCTTTTTATGACGTGACTTGCCTTCATGAAAAAATGCAACACGTCTTTGTTAGGCGTAACGTCTAAAAAACGTGTCAAGACGTGTTATGACGCGACGCGTTACGAAAATTTAGAAAAAAAAAAAAAAAAAAAACCTAAAAATAGTTTGAAATGACTATAAAGATCATTTAATTGTATATTGGTAACTATATCTTAGATTAGATTTATATTAAAACGTGAAAACAACTATTTTTTATAGTTATATAACTTAAAAATAGTAATAACAAATAAAAAATCATATATAAAATTATAAAATATATAAAAATTATACGAAATTATTACGCCTTGAAAAACGTCATTTCTCATCATGTCTTGAGATTTGACCATGCCGCCACGTCACGCCATCTATTATTCACGACCTTGATTAAAACAAAGGAACTCAAAGTGGTAATAAATAATCAATTATTTAATCACAACTATATGATAAGTATACCGAAGAATGAAGATGTCTCAATTGTTTGTTCTTAAAGTTTCGTTGTTCTTCTTGTGTTTTTTTTATTTCTTTGTACTTTTCTATATTCATTGTTAAGAACAATAAAGATTATGATTGACAAAACGGCAAATGGTCACCGGTGACAAGATACTACAAAAATAAATTGCTCATTCTACTGAATTTGACTTTAAAATTAAATTAAAACTGAAAAATTTGTAACGATGAAGATCTTGAATATATATTTCATTCATATAGTATGTAATAATTTGGTAAAAGAAAAAAATCATTATGTCCACAATACACCAGCAAATATCGCCTCTCTTTATATTGACTTTTATCAATAACCTATCCCGACATAAAATATAATATTGTTTTCATATAACAATATTTCTTTTGGCGAGTAAAAAATATCCCTATCACCTTTCCTAAATTTTAACTCAAAATGTCGATGTCGTCTCTAAGTAAAGAAAAATTACGCTAATTGTTTACTTAGGGAACTATTTAAATTTCATTCCTAAATTCTAACAGACATCAAATTTAAAGACGAAATGTATAATTAGTTAACCATGATTTTAACGGTAATTTTAACAAACATCTATTATAGGGACGAAGAGAGTAATTACTTTCCTTAAATGGACATGTGTTGTAATATTTTAAACTTCAAAACGAAATCCGTTATATTGGATCAATTTTAGAGACTAATTATGTAATAAACTCTAATGTAAACATACCGTCTGAACCAAGTGAACAAGACACGGTCTTTCTACCAAAGTCACGAAATAGCAAAAAATATTATGAGAGAGAGAGAGAGAGCGCCATTTACTCATGAGTATTTTCAACCCAACCATCATCTGTAGTGTTGGGAGTAAGGTTGTTAAAATCGGAATTCTACCTATGATCGTTTTCTTCTTCGCAAGATTGTATCGAGATCGTAAAATCCTACTAAAATAGGTTTTCATCATATTAATATAATCTATGATTCATATAATAGCTAATAATATGTCAAAATTATTGATTTCTTACTATTTGAATTTGATGAAACAGATGTAGTAAAATTTATATAAATATAGATTACCTATTTGAATTAAAACTGATATTACATGTTTTCCTTAGGTGAACTAAAATATTTTATAAAAAATTACTTCTTTAAATGTTTTAAACAGTTAGACAATATATTCTTTTGTTTATTTTAACAAACTTAATTTATTGATAGTTTTTTCTTCTCAAATTCTAGAAAGATAGGATAAGATCGTACAGAGATCCTAAGATCTTAAGATCAAGATCGAGATCCCGTTAAGATCCTTTGACTTTTAGATCTTATGCAGGATCGGGATCTTAATAACCTTTATCGGAACATTCATATCTATGACATAATCAAATATATACATTTATTATATGTCAATATCTTTTCATTATATCTAATGCATTTACAAAATATTTTATACTTAGTTGAGTCACATAGATTAAAAACAAACTTGAGAAACTAAGAAGAGCGAAAATAAAGATTAAAGGAAGAAAAAACAAATAAAAAATGAAGATCAAGAATTCAAAAGAGTTTTACACACCTTTATTATTCCAGTCATAACTTAATTACAGGAACTTTGATTTGAATAACTCAACTTGGAGAAAAACCTAGACACGTATAGCAACAAATTATACTGCATGGAAAAGTTTTGAAAGGGCTATATGGCGTATCAAGACTGGTTTTCATACACCATATGAACTAGAAAATGAAATTAACAAAAAAAATAAACTCATACCGTACATGGATAACTTGTCAACACGACATATAGACGATCGACCAGAAATATTTATTTAAGAAAACCCAACATTCTATCAACCATTCCCTTCACTCAACTTCTAGGTTTTCCACAAAGGTTTCCATTCGACTTTAGAGTTGGATAATACAAGGATCGAAGCTCGGATTATAGATTGTTCTTAAGTTTAATTTGGTTTGTTACAATAAACATGTTTAGCTTAATTGTTTTCATATTTCATATATATATATACATACTATTCAGGACTAGGCTGGGGTAATGTATAATGGTGATGATGTCGCTGATGCTTTTGTTCGGCATTTTGATACTTTTTTGGGGACATCCGAAAGTATTGAGGGAGATCTGGGTATTGCGGGTTTGTTCACAAAGGTTATTCCAATGGCTAAATCGTGTAGTATGACTCGTGAGGTGGTTAACTCGGAAATAAAGGATGCTATGTTTGCGATAGGGGAGGATAAAGCGCCTGGTCCGGATGGTTTTACATCGGCATTTTTTAAGAAGGCTTGGACTGTGGTTGGCGATGATGTATGCTTGGCAGTAAAGGAATTTTTTCGGAATGGCAAAATGTTAAAGGAACTTAATAGTACTATTCTTGCCTTAATTCCAAAAGTTGCTTCTCCTGTTAAAGTCACCGATTTTAGACCAATTTCGTGTTGTAATGTTTTGTATAAATGCATTAGTCGCATTATTACAAATCGTTTAAAGGAGGGGTTGGAAGACATAATTAGTGAAAATCAATCGGCTTTTGTTCCGGGTCGTAGTATTGCTGATAACATTCTTTTATCGCAGGAGCTTGTTAATAACATTATTTTATCGCAGGAGCTTGTTAAAAATTACCATATTAAGAGGGGAACCCCGAGATGTGCGTTTAAAATTGATATTCAGAAAGCATACGATACGGTGAACTGGGTTTTCTTGGAATCGATTTTGGTTGGCTTTGGAGTTCCTCGATTAATGATTAAGTGGATTATGGAGTGTGTTACGTCTACGTCTTTTTCTATAAGTGTAAATGGTAATCTCCATGGTTTCTTTCGAGGAAAAAGGGGTTTAAGACAGGGGGATCCTCTATCTCCGTATTTGTTTACAATGGTTATGGAGGTGCTTACTCTTCTTTTGAAAAGACGGGTTCGGGATGCAGAGTCTTTCAAATATCACCCTAAATGTGATAAACTAAAATTAATAAACTTATGTTTTGCGGATGATTTGATTATGTTTTCGCATGGGGTTCGCCAATCTGCTTTGGTTCTTGTGGAAGCGTTAAATGAGTTTAGGCAGCTGTCAGGTTTAGTTCCTAGTATTGCTAAAAGTACTGCGTTTTTCTCTTGTGTATCTGACAGGGTTAAAGCGGCTATTCTTGATGTTTTGCCTTTTGATGAGGGTACTTTTCCTATAAAGTATTTGGGGGTTCCATTGATCTCTTCTCGGCTTTTAATTGAAGATTGTGTCTCTTTGGTTGAGAAGGTTAGGAAGCGTATTAGTGACTGGCGGAATAAATCTTTGTCTATTGCAGGGAGATTACAGTTGGTGTTATCAGTGTTGTCTTCTATGCATGTCTACTGGGCGTCAGTTTTTATCCTTCCTAATTCTATTATTAGTGATATAGAGAAACTGTTGCGTGGGTTTTTATGGTGTCAAGGGAGTCTAAAACCGGGTAAAGCCAAGGTCTCGTGGGTGGAAGTGTGTCGGCCGAAACATGAAGGAGGTTTGGGTATTCGGAATATTTTTGATTGGAATTCTGCGTTGATGTGTGTTCATATCTGGAATATTTTGACACGAAAGGATTCTTTATGGGTTAAATGGATTCATTCTTATTATCTTGATGGTAGGAATTTTTGGGAAGTCTCGATTAAAGCTAATGCAAGTTGGTCCTGGAGGAAAATATTACTATTAAGAAATAATGTCCGTATGCATTTCCGGAGTAAAATTGGTGATGGAAGGTCTATTTCGGCTTGGTTTGATACATGGTGTGAGCTAGGTCCTTTACATAAAGTTATTTCTAATCGTGATCTAAATTCAGCAGGCTGGAATTTTCAAAGTAGGGTTGCGGATTTGTTATCAAATGGGTCGTGGCGATGGCCGATAAACTGGGCTCGGAAATACCCGGGTTTGTCGCAGCTTCCTGTTCCGAGCCTTACTAGTTTGCGAGACAGGTTAGTCTGGGTAGATGCAAATGGCGCTGAAGTCGGGTTCTCGGTGGCAGGAGCATGGGATGTTTTTCGTGATCGGGCTGATGTCGTGGCTTGGCGTGATGTGGTTTGGTTTCCAAAGGGGGTTCCGAAACATTCTTTTTATGTCTGGCTTCTTGTGCTGCGGAAACTAAAAACTCAGGATAGGTTGCATGATTGGGATAAGTCAAACAGGTTTAATAGTCTAAATTGTCTATTCTGTGACACTGTTCCTGATTCTCATACCCATTTATTTTTTGAGTGTACTTTTTCAAAGGAGGTTTGGAAAAAGGCATGCGTAGAAGCTAATATCCCAATTCATCTGCCTTGTTTTATTGATGTCATCGAGTTTTTGCTATCTCGTGCTAAAGGGTCTGCGTGGGGATTAGCTGGTAGATTGATGTTTGGTGCTGCGGTTTATTTTATTTGGCAGGAAAGGAACAATCGGATGCATAATAAGGGGTCCAGAAGTGTTGATCGGCTGTTTGATGTTATTCTTAACTCGTGTCGGTTAAAAGCCTTGTCTATTCGGATTAAGAATATCGCTAAATGGAAGGAGGTTTGTTTCAAGTGGAAGGTTGGTGACATGCTTGGAGATTAGTCTGCTAGTTTGTTTTGTGTTTCCGTTTTGCGGGAGTGGTTTTTTGTGGCTTTGAGTCCAGTTGAAAGCCTGTTTTCAGATGGTTTTTAGAAGATATAGTGTCTTCTTGTTTTGTAATTTTATTTATATCAGTTTTGCCGGGGTATCGTCCCCTTTCAGCGAAAATATATATATATATATATATATATATATATATATATATATATATATATATATATATATATATATATATATATATATATATATATATATATATATATATATCTGATTATGGAATAATACCTTAGGTATTTTCCTAGAAGTATGAATCCTAGTTTACGATGAATTGATATTCAATTGTTTTCTCTTTTTTTAGGATAATGTAGGCAATATTTTTCAAGAAGAGACTTACTGTCGCACCTATCTTTGGGGGAAACGTAAGGTGAAATTGACGATCGGCATGAAACATTGATATGAAAATATAGAGAATTTATACTTTAGGCAGTAAAAGAAAAATCAAATGTATCATAACATCAATATGCTTTGCACAAGCAGAAACTTGAATCAAGAATAGATCCCACGACTTGGGTAATCAAAGGCAACATACACAAAAATAATCCAATGTAAATAAAAAAGTAAATAGAAATAAGATAAGTTTCGCCGAAAAACTAATGCCTCTTAAAGTCCTCCAGAATCCAGTCAGCCCAAGCTAGCTCCCTAAGCAGTGTCGTTACCTGAAAACAATACTAGAAACGTCAACATAAAGTTTGGTGAATTCTATAGGTTTTTAGTTTAAAAATATATTATGTTCGATCACGAAAAATATAGTTCAAACATAATTGAATAATCAGAAGTAAAAGTGACAAGTGCAAGTAAATAAACGTTTTTAGTTTTTAGATAATCAAGTTCCACAAGTTATAGATGATCGTCGAGCGAACTACCAAAGATATTACACCGTTCGACATAGTTGTTTCCATCTATATAGATAATAGTTGAACGAACTATCAGAGATAGTTCAACCGTTCAACATGTGTATTCCCACGTATATAGATAATAGTTGAACGAACAGCCACATATACTTTCACTTTTCAATGTCTTTGTTCGCACTAGATAATCGTCGAACGAATTAGGGGCGTTAGTTCTACCGTTCGACATGCAAATTGTTCTCGATAGTTAATCGAAAATAGTTTATCAAAAATCTCTGATCATTTTTACACTTGTATGTCCATCGGAAATAGTTTTTCCATAAATAGCATGTTTCTATAAATAGCAACTTTCTACTTTTAGTATGTTTCAAAAAATAATAAGTTTCTATAAATAACAGGTTTCTATAAATAACAACTTTCTATTTATAGTAAATTTAAAAATAGTAAGTTTTTAACAAAATTTAACCCAAAATAGTATAACAATAGAAAATAACAAAACAATCAATAAGAAATTCCAGTTTAGCGTATTCGTATTCGCGGTTTGGGTTTTGAGAATAAAAAAAGCAAGTTTGGGTTTTGAGTATAAAGATCGTTTTGGTGACAGTTGTTGCACTCACTAATCGAAAGAAGTTGGAGGATATACCGAATGTTGTGTTGCTTGAGAAGTGTTAGATGGTGATGATGAAAAACATACCAGATAAGATGACCGATTTGGGGAGTTGTACTTTAATAACGGTTTTGATGATAAAGCAAGAAACATTTTAAGAAATGTACTTAATTTGTTTACTTTATCGACGGTTTTGATGCACATGTTGAGAATAATGTGGAGGAAACAAGTGATGAAGATTGGATGGAAGTTTTCTTTTTGTTGGAAAGTGACGAGGATGATTATTTTGAGGTTTAACGGGGTTTAGAAGAGTTAGAACATGAGACATTTGTGTCTCGTGGAATTTAATAAACCACTCGAGTGAGTGAAATGTGGGAATACGGCACCAAATTTATTGAGTTCTCAATCTATCGCAAGTTTGAAAAAGACACTTTGATATGGTAAATCGTTTTTAGAGAATTGTTTAACAATTATAACAAAGAGATAGAAGCAGTGGAAGCAAAACTTAATCGTGATGATTCAGAGAGTGATTTTGATCCGGAAAGTGATTTGAAGGAGCTTTAATATTTATAACAAATCGGGTGCAACTTTGAAAACGGAAGAAGGTGAAAAAATTGAGTCTAGCACAATACACTCCATGGAGGAACTCTCTCATATGATGCATGAAAACCTCTGTAAATATAGTGAAATATTTAGAATCGTACGCCGGTTTGGGCCCCCAACTTAGAGCTTAAGGTTGTCTACTCATCGGGAGTATTCAGAATTGGAAGGTATGTCCAGTAAACCCATTGTAATTTTTAAAATTCTATTATCGGGATTAGGATAAATTTTTGAAAAGTTTAGGAGAGGGTGAGTGTGGTGAATGTTGGAGTGTCATTGCTACCCACGGGAGGTATATTTATCTTTCTCCACATGCAGAAAGTCGATGAAGAATGGTTGTGATCACCACGGGAAAAAGCGCAATGGATTAAACAGTGCGAAGAAATCGAATACTTGCATTATTTGTAAACAAGAAATGGAACGACGCACTGGTGAATCATAGTCATGAACTCAATGTAGGGGTGTTCAAATGATGGTGTTTTGGTTTAGCGGGGTTAATCGGTTTAGTTTATTCGGTATTTAAAAATATTTGAACCACCCGCTAACCAAACCGTGTGCTTGTTTCCCATGTGACTACTATCCTCTTTGCTTCATATCCCTACGCTCTGCCCCCGCTTGCTTTCTACATTCCGAAACCAATCCAAACCAGTCAACCAGACAGTATACAAGAAGCCCCTAGGTTAAGACAAAATTTAGGAGGTCTCGGTAATTCCAGAAGAAGACATTATATCTACTCAAACCTCCACCAAAATCCCACACTCCTTAAACAAACCTAAACCCTAGATTTGGACCCTAAATCGACAACCGAACGTATCCAATTACATCCCGAAACCTCTCACTATCCAAGTTACCTCCAAACATCCTTCTTTATCCCTTTAAAACACTTAAACAAACATTTCCCCGGCTAAACCTATTTCTGGACTGTTAAATAATAGAAATACGCTCAAACCATCAAGAATCATCGGAACACTACAGAACCGACATCCGACCTTTCAACATTTATCATGACACCCTAAAAGACCTAGGGAAATTTTCCAAGACATTATGTGCATAACTGAGTCGGAAACGAGCCATCTGGACACAAGAAAATGCACTGGAGACAACAACCCCCCCCCCCCCCCCCCCCCGACAGGAGGCCTTGGTCGCCGGCAGGGGAGGCCAACCCGTGTGCTGGCCAGGCAGGTGGTCAGGGTGGTGGTCAAAATTGCCTATAAATACAATTCAAATTTTCACCATTCAAAAAGACCACTTTACAACATTTCTGTTCCTTCTCTCTACTTTCCGCTAGATTAGTTTTGTGTAACTTGTATATTTTTAGTGTATTTTTCTAGAGTAGTTTAGTTTAGCATACGTGTGGGCAGAGTTGTAATCAACGAAGCTGTTTAAAGGTGGAGTTGTTGTAATCAAAGAAATAAATCAAACATTCTATTCCTCTATTGCGAGTGACTTATTTCCCTTACTTATATAATTAATGTTCTTGTTCGAATTTCAATTATGTTTGTATGGTTACTAGTTTCCATGCTTAGGGAGTAGTCGTATTAGTGTTTGTCATAATGTAGTAGTTTAGTTAATATTAGATAGTGATAATATAATTTGAATAAATGTATCATAAAAACCTTACTTGCAAGACCTCCTAGTAGTTAACGATTCATGGCAAACTATATGATGATATGTCATGCCAGTCACGTCAGACGCAAATATACCGCTCGTGGCCTTCATAACTTCGGTTATGTCGTAGAAAACAAAGTTAACCAACGTAGGCTGCCAAGTTAGGAAAATGATCTTTAAATAAAACCTAAGCGTAACTATTTATGCCTTCTAAGTGATACATACCCAATTGAACTTAGATAAACTAAAAGACTATAAGGGATTTTATAAAAATAGGTGAGCTAAACTTAAATAACTAGTAGTAGGATAATTGTTCAGGTGTTAGGAGATTAGGACAGAGACATTAACCAGTACAATTGAATTATACTCGAAGAGTCTAGACCTTTGTGATATACCAGTTATAGTCATCGGCCGATGATAATAACATCTGTAGGGGTCATAATACATACACCACAATATCCAGTTACTTTTAGATTCACAAATCAGTATCTATGAAATTATGATAAACGCTTCCTAATTACCCTGCTTGCTTATCTACTTAATTTAATATTGTTTAATTTATTATTTTGGAAAACCAAACAAAAACAAATCCCCCTTTCTATAAACTAATAAACTAAAAAAACTCTTTTAAAAAGTTTTAAACTTAGCTATGGTTAACTTATCAATTATTATTCTTTATAGTGGTTCGTAGATTTAGGTCTAGCTAATAAAAATTTAAATCACCGATACGTTTTAATCTGACACATTAGAGCGACATCATAGGGACTACACAAAGAAGAAAGGTGTGGGATACATCGACTTCTATATAGACATCACTTGAGTTTGGTTATAGCGAAACTAGCAACTCGTTAATAAAGTTTTTAATTGTTTGTTTTAAATTATATATTTTTTTAATTGTTTGTTTTACATTTAAAATTATGCTTTTAGTTTGTGTTTAGTAGATGATGACTGAAAGCTGATTAAACAATTAAGGATGGGTTTCTCTTGTTAACCCAGATGAGGTTTGGAATGTGAACGTGATGCACTATCCTATAAACGGATTATTCCGCTCATAACATGAGAGTTTTTCCGTTTTCTTTTTTTTCTCCTTTCTTATTATATTCTTTAGGTGTTACGTTACGTACCTTCACGAATATGTACAACTTGAGTGTAGGGAGAGGCGTAGAAAAAGAAGGCTACATATAGTTTACTTGTTCTTTGAATTCATCAAAAATAAAAAAAGTGAGTTATAAATTTTCATCAGAATCTTCTAATTTTTAACTAGGTCACCCAACACATTTTATACGTAACTCATATATTTATGAGAAGAGTCTTTAAAACATATATTTTAAATGCTCTGTTTTCTTTTTTATAGTGGTCGATGATGTGTAATAGACTTTATAACTTTGTATAAATATGTTTCGAGGCTACCCAAACGAGCATTGTATTAGGTTCTGTGTTGACATAGTGTGGGAAATTAGGTATAACAATTTTTGTATAGGTTACTCCTTTGTTGATATACTAGATAGATTATTGTCCCGCGATATCGCGGGTATGTAGACAAAAAATTGAATCGTAAACTTTATATTTATTAACTTGTTCTTTTAAGTTATTATGAGTATACAACGTTGCACGTATAATAACAAATATATATTTATGGTTATACACATGTTGTTTATAGCTATAATAACATATATACATTTACGTTTATACACATATTTTAATATTCTGTATTAAGAGATATTATAATAGTAATAATAAGGTAACTCATTTTTCAATAAGAGACAAATTTTATTGTAGTGGTGATGAAATTAAAAAAAATGCAATTATGTATTGTATAAGGGGGTAAATGAAAAAAAGATTTGATTATATCATCAATCTAATCTAAAGGTTGAAATCAAAATATCTAACTAATCCAACGGACCTTACTTTGCCACGTGGTATTTAAGGCCCCTCTTTTATTATATATTAAAGATTATTTGGGATTAATTATACTCCGTTCATTCAGTTATGTTTGTTCACTTTGATTTTTTTAAGTTTTTGTTCTTTAATTTGGATCTTAAATAATTTTGTTTGTGTTATATATTATTTGATGAAAATTATATCAATAGAAATATAAACTAAAACTCAATCTATTTATATATTTTGTATCAAATAATATATAACACAAATAAACTAATATAAGGTCAAAATTTAAAGATAAAATTTTTAAAAAAATCAAAATAAACAAACAAAATAAGACGTAGGAAATATCATTTAAGTAACTTCCTGTCTAATCACCGTAACATTCACTTTTAATGTTAAAAACTCCATTTATCATATGCTGCTAACATGTTTCTCTTTGAACTCTACTTAAATATATACACTTTCCATTTATGCTTACTTTTTGCTTTAATCGAGACTCGAGAGTTTGAACATGATTTTTACTGGTAGTATTAATTCCATGTGTCAATGGGGGTTTGTCCATTCGTAGGAGCTTGTTCTTCCTTATGGGAGGTCTTGGGTGTCCAAATAGATGTCACGGTGGCCCCAAATCATTAACATTGTCGTTCAAAAAAAAAAAATATTAATTCCATGTTTTCATTTATGTCAAGTCATTAGACCAATTTAATAAAGTGACCAATTTCCATTTCTATTTCCGAAAGGATTAATTAAACTTGGGGAGTGATCGATATTTTTGGATTGCATCAGGATCGGGTCGAAATTTCACTTTCAAAGCCATAATTATATTCACGGCACACATTTTTTGTTTCTATAAATATCTTTAATCTTCTTTATTTGTATTATGTATTATTATTATTATTATTGTTATTTGAAAAAGCTATTTTTCCACTAGGTTTAATAAAGCATATCTAAACTTATACTTATATAAAAATAAATATTCCCCACCTAAACCTTAAGGTATGTTATAACTTATAAGTGATGATGTAAGACTTATAATATATTAAACATGGAATATATATGCTTCAGTTGGCCATACCCATAACTGCTAATCCACTTCTACTACCAACTCTCATTACTTCATGCATAAAAACATGCATATTCAAGCATCGACCATATTGATCATATCAAACACAAACACAATGGTAGATCAAGAAACCAACGAAAACCCTAGTTCAAAACGTATCAAACAAACGATTTCGATTCCATTTTTATGGGAAGAAAAGCCGGGAACACCAAAACCCTATTGGAAACGCGTTAATCCCATCATGCAACTACCTCTTAAGTTGATCGCTTCGGTTCCATTTATGTGGGAAGAAAAACCAGGAACGCCACTTCCTGGCCCTTTCTCTGAAATGATAACGGAGCCAAAGCTGGCCATGGCTTCGTCATCACCACGTTTACAACAACACAACGAAAACAATCCATTTTATGAATCTGATTTTGATTCCAATCATGATCTTGATCGTGAACGTCAAGGTTTGGAATCAGAGCTAAGTGTCATTCATTACTCACCAAATCATGTGAAACCTCACAAAAACAATCCGTTTTGTGATTCTTCTGATGATGAGTTTGAAGAAGTTGATGACAAAGATTACCTTCATGCCCCTTCTTCGCCAGCTTGGGAAACCGAAAGTATTGCAAGCAGCTACACAACTGGTGTGACTACAACAAGCCTAGCTGGATCGTCGTTCTTGGAAAGCATGTTTCCGCTCTTAACCCCAAAAGTTGGTTTCTTGGAAAACATTGGTAGTTCAAGAGTTAGGCTTCCGCCAAAGAATTATTGTACTGAGATTGTAAGTTATGGTGCCGATAGAAAGCCACTAACACTTGGTGAGATGATTATGATGAGCAGAAGAAGAAGTTATCTCAAGAGGGCTGTTGAATCACAACAATACAATCACTCAACGGTAATTACTTTCGTTCTACTTATTTCCTACATAATAAATTATAGTTATCATACATTTAGTTTGATGGTCTCTGATATGCAAGGTGATTTGTGTATTGTATGGGTCAAAAGAGGCTCAGGATAAAATGGGTCATTTTCCGAAAATCACATGTTGGAAATCAAAATTAACAAGATCTTTATCAAACTAAAATTCAATAGAAATCTGAAAATACATACGAATTGTTCGTTACAATCGTTTCCTATTAATATACTACGAACCGGTGCCTTCCAACCATCGCAATGGTTCGGTGGTGGCGGTTATACGGTGGTTAATGGTGGCTAGACACACCCTTTCACAATTTCTCCTAATTTACGGTTTTGGTACATACACTAAAACTAATTAAACTTTTCTAATTAATAATTTGATTTTGTTATTGTATTTCCAACATTCCCCCTAATGACAAAATTAATTATTCCTTGTTCTTCATTTCTTCAAAGCTTGTCTATAGCAATGGTGCTCCGATTATAGGTTCATCTTCTTCGTATTGGGCTAAGTTAACTTCCTCCTTCATCGTACATTCATATGTGGAGTGTCCAAATTTCTCGCACTTGAAACATTTCATATGCAAAGTGACCGAAATCTCCGCATTCGTATTTGGTGCATTCGTATGCAAAGTGACCGAAATCTCCGCATTGATAGCATCTCATTTCGTTTTTGTTTTGTTCTCCTCGAGTTGTACCTCTTCCATGTCCTCTTTCTCCTTTACTAAAGTTTCTTCCTTGACCCCTACCATAGCCATGAGTGCTTGAACTTGTCATTAGAAGTTTGCACCGGTAATCTACTTCCGGTTCATCTTGTCTTTTGAGGTGTTCTTCAAAAGTTACTATTTGACCCGTTGCTTCTTCAAAAGTTACTATTTGGAGTTTCTTATTCAAAAGACATTTTTTCAACCTCTGAGTATTGTTCAATGTATGCTACTATTGGTAGAAAATTCTTTGGAATGGAGTTCAACAACTTTCTTACGAGTACTTTGTCTTTAAGAATAGAACCAAGACTTTTAAATTTGCCTCTTATGCTTCCCAATTTTCCAGCAAATTCGTTCACGGTTTCGTTATTTTTCATTTTTAGAGTCTCCAATTCACTTCTTAAAGTTTGTAGACGTGCTTTCTGAACTTGGTCTTCTCCTACACATCGTACTTTCATTGACTCCAATACTTCTTTTGCATTCGTGTATTGTGCAACTTGCATTAGAATATCTTCCGGCAATGTTGTGAGGATCATTGCTTTTGTTGTATACATCATTATTTCATATACTTTTCCATCTTTTCCTTTCCATCATAATTTCCCATGTGGTGTAGTTTGTTACATTCAATTTCGGACATTGAAGTGTAACATTCACGGGGTGGTGGAGGTGTAGCCTGGCATATTGTGTTGCTTACTTACTTTCTTTCTTCCTTGTGATCACCAAACGTGATCAAACTTACTTCTTACTTGCTTCTGATCGTATGATAAGTTTCTTACTTGCTTTGAAACACAAAGGTTTCTCTTACTTTGAAACGCGGAGATTTCTCTTAGTGTAAAACACAGAGGTTTCTCTTACTGTGAAACGTGAAGGTTTCTCTTACTGTGAAACGCGAAGGTTTCTCTTACCGTGAAACGTGAAGGTTTCTCTTAGTAGATAAAATTTCAAAAAGTATATTGGCAGTAAAAACGAAAAATAATAGAATTATAGCATCGGATATATATTTGTCTAATAACAATGACAATACAATCATCAAAAGTGTCAAACTGCTTACAACATCATATCTCCTCACTTGTATTATTTTTTTTATAATTATATCAAATTTTAATACTTTTTAATATGTGTAAAATCCAAGGGAAAGAAAAACATGAAATGTTAATTAGTCAACACAACAAAATCCGACCGGTTACTCTGCTTTTTCTTAACAAACTCGAAAAATAGAAAGGCCTATAGGCTATTTGATCTAACTTTGTCTATTTGCATCACAATTTCCAAATCTGTTATTCGACTTAAAACTAGTTAAACATAAAAATTAACTCTATCAGCTATGGTTTTGGTACCAATATCACACAGGAACTGAAACAAACAGATATTCTGTAAGGCAGAAGCAGAACGTAAACAAAGAAGAAAGATAATCACACGAAAACAAAGACAATGAAGTGGTTGGGTAATCAATATGATAAGCATAAGTCACACACAAGAAGATCTCTTAAATATTATGCATTAACTGGTTTCAGAAAAGTTTTTTTTGTGAAACTTTACTATAATATTAGATATAACCCAAATCCCACATGTCGGGTTTGGGCTACCTCACATTTGGGATTTGGGTTACATCTAATATTTACAAATTGTAAACCACTTACACTATAATCGACAAATTGTAAACCACTTACACTATAATCGGGGCACGTAAATAAGATAAAATTCTTTGATCTAATTAAGAATTGTGACAATGGTTGTTAATTTAACTTGCAGGAATTGATGATGAGAAATGGATATGGATGTTGCATTGATGTCGGAGGATTGCAGAAGTTGAAGAGGCAGTTGCAGCTAAAACTGATATAGAACTATCACTTTCTGGAAGTAAAAAAAACTCATCATAGCGACAAGAATTAAAAAAAAAAAGGCTTATGGTTTCGAAATTCCACTTTGTATATGATATGTTGTAATGTTTTAAAGTTCTCTACTGCAATTTAATACATTTGTATCAAGGGTAGTAATGTACTGATGTATTACATACCTAGGAGCCAAAAAAGAGAGTCGATGAGTTCCAAAATTACATTGAATGTTTAATTCAAGATTCCAAATGACCAAAATGACATGGTAGTACCAGATTGGAACCAATAAAAAACAGATCCCAACAATGAAACGCACCCAGCTGCTAGCTCTAGAATCTAGATGACACCCAAGTATTCAAAATATACCCGGCTTTAAACTAACCCAGATAAGCCGAACGAGCTAGGCAAAAAAAAACTCTAAACTGATACCAAAACAGCAGCAGTACACCTTGCCAAAACATATACAACTTACTCAATCCATGATCCATATAAGCTGAAATATATGTAAAGCCAAGTAATACCTTACTAGACTACGATCTAAGGGGATTTGTTTGGGCTTATACAAGGGGCTTATGACTTATTGATTTTTCGGCTTATGTTTTATAAGCCCGGCTTATCACTGTCAATAAGCCATAAGCCGCTTATATAAGCCTAAACAAACACCCCCTAAATATCAACTTATCAAATATACGCAAATCAGACTGAAGTAACAAATCAAACGTCGAATGTTATCGAGATCAGGGTGAAATAAAAGTAGACCATTTCCTTTAAAATCAGATCAAGATGATCAAGTCACATACATTAACATAAACCTTAATTCGTTACAAGTCTGAAATATTTTGATTTCCAATAAACGTAAATCTAATCTAATCATCCTAGCTCCTTAGGCATAATCGTAACTCTCTTCGCAAGAATCGCACACCTCTTCAAACAATCCAACTAAACAGCAGAGCTCTGGAATCGTAAATCCGTCTGCGCGATTTCCCTCACAAGTCTCTCCTCAGTACTCTTCTGGTACTTACGCCACTGAATCTGTGTGGCTTCTTCACTCCTCCGGTTGCTGGAGCTGATTTCCGAGCGGCTTTTGTTGCTACTCGCTTTGGAGGAGCCTTTCCGCCGGTTTGCTTTCTTCTTCGCATGATTTTGGAGAGGGTTTGGAATTATTTGAATGATTTGATTCAGATCAATAATACAAGAAGTAATTCTACTCATTTAAACTATATCTTTTTTTGTTATAAATTATATTATTATACTGTGATCAATAATATTATAATATTGTAGGGTAATCCTTATAATTTAGAAAGAAAGAAGTAGATGGAAGGAATTCTAATATCACTTATGGTAAGTAAATATTGGTGCAATTTTCTTCTTCACAATGGGTATATATTTATATTACCAAGTTACATGTACATTTATCAATCAAGAATAGGAATAGGGGATAGCATAGTAGATGGATATAGTAGATGGATGCGTGTTATCCATTTCACCAATAATTCATAACACTCCCCCTTGGATGACACGCTTTCAGAACGGAGTTCAACTGTAAAGTACTGCCTCGTTAAAAACCTTGCCAAAGAAAAACCCAATGGGAAAAAACTTTAGCTAAGGGAAAAAGAGTGCAGTGTATAGTTGAATCCCCCTCGTTTAGACACCCGTAAACTGTTACGTACTATGCAAGTGTCTCATTCCAATATCATAGACATGCTTTCTGAAAGTTGCAGTAGGAAGTGCCTTCGTGAAAAGATCTGCTGAATTGTTGCTAGATTGAACATATTTCATTTCAATCTGATCATCCTTTATAAGGTCTCGTGTGTATGAGAAAAATCTTGGTGGTATATGTTTAGTTCTGTCACTCTTGATATACCCATCCTTCATCTGTGTGACACAAGCTGCATTATCTTCATAGATCAAAGTAGCAGTTTTGTCCGTCTCTAGTCCACAAGAGGTCACAATAAGTTGTGTCATTGATCTTAACCATACACACTCTCTACTAGCTTCGTGTAGTGCAATAACTTCAACATGATTTGAAGATGTTGCAACTACAGTTTGTTTCTGAGAACGCCATGAAATTGCAGTACCTCCATTCATGAATACATATCCAGTTTGAGACCTAGCTTTATGAGGATCAGATAAATAACCTGCATCTGCATAACCAATCAACCCTTGTTTGGAATTGTTAGAATAAAATAAACCCAAATCAACAGTCCGACGAAGGTATCGAAAAACATGTTTGATTCCGTTCCAATGTCGTTTGGTGGGAGATGAACTGAATCTTGCTAACAAATTAACTGCAAAAGAAATATCATGTCTAGTACAATTAGTAAGATACATAAGAGCTCCAATTGCACTCAAATATGGTACTTCAGGACCAAGAATTTCTTCGTTTTCTTCGCAAGGGCGAAATGGATCTTTTTCAATGTTGAGTGTTCTAACAACCATTGGTGTGCTTAACGGATTTGCTTTGTCCATATTGAAACGTTTTAAGACATTCTCTATATAATTTGATTGATGTACAAGTATACCATTATTCATGTGCTCAATTTGTAAATCAAGGCAGTATTTGGTTTTTCCAAGGTCTTTCATTTCAAATTCTTTCTTTAAAAGCACAATCACTTCATTAATTTAATCGTTTGTTCCAATGATGTTTAGATCATCAACGTAGACAACTATGATCACATATCCAGATGTTGTTTTCTTAATAAAGACGCATGGACAGATAAGATTATTTGTATAACCTTTGCTTATCAAATAATCACTCAAGCGATTATACCACATCCGTCCAGATTGCTTTAAACCATATAAAGATTTTTGTAATTTTATTGAGTACATTTCTTTGGGTTTTGTACTTAATGTTTCAGGCATTTTAAATCCTTCTGGGATCTTCATATAGATATCACTATCTAGTGATCCATACAAGTAAGCAGTAACAACATCCATGAGACGCATTTCTAAATTATTAGAAACTGCTAGACTAATTAAATATCTGAAAGTGATAGCATCCATAACAGGAGAATATGTTTCATCGTAATCAATCCCTGGTCTTTGAGAAAAACCTTGAGCCACAAGTCTCGCCTTGTATCTTATAATTT
Organism: Senecio squalidus; assembly: GCA_910822075.1. Lineage (NCBI taxonomy): Eukaryota > Viridiplantae > Streptophyta > Magnoliopsida > Asterales > Asteraceae > Senecio > Senecio squalidus. Next base: position 26,477,531 of record CAJVGC010000592.1, read on the forward strand.
CATTTTTCTCATTTCTTTTACGTATAAATATTCATCTGTACCCTACAGGTTTCATGGATTTGGGAGTGATAACAATAGGTCCAAAAACCTTCCATTTATTGAGAGAATTTAATTCAGCTTGCATGGCGTCTTTCCATTTAACCCAATCATGTCTGTTTTGACAATCAATAATAGACTGAGGTTCAGGATCATTACTTTCAGTCATAACCTCACATGCAACATTGTGACAACCATCTAAACTCAGGTCGAGAACACTAACTTTTAACCTCGTTATGTTTGTATTCGATACTCAATATAACTAACTTTATGCGTTACGTGGTTACGTAGACATAACTCTTTAAGCTAAGCTCGATGTAACTCATACAAAAACTTTTAACGTAGGTTTACGTTACTTAAACATAAAACGCGTGTGCCTCGGAATCGGAAATCGGAAATCGAATCAGTAATCAAATCCTAATACCAGGAAAACATATAATGAACTTGCCTAAGTTCATTACATAAAACAACGTAACATTAAACGATAACGTAAAACAAAACCGAGTCACCACCAGCCTTCCACTGCGCCGCACTGGAGCCACCGCGACGCGGTGGAGGAGGTGCAGACTCACAAGTTTTGCTTTTGATGAGTCATTTGTGCATGTAATAAGATCCCAACACCTGTCCCTAACGTGTCTAAAGCTTAGAAGGTCCAGGATTTTGGTCATTGTAAACATGCTAGGGTCCCTTTTGTGTTCATTTCAAACACCCCAACTTAAACACACACATTTACACACACACACATTCATTTTCCAAGTTAACTCTCTCAAACTCCCACAAGTTCCAGCAACTTTACAAGCAAAAACATCTCTAAAATACCATAACAAACACCATAAAATCGTTTACAATCAAGAAGGAAGCAAGTAAATTTCACTTGGGTCAAGGAAAAACGGGTTCTAACATTTTTGGGGCTAAAAACACCAAGGGAACACTTCAATCTCTTCCAAATCATCATCCATTCGGTATAACTCTTTTAAATCTTCTGTTTATACAAGTTTAACTCATTGCATGTAAGATCAACTACCTAAAAACATGTTTCTATGAAGTTTTATAACAACTTATATACAAAAACGGGATTTTATAAAAGCTATGTTAAATCCTTGTTACTATAGATGAAAATCCAAACTAAACTTATATTATAAAAGGTTTTACTATTTTTAGCCATTGCATGTCGAAATCTAACTTAAAAATAACGAATTTCATCAAAAACGATTTTTGGGTAAATGAACTGTGTCGCGACCGCGCCACGGTGCCTCCACCGCGAGGCAGTCATGGTGAACATATGACCGCGCCACGGTGCCCCCACCGCGAGGCGGTCGTGGTAAATCCATGACCGCGGCGCAGTGCCTCCACCGCGAGGCGGTCGTGTTGCAGACTTGTTACAAAACCGTATTTAAACCATTTTTGAGCGTAACGTTAAACTTGTCGTTTTAAGATTATATATAAAAACTGATGTTCATGAAATACAACCTGTAATGGGGTAACTTATTCAACATATAATCCCTATCTTGTTTTCATAAGTTAAAGATTATTGTTATGACGATTGTAAGAGGGAAAGTGTTAAAAATTGGATTTAGAAACTATAGCGCGGAAGCGCTGCCCGATTTTAGTAAAACCAAATACAAACACTTTATAACATAATTATTTCGTTGACTAACGATGGTATAAACTAATAAATAATGTTACTTACGCCAAAACTTGGTATAAAATAGGATTCCGGTGATTCCGAGCACTTTTCGAGCTTTTCCGAACACGCTACGATCTTCGCAAACAGTGAGTTACAAACCCCTACTTTTAAACGCTTTCAAATACATTTTGGGGTAAAATGCGAGTCTTAGGCTTGAACTTTATGTTAAGCTGAAACATACTTGATTGCTAAACGAAAACACTTTTACTATTACGAAACTACTTGATAGTTGAATACTATTACGATACGATTTATTACTTGAATACTATTTCGAAACTATATTTTGCCGGCATTGTTGATGATTTTTGCCAACAATGCTGAGGATACAAACACTAAATTGCCAATGACTAAACGTCGATCGTCATGTTGCGGACGTTGTACAACATGGACGTGAGACACCATTAAAATCCCATACACTCCTACATAACTAGTTGCTATTAATCTCTGGGAGAGGACCGATAGAATTTATGGATAGCGCTATTAGGGTAGTATGACCCTCACCACAACGATAACAACAGATGGTGCATAGTTCTAGTGGGTAGGCATAAGGCTTAGCAACGAACGATTATTGGGCAATACTTAGGATTGTCACATAGTCGCGCTATGTGGTCAATACCTACAAACTTGAATACTAATACTTTACGCATGGTTATGCGACAACTATTTGAAATCTACTTTTACGCCACCTTATGTGCGTCGATACTTGTATGCTTTTACTTAAACTTTGTAGCTCACTAACTACGCCTCCCGTAGTTAACACTTGACTCGTATTTTCAGGTAACGAGTAAGCTAGCGATGATGACTTTATGCTTTGGGCGGATGACTTCAAGAACGGGATGGGTTTGGGTGGTTTGGTTATGAACACCCTATTTTGAACTCGGATATGTAATCGATATTTTAAAACAATCATGTAAACTTTGATGTAACTTTTATTTAATATAATTTGGCGTTTATCTATATCTTGCTATCGAATGCTATTGCTCTTCACATTCCGTGTTTCCGCTTTAGCGGGGTGTGACAGACTTGGTATCAGAGCGCAAGGTTATAGTGAATACCGATTTTTCAAAAATCAAACTATAACCAATTTCTAAAAACGAAAGATTTTTATTTAACCAAAACGTGAAGGCATTGTTTAACTTGAATTATTCGTAGCCTGATCACCTATGAATAATTTGGACTAAATTATGCCGGAACGGGATTGGTAAAACATTAAACGAACCTCCCCGGGAATTCTTGAAGTCAGACCCACACAGACCTAGATGCTATACTTAAGATACTCTATGTGCTCAGCTTATCACTAACACTAACATGAGCCGTATCTTCGAACTAACGCGTTACCGATTTAGGGTATGTCGAGAGGGAAAGAGATAGCTACGTCAGTCGACGAAACCGAACACTCTCACGAATCCCAATCACGCTCTAGGAGTCAACAATCGTCACCACTCACGCTACCTTTCCTCCCTCGGGACGGTGAAGGAAGCTCAAGATTTCCAACACACCGCACACGACATCCACCGAATCGTCACTCAAGACCTCAGTTAACTACGCCACCACCACCCCCTGTTCGCGGATTGACTCCTGAAGAAATCCAAGCGCTTTGTAACATGTCCGTCGACCTCCGCGGATACACACAAGTCGTGAGAGATCACTCCCACCAGATACGTGGTTTGTACACCGAGGTGTTACGTACAAAGGCAATGGCACGAAAGGCAATTAGAGCAGCACGCAACTTGATGCTGATTAGCATAGTACTAGTGTTCCCTATGGTTGTATTGGTTGTAATTAAAGTTTAGTGGTTGTTGTAAGATGACTTTCGGATTGTAAGCAGAATATGTAGTTTATGAAGGATTGTAAGCGTAGTACTTTATGTTGGTTGGTAATGTACGACAATAGTCGATGATGTTGGATTTTGAAAGAACATCAAATTTTGAGCGATATATAAAATGGACGGATTATAATTAAGATTTTTGTTATTCTTGTTATTTCCCATTTTATGAATCTGAAGTGATATATCAAAACCCTAAACCCGAGTTCTCTCTTGTGTAGGAAAATGGCTGAACCCAACGATGAGCGCATTGTCCAAAGAATCAACGCCCGACCGAACGAGGCGATACCCGAAATCATAGCCCGAATCAACGCAGGTATTAACCAGGGAGGACCAAGGGGAAATAACAACAACCAAGAAAACAACAACCAAGGAAACAACAACCAACGAAACAACAACCAACGAAACAACAACCAACGAAACAACAACCGAGAAAATAACAATCAGGGGAACAACCAAGGGAACAACCAAGGATGTAGCTATAAGACCTTCATATCTTGCAGGCCAAAGGAATTCCATGGCACTGAGGGCGCCATCGGACTATCGCGCTGGATCGATAGTATGGAAGTCGTGCTAAGGATCAGCCAGTGCGCTGAAAACAAGAAGGTGGAATTCACTTCCTGCATGCTTCAGGGACGAGCACTAACCTGGTGGAACAGCCAGCTACAGGTCCAAGGTCCGGACGCTGCATATAACATGCCATGGGCAAGGTTCAAGGAACTAATGGTAGTAGAGTACTGTCCCAAGGAGATCCTGAAGAAGCTCAAGAACGAACTCTGGAATCACTCCATGGTGGGAACCGAAATCGACACCTACGTCGCGCGATTTCATGAACTCGCAAATCTAGTACCTGAACTAGTAACCCCCGAAGATAAGAGAATTGAGCACTTCATTTGGGGACTCTCACCCGAGATCAGGGCTATGGCGACGGCTACCGAGCCAGCTACGATGCAGCAGGCCGTGAGCTTGGCCAACCGCCTAACCCAGGATTGGATAAGGAACGGAGATGCTCCAAAGACGGGTGCAGAAGACGCTAAGGGAAAGCGCAAGGTTGAGGACACACCGGGAAATAAAAGGGATCGTTTCAACAAGAAGGCCAAGACAGTTAGGAACTATGGAGTGGCCGCGACAGAGAACACCGGCTATCAGGTAAAGGCACCAAAGTGCGGTAGGTGCAACTATCATCACGAAGGGAACTGTAGGTCATGTACCAACTGCAACAGCACTAGTCATTGGACACGACAGTGTAGGGCCATGAACACGGGCAGGCAGCAAAACGAAGGACCGCGACCAGCAGGAAGGCCGCAACAGAATGAGAGGCCCCGACTTGGGGAATGCTATGAATGCGGTAGTAGGGAACACTACCGAAACGCTTGTCCTAGGTTAAACCCTGCCCGTAACCCAAACCAGAACCGCAATCAAAACCCACAGCAAAACCAGAATCAGATCAATCAGAGGGGAAATGATGGGGGACAAGGTCGTGGAAGAGCCTTTGGGATTGGTGCTGAAGAGGCAAGGAACGACCCCCGGGTGATTGAAGGTACCTTTCTCCTTAACAACTATTATGCCTCAGTACTGTTTGACTCAGGCGCGGACAAAAGTTTTGTGTCCCTAGAGTTTAGGCCTTTGATTGCATTAGAAACCGAACCCCTAGGTGAAAAGTTTACGGTAGAATACGCGAATGGGCAAGAATACCAAGCTAGTGACGTAATTAAGAATTGCACAATAACCCTAGCTAATCACACTTTCGAAATAGATCTGATTCCAATCGAACTTAAGAGCTTTGACGTAGTAATAGGAATGGACTGGTTGACCATCAGAGACGCGAAAATATTTTGTTTAGATAAGACGATACGAATGCCATTAGGAGATGGAAGGGAATTGATAGTACAAGGAGATAGGCCGGGCCAAACTTCGAAACTTATATCGAGTACTTGAATAAGGGCTGCTTTGCATTATTAGTAAACATAAAAGACAAACAGGCAAAAGCAGCAGACCTTAAGGAGGTACCGATAGTTAGAGACTATCCGGAAGTGTTTCCCGAAGAGCTACCTGGACTACCACCTCAGAGGCAAGTTGAGTTTAGAATCGAGGTAATTCCTGGAGCGGCACCGGTGGCAAGGACGCCATATCGACTAGTGTTGGGAAAAACAATGATCTTTCCCATAAGATTAAAGTATCTGTTAATCAAAGTCTGGGTCTGAGTGATCTGAGTCTGAGTGACTCAGTCTGAGTGACATGAGTCTGAGTGACTCAGTCTGACTAACTCAGACTCATGAGAGAAGTCAGGCGTAAATTAAGGAAGTCTAGTTAGTTAATATCTTTTCTATGTTTAAAAGATTCCTT
>CAJVGC010000592.1:26483524-26507573 GCA_910822075.1 Senecio squalidus
CTACTATCGTTATATATATTTGGAAAACTATAGATCACGCAACAAATATAATATTCCAATACAAGAATTATTGCATAGACACACAACCTGAGTAGTATGTTAGTGTACCATGTTTGTCTGTTACAGGGAGCATGACTAGGAATTAAAGGTGGAAAATACTGCAAACAATTGCATTACAATATACAATCACGAATAACTCGCATCTAGACACGAAAACTTTTAGCATACCCAAAGTTTCCCATAAACTGTCGCTTTAGCATAAAATAAAGAAAAGAAGAAGAAAACAGGGACCCTAAAATAAGAGATTACCTTTTATATCCTCCAAAATCTTTAGAACCTCGATCAATGTTTTACGTAAACATGAATATTTTCTACCAAATGCGGAGCACTTGCTTTAACTTAAAGTCTTGATACAGTTAGCAACATCTTTTAAGATACAATTTCTCCTACCAAGTATTTACTTGACGTCAAAGTTTATCGACTCAAAACTATATAAACAAACACTCAAAGCATTCCATCAACAGATTACAAAGTATTGACTAATTACATTTAAGCTAATCATTTTTTATCATTTCCAAAGGCGAACGTCCAAACTTATGATTTCTTTTTAAACAGCTAATAGACATCATTGATAACATTTCATATCTACACCAAATTAAAGTAGTGATAGCAGAAACCGACAATTAAAAATACAAGTGATCAGAGCAATGATTATGCAATGATTTCACATGTAGAAGTCTCTTCCATACTGTAGAAAGGATAACATGATTTCCCATGGACTTATCTTCCAACGTAGAAATAAAAACAGAAAACATAATTGTATTAATATGACAAGTTTATTAGCTATAGTGATTTTTTTTAGATTAAAAGGTACGATGAAGATTTTTTGTACTACCTTTATACATATTGCAAACCTAAAAAGCAAGCAACAATATAATGTTCTGACACAAGAATCATTGCATAGACAAATAACCTGTGTAGTATGTTAGTGTACCATGTTTGTCCATTACAGCACAGGGGTCATAACTAGAAACTAAAAGAAGAACAAAGTTTACATTTTAATACACGATCTTAACTAACTCGCAACCAGACATACAGCCTTTAAGTATATAAAAATTCCATAAACTGTCAAACTCGCTTTTGCAAAAAGTTAAGAATAATAGAGAGAATGTGGACCCTGAAAGACGAAATAACCTCTGGTATCCTCCAAAATATTTATATATAGCAATCAGTGTTTTACATATACACGGATCTTTTCTACCAAGTGTGGATCAATTGCTTTTACTTAAAGTCTTAATACAGTTAGCTATATCGTTTCAGATATAATTCCTCCTATCAAAATTCTGTTAAGCGATGGCTAATAGATATCACTCCCATCCTCTTTCACCCTTTCCCAATTGAAATGATTACTTTATTAAACTAAATACTAGATGGACGTAATCCATAAACCACATTACTAAAACTGAGATAATCTTGATTGAAAACATTTCATTTCTACACCAAATTCGAGACATTTTAGCAAAAACCGACATTTAAATTCGAACGTAACAAATCAATTATCTAAGAAACTATTAAATAATCACAAAAGATCCTACTATCTTTATACATATTGCAAAACTAAAAAGCACACAACAATAATTCCGATACAAGAATTATTGCAGACAGGTAACTTAAGTAGTACGTTGGTGTACCATGTTTGTCTGATACTGCACAGGGGCCATGACTAGGAATTAAACGCGGAAATTACTGAAAAATATTGCATTTCAACATACAATCATGAATAACTCGCATCCACACATGACGAATTTAACCTAATACCGCGTTACTAATACTGAGATAATCTTGATTAACAACATTTCATAGCGAAAAACGACAATTAACTCCGGAAAGAATGAAGAATATAAGGTATATTTCAAACTTACTTATCATTTGGCAACCATCCTGGCAATGAAATCCTCATACTTAATCTTTCCATCAGATCCAACGTCAATCTCACGGATCCACTCATCAAATTCCGCAGGCTCCAATTTCTCCCCAATACTAGTCAAAATATGTTTAAGATCTGCCACAACCACATACCCAGTCCCATCCTTATCAATAACCTTAAACGCATCGCGAAGCTGCCGATCAAAGGGTTCCGGTTTCAGATGCTTCCCCATCAGTTCAGTGAATCGTTTGAAATCAAAGGGAGAGGTGAGTTTTTCTTCAGCGATGATGGATTTGAGCTGGGCTTGGGTTGGGTTGCCCCCGAGGGAACGCATCAGGATGCCTAGCTCGGAAGGGGCGATCTTGCCGTCCCCGTCGGTGTCGAACAGAGTGAAGGCTTCTTTCATTGCGGATACCTGTTCATCGTTCCCCATTTTTGCTTCTTTTTTTTCGTTTCAATTGTTTTTTGTGTTCAAATTGGGAATCAAATGAATGTGTGTTGCTATAAATGGTTGGTTGGTTGGTTTCCTCAGAATTATAGTGACCATCAACTTATTTGGGCCTAACATTTTAATCACACTGCCTTAAACATTTTTGGTTCTAAAACTACCTTATTTTTCCCACTCTCGGTTACACATAAACCATCCAATAATCTCCATCACCAACATTTTCGTACTTTCCACATCACAATTAATTAAAAACTTTTATAATATTTTCATATAAATACCGAACACTCATTCCTCATTCTCTAATAACCTATAATTCCTTGCACGTATATTGGTTGTTTGGCTACCCATCTTCCTTCCTCACAATAACAATATAAAAAACCTTTTATGTGAACCCCTCCATGTCAAATTTCTTCTACAACTCTTAATATCTTGATTTCAGCCTTATATACAACAAAAGTGGTCTTTTAGGATGTTTGTTATCGTCCTAAAATATTACTTTATGAGACTTTTAATCTAATGGGACCAGTGTCAAGAATGTCTCATATAAAGGCGTTGTATAAATTTGTAGGACGCTTTTAGGCATCCTAATATATACCAATACTATGAAACAAAATTTAAGGTCCCATAAGATATTTTATAAAACATAAAATGTGTCCTAACACATTGTTAAATAGGATGCCTTTTGATGTTTTAATATACTATTATGTTTTGAGACACATATTAACGTCCTATGAAATATATTTATAGGATGAATCATATGTTACATTAATAGTTTTATAAGGACTAAGGAAAGGGTCATAATAGATATAATAGATAAGTGTATCATATATTTTTATGACCAAATTTAATTTCCTTATAAGAAGTGTCCTATGTAATGAAACACAACATTTTGTTTTATTAAGACAATTACTTATAGCATCCTAACATATTATATTATACGACACGTCTTTTGTTGTAACACATTTCTCTACATTGCTTTTAGGACGATTAAAAGTGTCCTAAGAATTGTCCCAAATTGAACGCAAACCTAAATTTTTAATAATTTTGATATATAATGTTCACAAACTGTCAGGATCAAATAAGCTTGTATACTTCGTTAATCTTAACCTTGTTAGATCGTGATCTATCAAAGAAGTTCAACAGCGGAGATGAACACTTTGATATTTACAAGTTAATCAAACAAACAATATTGAAGTATGATAAACAAATACGAACAATAAGAACAATATGTTTGTCGAATGTTAAGCCTCAATTGCATTAATCAAACGTATCAATACAACGTGTTTTCTATCTTACAAGGATCTATATTTATAGACCTTGAGGATATCCTAGATAAACTTAGAAACTGCATCGTTATCTAGAAAAGGAAACATACTCTAATTACAATTCTATCTATTAAAGTAAACGTGCATGGCAAGAAGTCATCCGTATTAACTTTAAGTATCCGTAGTAACTTGTATGATCCGTAGTAATGAAGTCTTACGTAGTAGTTTGTTGAACAGCCGCATTTACTTGTCTTCCGCAGTAACTTGTTTATCTTCAGTATTAATTATCTTCCGTATTAATATCTTAAGTTACTATCCGTAGCTAGAAGCAGTATTAAGTATTAATGAGTTAAAACTATTTTGACTAAGTTATAACCCAACAATCTCCCCCTAACCTTGAACTTTTATAAACTATCAAAAGTACAAGTTTTCATACATCAACGTTTTAACTACTTCATTACATATCAGTTTATCTACGCTTTTCTTCTCTCATTCTTGTCTAGCCATTCCTCTTCACCTCCTTTTGCTTGTTCTTCAGTAAGTTGCATCATGATATCCCAGACCAATTTATGTGCTATCTTGGAAGTCATTAGTCCATACAATCTGACTTTGATAAGTTCTTTCAATGTTCTCAAGTCATGTGGATACTGTTTGTCTACTAGATAAAACTCCATAGCTCCATGAGTTCTAACTATAGAATAGACACCACTTCTTTCATACTCAAACCACTTGATGACTGGATTTGTTGGACTACCCTTCTTGAATACAGAACTAGTCTTCACATAGTTTGGCTCAAACATGCCATTTAAACAGTACATGGCCATCTCTATACCTGGACTTTGACCCCTGAGGTTTGAATATTTAATTCTTCCAATGTCATACATTCTCTCCAAATCAAACCTTGAAAAGTCTCTAATCACTTTATGAAAAGCTGGAATAATGGTTTTTGACTTGTCTTGCCTGGTTACCCGATACTCTGTCTTCATTGGTCCACCAGTAAATTCCCAGTCTATGATTTTTGGAAGCTCAACAGCTAAAGGTACAAACATTAGTCCTTCTAGATTTATGATTAAGGCAGAACAGTCATCTGGGGATATTTCAATATCACCTTCTTTTTCTTCCACAACAACTGGTTATGTCTTGACTTGTACAAATGGAATACTAGGACTTCCTTGAGAGGTAGTTGAAGTAGATGTGTCTGCTACTCTTGGTCTCTTAACAACTCTTGTTGAAATGGACTTCTTTCTCTTCAACTTCTTAGGAGGATTGGGCTTAACTGGAGCAATACTAACAGAAGGATTTGAGATTTCCTTTCCTAGTTCATCAAACATTTTTCCGCCAGTGTCATGAGCTCTTTTTAAAGCTCTCTCCAATTCAAACTTCTTCTTTTCTTGTAGTTTGGTAGGTGCAGCTTTCCTTTGAGCATCCTTTTTCCTTTCTTTCTCCACCAATTCCAATAAACTCCCCATCTTCATTGGACCTAGAGACCTCCCCCTGTAGCTCTTGGATTTAAGATAGGTGATGAACTACTTCCTATCTTCAGTAAGTTTATCTTGGGTGGATTGTTTCTTTCTGAACACTTTCTTCTTCTCAGATTCAACTTTGGCTGGATCAGCTTTGACTTTTGGAAGCCAACTTTGGGATAATACATCCATTCAAATAATGTAATCATATTTGGTACAATAATTGTTTACACATAATCTTAATTTTTCAGCAAATATTGTCTTGAATCAACTCGATAAGTGATATCAACACCAAAAGTCACATATTTTGAACCGTTATCCAACCCATCCATTTTTCAGCTCTAAAAGAAAGTAAATCTAGGCTTCTTTTTCTTTCTAATTCTTTCTGTATTTGTGTACCTCTTAATTCCTCTTAATTGTCTTTTATAGGTGGAGTTCAATTTGAAACACATGTTAAAGTGGTAAAATGGGCATGTCAAAAAGATAGTCAAAGCGGAATGTGTATAAGATATGAAGCTTGAAGATTTTACTTATTTGTTTTGATATAGCTCCCCGCTTTTTTCATGAGTTTATAATTTCATAAACGTTACAATATCTATTTTGTAACATACACTTTTACTAATCGTAATTTTGTTTGATCAATTGTTAAACATATAGAAACATGTTTAGATGTTAAACTTTAAACAAAGTGATACTATGAAAGTTTACTAATTAATGTTATTATACATTTTAATGTTTCTACATCATTATTTTTCATATATTTTTCCTTGCTATCGCGGGTATTAAGCTAATTTCATAATAAAATCCTTGTGGATACGTATTTTATAAAACATAATATAATATGACTTATTTGTCAAATGTCATATATATTATTTCATAATAAAAACCTTGTGGATAAGCGTTTTATAAAACATAATATAATATGACTTATTTGTCAACTGTCCTATTATGTTTGATTATGATAAAACCATAACTAATAAACATCTTATAAAACCTAATATAATAGGACGTGTGTCTAATGTGTCATTTTAGGTTACACCATAATAAGACTCTAAAAAATAAATGTCATATAAACTTAATTTTAGGACATACATTTTAATTTTTCGTTCAATCATAAAAAGACATAAAAACTAACTCATCTTATTAGATATTTTATCGGACAATATCTTTAAAGCGTCCCAAAACCCATTTTTCTTGTAGTACTATTCCAAATAATTATATTTTTTCAAGTGTACTCTCCTCAACCTAACATTTCATCCCTATATTAACCTAAACCCCACCGATTTAGTTACTATCTCCAACATTTATTCTCGAGACAACTCCCATTCTTCCTCATCATTACTCTCTTAAGCTTCATCAGCTTCAATCAAGATGACTTATGATTTTGTACCTTGATCATGGCGTGGTTTCCACTTCAAACTCGATATATTCTCCAAAATGTGTAGCACTGGTCTTCGCACAGCCATCCAAAACGTATACACAAATCTTAGTTCTTATTATATATAAACCATAAGGGAACCCTTCTTCGCCTTTACCCTACCATCATTCATATTTCACAATAAAGGTTCGTTACATTTATGTGTAATTTTCTCTTTCTCAAAAACCAAAACTAGAGTTCTTAAAGGTTCCCATTATACAAAATTCAAAAATTTCGAAGATAAAATTAAAAAAAAAGTCATTTTTTATCGATTATAGGAAACTCATTTTAAAGAAGTTAATTACATATATTTCATTTTAATAAAGCTTCAAAATCATTTTGATATAAGAAAGCGAAAAAAATAAAAAACAAAGTTTCTTTATCACAAAGCCAATTTTGAAACCTATTTTAGGCCTCCTAAAATTCTCCATCAATGTCTAGTTGTTCAATTTTAATCTTTTATCTTTAATGTAAGAATGCCATATCGTTTTCGAAAGATAAATTCTTTCATTAACATGATAATATAAAAAGAAAAAGAATTTATGATATTTAAAGTTAGATTGGATATATACATAATTAGTGATGTTTTGACATCATAATTAGTCGTGTCGAAAAAACCGAAACTGAAACCGAAACCGAAAAAAAAACCGAAACCGAAACCGGTCCAAACTGGGTTTGACCAAAACCGGTTCGGTTTTGACCCAAACCGGCGGTTTGGAACCGGTTTGACTTTTCAATTTGTAAATCGGGTCGAGACCGGCTCGTTGGAAACCGGTTTGGGGAACCGGTTCGAGAAACCGGTTTGAAACCGGTTTGGAATAGTAGTAAAAAATAGTAATTTTTTTACTTTTTTCGAACGTTTTCGTTAATAATTCTCGGAATATTAAGCTTTGAAAATATGTTTTAAGCTTTTTTAGTAGAATACAACGTTTAAGTATGATGTGTGAGAAAAAAAAAATTAAAAAAGTCGAATTTTAACGTGTTTTTGCAAGTTACGCTTTTTTTTTTATTAAAAAATAGTAACCGGTTTGGAACTGGTTTATAACCCGAACCGGTTTGAAACCGGTTTCACCGGTTTGATATTTTGGAACCGAAAAACCGATCCAAACCGAACCGGTTTGGAACCGAAACCGGTTTGGTAGGTTTGACCAAAAACCGGTTCGGTTTGGGTCAAACCCGAAATTGACACGACTAATCATAATCATCTTTCAAGGAAAACTTTAATACCTTGAAATGTGTTTATAATAGCATAAATACCGAATCGTCATTCCTCATTCTTTAATAACATATAACTTTTTACATGTGCATTGGTTGAGACACTGATTTGATTATGAGGATATCAATACGTTATACCATTAAGTTCCGTTACGAGGTTCCTCAGTGATTTTAATATTGGATATTAAAAAGAATGAGTTAGCTACAAAATCCATCCAACCAAATTACAGTTATAGTACCTATGTATTAGAAAATGCAAACACAATTTGGGTGGAAAACTTTTATCGTCAATATTACATCATATTAAAATGGTTTGAAACTTAAAGTATCCATTTAATTTTTCTTTTATAGAAAAAACTAAAGTGTTTAATCCTTATAATTTAGCCACAATATTTGTACCAAAAGGTTTTTCATGCAAATAACAATATGTACTTTCAAAAATATAGAAAGCACACTTATAACTTGATAAAATCATATAAACAACTTTTATAATTAACTAGTTTATTGACCCGCGTAATACGCGAACAATTATATCAAAAAAAAATATAATGCCGACAAAGAACAAATAACATATATAAAAAGGTTAATAGAAAGCTATTAGTCATGTATATAAAATGATTAGATTAGTAAATGCGGAGATAAAGAAGCATAATACGCGAACAATTATATAAAAAATATAATACCAACAAATAACAAATAACTTATATAAAAAAGTTAATAAAAAGTTATTAGTCATGTACAAAAAATGATTAAATTAACAAATGTGGAGATAAAGAAAACATTTAATGCGTAATTCGCGAAAAAAACCTTATTAAAAATAAAATAATTATAATATATAAAAAACTTAACATATTGCGTAAATAGGAAGAAGAAAAACATAAGATTTTTTCATTTGATATGTTTTTCGTTTATACGCAAAACACTCATAAAACAATAAAATAATTTTATTTTCTTTTTATACCAATAATGTTTATTTTTATGAAGAGAAAAATATGTTTCGTATTTTTCAGATATTAATTTAAAAAACAATTAGATCAATTAAAGTAGAAAGGTTAATTAGTTCTATTTTGTTATTTTATATAAATATAAGTGTTAAATTATTTAAAGTAAAAGGGTTAAAACAAAAAATTATTAATGATTACATCATCAAAATGATCTAATGGTCTAAATTAAAATTACAAATTCATCTAATGGTTATTACTTTGCCAAATGACATTTTATGTCTCTCTTTTAATATATATTAAGATTCTAAATATAATATCAAAATATTTATCTATCTTAGTGGTATATATATGATAACCTATCGATCTATAGATTATGAGTTCAAATAACATTATTGGGTATTTATAATAAGCCGGTATGTTAGTAAAACATAAATTAGTTAAAGATGAAGGGCTATTAGTGATATCTAGACCATATACGGGGGACCAAAAACACAGCTTTATATTACTTAATTCGTAAGGCGGTTTTAGAGTCATTAACGTCGACGCGTATATCTTTCACACACATATATCAAAATCTTCGTGTATATATAAATATACATACACACATCTATATCTATACGTCATCGAGAGAGAAAGAAAGAAAGATGGGGAATGCATCGTGTATATTTGTGAGCTGCGTAGACCAAGCAAGCGTAGGGATCGTTGAAAAATGGGGCCGATTCGAGAGATTGGCTCAACCTGGTCTCAATTTCTTTAACCCTTGCGCCGGTCAGTATCTCGCCGGTGTTCTTTCCACCAGGATCCACTCTCTTGAAGTCACCATCGAAACCAAAACCAAGGCATATTTTTTTACATAATTCATGTCATCTGTTACGTGATCATGATTCCATATGTTTGTTATTTAGGTTATCATGTTAATTTGTTAGGGTTTTGTTAAATTTGCAGGACAACGTATTTGTTCAAATTGTATCTTCAATTCAGTACAGAGTGATTAAGCAAAACGCTGATGATGCGTTTTACGAGTTGCAGAACCCGCGTGAACAAATTCAATCCTATGTTTTTGATGGTGAGTTTTTTAGATTAATGGGAATTTTGCTTCTTTAAGGCGGGTCGACCTGGAATACTTTTTCGGTCCTAAAACACAGAACGCAGGGTTTAATGCACTTATTTTAAGCACTAACCTTGATGCTTACTGCAGAACGCACTTTTAAATATGCAATCCCACGTCTTTTAAATGTGACTCAGAAAAACAATATTTACTTGTTTATGTTTATAAGTAAATGATTTAGGAGCTTTTGCAGTTTAAGAATCACACTTTGGGTGACTTTCAATCTGTTAGACTTATTTGACCTGTTAAAGACAAACATAAACCCGAATCGTTAATGGACGAAAATTGTCACCTCTGTATGTAAATTCTTCCTCCTCTTTAATCATCGTTAATCAATACTTTTGTTTCAGTTGTACGAGCACAGGTTCCAAGGTTGACTTTGGATCAACTCTTTGAGCAGAAGGATGAGGTTGCAAAATCTGTATTGGAGGAACTTGAGAAGGTAAATTAGTATTATGTATCGTATTGCCTGTTTATTTGGTTATTTTTACCACTGATTATTCATGATTCAAGGTTATGCGATTTTAACATTGGAATATTTTTTGTCTATTCTGTATCAGGTGATGGGAGAATATGGGTACAACATTGAGCACATACTGATGGTGGATATTATACCTGATCCCTCAGTGCGTAGAGCAATGAATGAGATTAATGCAGGTATTTGACTATAATTTGTCTTAAAATTTGATCCCTGTAAATCGTATTAATAGTTATAATATAAGAAAGCAAGTAAAAAGCGTTTTGGGGGTGTTTGTTCTAAGCTTATTTGTTGGGCTTAATGAGCTTATTTAGATTTTAAAAAGTTTATAATACTCGATGGCTTATGGGCTTATGACTTCTTTTAAGGTCATTTGCTCGAGTCCATAAGCTCATAAACCGCTAAAATTGAGCTTGTTGGATTATCCAATTTTCAGTAAGCTCATTAGCTCGTCAAATAAGCTAATCCAAACACCCCCTTAGTAATCAACATGCCTATTTCTTGCATAAACCTCTGCATTTTAGATATTCACTAGTTATATGCTTGTATTTAACTGATACACGAGTTGTAGTAACCAGATTACTGTAGCTAATTTATTGGATATATTTAGAAAAGCTTTACCCAAGAATCGCTTTTCAAATGACTACCTTACTTGATTATAGTAACTGTCGTTCAAATTATTGCAATAAAATATAAGAAACCTATCTGAACTTCAATGAATGACTAAGTAATATCCATTAATGAACTTCTATAAATGGAGGGACGCTTGTTTTAATCATGTAGTGCAGTTGTTTGTCTAAACTTTGTTGTCATTTATCAAATTATGTATTCTCCTTATAAATCTTGAAGTCAAATCAAAATTCTATGCCCATGACCAAAAAATTGACTCTTGAATGTTGCTTTTGATCCGATTTGTTAGCATTTACCCATTTTATGGGCCATTTATTTCTCACATATGACAGTTGTATTTAACCACAGTTTATGAAGGTTTTGGATTTGAGTTTTGTAACCAGTTATCTGATTAGTGTCACTTGAACACTTGTATATAATGAGTTTATAGTTTGTGACTTTTCCTCTCACTTTACAAAATGTCCCTTTTCTCACAAAACTATCGTTCTTTTGCTCAATTTATAAATTAAGTCTCATAATCTACCAAACATTCAAAATAGTTGATTTTGGGACTATTACAAATTTTAACAGTAGAAGCACTTTGATAGATTCTTTTGATATATTCAGAATAAGCATTCCCAAATATTTCGTTGCTCTCTGTATATACTAGATGAACTAAATACGAAAACTACTCTTGTCTATATGATTTAGGCCTAACTCACATCCCAAAATCCCCAACAGTATTTTTTACAACCCGTGTTATTACAACATATCATCTAACTCTGATTATTCAATTTCACATTTACTCTTCAATTTTGCAGCACAAAGGCTTCAGCTTGCTAGTGTCTACAAGGGAGAAGCTGATAAGATCCTTCAAGTTAAGAAAGCAGAAGCAGAAGCTGAAGCCAAATACTTGGGTGGAGTTGGTGTCGCAAGGCAGAGACAAGCAATAACAGATGGATTAAGAGAGAACATCTTAAACTTCTCCCATAAAGTGGAAGGCGCATCCGCAAAGGAGGTAATGGATCTTATCATGATCACACAGTACTTTGACACACTCAAAGATCTTGGAAATTCGTCAAGCAACACTACGGTTTTCATACCACATGGGCCGGGTCATGTCAGAGACATTGGTGATCAGATTCGTAATGGTATGATGGAAGGGAGAGCCGGCAGCTCCAATGTAAATGACAACTGAGTGTACAGTTTTTGCCACATATCAGACCTCCTTGGTTTCTATTTTTAAGCTTGAAGATATTATATCAGTATAAAGAAACTAGTTCTAAAGTGGCAGATATTTTAACGTTTATTATCCATCTTAGCTTGGGAATATTTTGTTTAGTACTTTGTTTTTTTATGTGATGGAAGTGGATTGGTTAAAGTGCATATTGCTATATTAATATGTTGGATGTTTGCTTACTAGTTTCTGGTAAATATTCTGTTGGGCTTAGTTTTGAAGTCAGTCGCCATGAGTAGAGCTTAGTTTTCTGGTTAATCGCGTACTAGATTTTGTTAATGTATTCATAGATGTATTTCTTTTAGGGTTTGTAAGACAGGTCTACAAATGGGTAGAGATTAAAACGGGTACATTTTTAGTTAGCGGTGTGTGCATAGATTGCAGACAAACCAAAACCTAAAGAAATGGAAATAATGAAACGCTGTGAACGGTTTCATTCTAGTTCCTTTTCAAATGGAACCATGGTCCAAATGATATACACGGGGTTGTTCTGAATTGAGAAGGTTAAGTTTAAGAGATCGTTTCATGATTAAATAATTATGGTTCTGGTGACTAGAGTGGACAACTCGAGAACTAAGGGTTGAATAAAAGTCTAGAGCTGAAATAAACACGTGGCCTATAAAAGCACTAATTTTGTCTTCTAAACCTGATTGTATGTAACTATGATGTGTTTGTTAACCATTAATACGCACTTTTCCTTAAGCGAAAACATGTGTACAATACTACAATATAGGATTATAAATTTGATTGTGCAAGACATAATTTCTTCTAGGAATCATGTATTGTCTCGCTAGAGGACGAAATGGGGTAAAAAATCAATTTCCATTGAGGTTTTCTAATCTCATGAATACAATGTTTGATTATAGGCTATGATTTGTATTTATACACTTACAAAATATGTTTAAAAAATATAGCTTTATGGAACTAAACAAATAATTTTTTTGACTCAATTATACAAAAGTTTCTACACTTTCGATCCTTTTTACTTTAAAAATACACTTACGTGGGTTTTAGTTCCATACTTGTTACATTGATGAGCCTTTTAATAACGGACGTTTATTTAACCGTGAGACATAGTCACATGAGAAAAACATAAGGGTATAATTGTCATTTTTATCACTCTTTCTTTCTTTTATTCACCCAACGGGCAAAAGCCCCCATTGCTTCACATCCTCTTTTTTATTCACCATTAATGAGTTTTATAATCCGCAAATATGATGTTTGTTCATGTGGAAGGAATTGAGCGAACATCATGGACTTTTGAAAACCCATGGATTTTTGGAAGCCCAAGAAGATTTTTATTCTTGTCAAATCAAGGTAATTTTTTTTTTAGTTTAACCTACATTTATTAACATGGTTTTTTTTAAGGATTAACCATAGTTTTTTTTTAGGGTTCCGATCGTCCATTCATAGGATGGTTTGATCCGATGAGTCAACGTTTAATGAACATCATACCACGTTTGTTGAGGTCCAAAAACAATCTTGAAGTACAACTTGAATAAAAGAGTTAATTACATGGGTCGTCCCTATGGTTTGCACTATTTGTACCTACACCACTCGTCCCTAAGTTTGAATTTTGTTACCTGAAGAGTCCTTATTTTGGATGTTCCGTTAAATTCATCGTTAGTGAGACTCATGTGCTATGCACATGAGGATATATGTGTCATTTTACTATTATTTTAATTTCTCAAATATCCACCAACCTTTTCTTCCTTTCACACCAACAAAACAAACCCTAATTTATCAAATCCAAATCAAAAACCCAAATTTATCGAATCAAATCAAAAACCCAAATTTATCAAATCCAAATAAAAACCCTAATTGAAATCAAAAACCCAAATTGA
The DNA here is from genome assembly GCA_910822075.1 of Senecio squalidus. Lineage (NCBI taxonomy): Eukaryota > Viridiplantae > Streptophyta > Magnoliopsida > Asterales > Asteraceae > Senecio > Senecio squalidus. Next base: position 26,497,480 of record CAJVGC010000592.1, read on the forward strand.
AATCGATATTGAAGAAAATCAAATCAAATCACAAAAATCACAACTAATGTTACATCACATGATTATGATTGTTCTAATTGTTGTTGTGGGATGGTGTGGCTGTAGCAGTAAGGGCCATGTTATCGGGCTTGATTTGAGCCAAAGCCTTCTTCGTGGGCGTATCAACTCAAAGAGTACTCTTTTCAACCTTGTTCATCTTCGGATGCTAAACCTCTCAATAAACGATTTTGTTGAATCTCAAATCCCGTCTGAGATTGCAAGTCTAAAGCTATTAAGAATCCTCGATCTCTCAAATTTGAGTTTCAGTGGCCAAATCCCAAAAGAAATCTCACATTTGGTGCAACTGTTTGTGTTAGATTTGTGATGGAATCCACTAACGCTTCAACACTTTAGCCTCGAGTATCTGTTGCAAAACTTGACGAGACTTGAAATACTCCATCTCTCTGAGGTTCATATCGGGTCTTCTTACCTCGTTTCTTAGCCAATTTTTCTTTCTTGAGGTCAATCGATCTTGAAGATTGTCAGCTTCAAGATGAATTTCCGTCAACATTATTTTTCCTCCCAAAGCTCATATATCTTAACATGAGAAACAACCCTAACCTCCGTGGTTACTTGCCTAAATTCAATTTAGGTTTTTGATTTCAATTTGGGTTTTTGATTTGGATTTGATAAATTAAGGTTTTTTTTGTTGGTGTGAAAGGAAGAAAAGGTAGGTGGATATTTGAGAAATTAAAATAATAGTAAAATGACACATATACCCTCATTTGCATAGCAAATGAGTCTCACTAACGGTGAATTTAACGGAACATCCAAAATAGGGACTCTTCAGACAACAAAATTCAAACTTAGAGACGGGTAGTGTAATAAAAAAGTTATAGGAACGAACGGTGCAAATAGTGCAAATCATAGGGGCGACCCATGTAATTAACTCTGAATAAAAAGAAGATGAAGTGAAGAAGTGAAGAAATTGAAGAGATGTGTGTTTATTATCAGGTTGTTAGTTGATCTTGTTATTGTTGGACTTGTTTTACTTCTAGTTTTAATTTTGGTATTGTAAGTTACATGTTTAGGAATCTAGTTTCAGAAACAGTTATTTTGTAACCTTTTAACAAGTTGGAATGGGAAGTGTTTGTATAGTATGTTTGGTTTCAAATTGGTGTACACTTTCTTTTGCGTTTGTTTCCAATTTGCACACGACTTGGTGTCCATTTGCACAAGTATATTAACCTATATCTTCATCTTATATAACCAAACAGTTTTGACCATTTTATCTACTCATGATGCAAAACTTCACAAGATATGATTATGACTAAATCATACATGTAATTCAATATCACTCAATAAGATAAGAAAATAAGAAGTATCGTATATGATAAATACTATATGAACGTATTAATGAAATTTATGTTTCAGGTGGCGATTCCCTATCTGATAAATTACATTTTTGATGCGTTTTTACGCCACGCCTCCGTTGATGGAGTCGAACATTTGAGATTATAAAGATAATATTAATATCTTTTGAGTTTGGGATGTTTAATTATGAACTTTCTTCTACACTATGAATATGTATAATATGAGATATAATAGAGAGACCTAACTCGTAGGCCTAAAAATCAATCTAATGTTTAAAATAGTTGTTCTTTATGCATTGCATTTGAGAAGAGAGAAAAAGTGTTATACATATAATTAATGTATAATACATTCAATGTATTATGTTGATTATTAGACACATCATAATCATTTCTCGCATAATATATTAGTAGAAATGTAAGTGAAGAAAAGGTGTGCATCCAATATTTATAGGCAGCTGAAATATTTGTAAAACATCTCCAATATATTTTTGAATATATTCTTTTCAATTACGTTCATATAAAACATATAGAATATATATTTGATTAGATTCTCTAGATTTTCATGTGAGTTTGTTTGTGAGCTTTTTAGTATTTTCTACATTGAAGCCACTAGCAATAGTAAATCATATGATAGATAGTACTGACTCTACGTTTAATGCATAGACTTACATGACATAATTTTTTCATGATTGTGTTTCCAAATAGTATATATCATTTAAATTGTATGAGAAGGGCGATGGATTAATGCATTATGAGGGTAGCTAGTTCCGATGGGAATAATGCGCTAGTTCAATGCCAAAAAGAGTTAGCTATAACTCGAGCTCGTAACGCGAAGACGAAGCGTGAGATGAATGGTTTACGGTATGAAAAAGAAATCTAAAGGGTAAGTATGATCAGTTTGCTTTTCTAGTTACATATTTTATCTAAAACAAATTATGTGTATATTTTATCTAAAACAAATATGTGTATATGTATATCGTCATCATCATCATCAATAATGTCAATATCTTAGAAGATGGTATGGACAACTTTTTCTTCAAACAAAAACATATATATTATATTACTTCATTACAAATACAAAATAAAGGCGACACATCCGATTACCCGTAGCCTAATATCATACAATTCAAAAATGACTACTTAAGATTACAAATACTAAAATAAATTACCTTATTTCTACCATTATATAATAAACAATCGTGATACTCGAGCTCAACTTCTTGATCCTTGAATTGAGCTACTACTTTTTCGACGTAACACATAATGGAGTAACCGGGAGCTTCGGTTATCTAATGTATACACTCCTATTTAACTCCGTAATACCTTTAATGACGATTTGTGGATTATTTCCATCACGACTCTCTTGTTCAACCCTTAACACCTTCAAAAACTTCTGACCAAACTCCTCGCTCCAAAAACTTTTACAAGCATTCGAGGTGTAGCCTTACCGCCCTTACGCATGACCCAACCGAGATCATCCGATAAGTCAGAGTTTTCCTTATGCACCACGAACAACATATTTCCCAAATGAACCTCTAGTTACTTCGACCTATTGACCTCCGCCAACATACTACTATAGCTAGAAAAAGCCAAGTCATACTTACCCTTTAGATCTTCAGTTTCATATCGTAAACATTCATCTCAAGCTCCATATCTGCGTTACGAGCTCGAGTTATAGCTAACTCTTCTTGGTATTGAACTAGCGCATTATTCACATCGGAACTAGCTACCCTCGTTGAGTCGGAAATGTTTTTGCCATGCACGTTATGAGGCGGATTGGTCATATTGTATCAATTTTTTCTTTGAGCTTTTATCCTTTTAATAGCGGATTAATGACGCGTATCATATTACATATGAATTTGCTTCACATTTTATTTATGATAAATCACATTTATAATTTGCCTTGCAAATTTGTTTTGTAAACTAATTTTTCTTTTTAGAAAAAATATCATTCATTCTTTGTGATTTACAAACTCTATATTGGAAATAGAGAATATTTAAACATTATTTATGTACAATATACATTCATAGTACATATCTCATTAATGGTGATACCAATCTTTGAGAAATTAAATTTTCGTAGATTACTAGTATGCCATGTTCTTAGAATTAGTTTAATAGAGTAAGTCTTTGAGAACATATGTTCATGGACGTTTTACTTCAACAATTTGGTATGGGGTCCTTCCAAGTTTTGATCGATTTTTTTAATTCCTTCTTGTCGGTTTGCTTCATTTTTGTGAAGCAAAAAGTCTCCAATTTTTAGGTGTGTGTGACGAACCTTAGAGTTATAGTAATTTTATGTTTTTTGTTTATACTTAGCTTCACATAGTGCAACTAGTGGTGTCAATTTCGGGTTTGACCGAAACCCGAATCGGGTTTGAAACCCGAACCGGGTTCTGGTCAAACATACCAAACCGGTTCGGGTTGAAACCGGTTCGGGTTCAATCGGTTTTGAGGTTAGAAAAACTCGACCCTATGGAAACCGGTTCGTATCGGGTTGAAACCGGTTCGGGTTATAAACCGGTTTAAAGGGACGCCCATCCCCCTTTAGGAACGCCCGTCACGCTCGATGTCAAATAAGCAGCTAACATGGGACGCCCGTCCTCCCTTTTGGAACACCCGTCACATAGCAGGGACGCCCGTCCTCCTGCTTGTGACGCCCGTCACACGAGAAAAACAGCTTAAAATCTTTGGTTTTAAACATCGTATTCATATAAAACAACTTTGTATTACAAAGCGGAAAAACTAGAAACAAATTTTCAAAGTTTCATAATTCGACAATTATTAAACAAAGCGGAAAAAGTACTAATAAGTAATAACATTGGAAAGTCGTCTTCGTCTTCGTATTCGTCCAATCTTCATATTTCTTCAATCTCATTCTTGGTCCACTTGAATAAATTCATCTTGAACGGGAACTTCTTCTTCGGAGCTATATGCTCGGTTAGCTTCATCCAAAGCGATTTCTTCATCGGAAAGTGATATTGCAACTCCTTCTTCCACCTCGATATCGAGTACTTCGCCTTCATAATCTAGTTCACCTTCAAGATTTTGGTGGTCTTGTGTACGTTGGGCGGCGTCTAAGTAATCCTTCAAGCAAATGCACATCTCCAATGTCGTCGGTGTGAGTCTTGTTCTTCGTAAAGATAATACCCTGCCACTAAGAGAAAAAGCGGATTCCGAAGCTACCGAAGAAGCTTGGGAGGTTAGAACATCTTTGGCCATGGCGGCTAGAACGGGATATTGAGCTTCCCGTGCTCTCCACCAAGCCAAAACCTCAAAGTTTGTGAATTCTTCAACCCCCATAGTGGCTAAAAAATCCGTTCCCGTATACCTCCCGTATTCGGTATTAGTTTGGTCACCCCCCTCCCCCCTAGCACGTTTTGCGGTTTCTCGTCTTAATTGGTTATACATGTCAATTTCCGGGTTCGTGCTAGTATAGTTTTCATAGGATTCGGTCACAAAAGAACTTGATTCACCCACATTTGATGTTCTAAACTTGTCAAAATAAACACCAAATAACCCTTTAAAATGATTACCAAAATCGACTATGGCTTTATCGGCAAAAGCTTGAGTTTGGTTGTTGGTGAGATTCAATTTTTCATAGATTATTCTTAAATTGTATTCCACCCCAATTTTGTTCAAAGTCGGGTTTAGTGCGGCGGAAACGGTAATTAAAGGTGACATTTGCGAAAAATATTTTCTCATTTTTTCTTTCATCGGGGCTACCATTAACTTATACAAACTCCCTCTATGTTCATAATCGTCTAACTTTGTAGCCATAAAAGTTAGTTGTTTAAGGACTAAATGACTCGTGGGATAATAAACACCCGATAACAAAGTTGTTGCGGTTTTAAAAACTTTTAGCAATTCACTTATTTTACGAATAATTTGCCAATTATCACTAGGAAAGTCTACAATACCCCGATGCGCTACCACTAAGTCGTTATGAAATTCCCTTAAACTAGCTTGTTGCCTTAAACCGCAAATAAGCATATTGTAGGTCGAATTCCATCTTGTAGGAACATCCCAATTAGGTGCCAAAAAGACGGAATTCGTTTCCTTACAAAGTTTCATATATGCCTTGTATCTACTTTTGCGGTTTGAAAATATATCGTGCAACATGGTTCTATAAGCACTTATGGCGTCTTTTACTTCGGTGACTTCTAGTCCGGCTTGCACAACCAAATTAATAATGTGTGCAATACATCGACCATGATAAAAGTCACCGTCCATTGGTGGTTTGTATTTTAGCTTTAGTTTACCCATCGCGTTTGTATTATTACTTGCATTATCAAATGCAATTGAAAACACTTTTTCTTCCAAATTATATCTTTGTAAAACTTCCATTAACATGTGAAATAAGTTATGACCCGAGTGAGGATAAGGAAATTGGTCAAAAGCAATAACCCTCTTCATCATTTGCCACGATTCGGGATCACACCAATGTGCGGTAACGCAAAGGTATGAATCGGGCAAACCATGAGGAGCCGACCAAACTTCGGTTGTTAAGTTTACATTTGTATTTAGATTTTCAAAACCATTTAATATCATTGTTTTAGCTTTTTTCCAAATTTTTAAACAATCCTTACGAAGAGTATTACGACTTACATGAGTATATCGCGGTTGGAGACACTTTTGAACCACCCTAGTGAACCTCGGGTTGTCGAAGTGATTGAATGGCAAGGCGGATTGAATCACAAAACTCGCAAACTCTTCACGCATCCTCTCCACCGAATAAACAAAAACACTCCCGTCTTGACCCATCGATGCTTGACCCGGTTCCGGTTGTGCTCTATGGAGAACTTTGCAATGCTTCTCGATGTGATTCTTCAACGTCGTGTTAGAATTATGTTTCAAAAAAAGGGAGCAATGATTACAATGCGCCATAAGTTCGCCATCGGACAATTTCACCAACCGGTAATGTTGCCAAACATTCCTGTTTCGGGTTGTTTCGAGAACCTCTACGATCGTTCTTTCGCTTGAAGAACCACAACCGGTTGAAGCGGTAGAGCTTTGAGTTGCCATTTGATTGTTGATGTTTTTTTGAGAATTTTTCAAACGTTTTTCGAAGGTATTTTTTGCGTTTTTGAGCTTTTGAGAGTGTTTTGAGAGAGTTAGAAGTGTGTGTTTAATCCCAAACTCTACCACATATTTATAGTAAATTTGGAATGGCAAAATGGTAAAAAACATGAAAAAAATGGTCAAAAAGGGTCTCCAACGGCTAGTAACGGCTACCTAGTTTGACAAAAGACCCAGCGGGACGGGCGTCCCTCGCAATTTTCCAGTATTGACCAAACCGGGTTCTGAAACCGGTTCCTGAACCGGTTCGGGTTCAACCCGATCTCATCATATAAACTTCAAACCGGTTTCAAACCGGCGGGTTTGGTCAAATCCGAACCGGGTTTGGTCAAACCCGGTTTGACCCGGTTTCGGTTTCGGTTTTTTTTTCGGTTTCGGTTCGGGTTCGGTTTTTTTCGACACGACTAAGTGCAACCAGGAATCAAAGAATTAGTAGATCTGTTCCGCCCAAAAAAATGGTAATGGGCTTGGGTTATGAACTTATAATCTATAATCTGATGATCGAGTCGATTCTATGATTATAAGTTCATTTCATACCGGACCAGACCGTAATAGGGTTATATACATTCTCATTGTGAGAAGGGGTCATTTGAGCGTATCTAAATAGATACTATGTTTACATATGGATCCCTACGTCGTTACATTCCATTTAGGATTAGGAATAGGCGTAATCGACCTGCTTTTTACATATTTCTCGTTATTTGGAACCCTATTCACCTCTTTGGGCTTCTATTGAATCGAGAAATAGGTTTGATTGTCCATCTTTTTGATATATTGGATATCTATATAAGGCATTCTCCGGATAATTCAAATCGAAGCAGTTGGATGTTCAATTCGGGCCTATATGACATGACTCATCAATAGAAATACTCCAACACTCCACTTTTGTCATATATTCCATACATCACACTAGATAGATATCATATTCATGGAATATGATTCACTTTCATTCAAGATGCCTTGGTGGTGAAATGGTAGACACGCGAGACTCAAAATCTCGTGCTAAACAGCGTGGAGGTTCGAGTCCTCTTCAAGGCATAATATTGAGAATGCTCATTCAATGAGCATTGAATGAGCAATTCAATAAGAGAGCTCGGATAGCAATACCGATTCGATCCGAGCTCTCTTGGAATAAGTTCGGCAGCGGATCACGAAATCTTGGTCATCTTCTCTATCTAATGAATGGGGAGTCTGCTTTAAAATTGAAAACCGTCCGCCCTGCACGCACCCCCCGAGTATATGCTTCAACAGGAATCACACAAGGGTAGATTATAAACCTCTAGTAAAACGACCGCCCGTAACCCCCAGCAGATAAAGTACATTACATAGCATTACATAGTCCGTTTTAGGGATGGGCGACTTAACCATTCAGTGACTTTGGCACTGGACGTTCCCCAAACGGGTACTGTTGGGTCCATGTGTCGGATCATCAATTGAAAGAGCGTTAAACATTTGCGGAAGTGTAGTAGGTTGATTAGTTGCAAACCACTCCGAAGGTGGTGGTGTGGAGCTATCCCCGTGAGCAGAAACGTGAGCAAAATCGGACTGCAATTTAGGTTGGGCTGAGTTTTGTGACTGTTGGGCTGGTAAGAATTAGGATTAGGAATTGGGCCTCCACTGGATTGGGCTGAAACATAAGTCTGAGACTTTATAGAATTTCCTTGGTGGGGCCGAGGGTTTGGAGAATGTCCTATAATCCCACGATGGGAATTATTTGCATGCATTGGATAATAAACCTGAGGCGAAACTCGATTTTCATCGCGAAGTTGCTGCTGTGGTTGACTAAATTGATCGGTTGGAGGAGGGATATAAACTTGATGTGTATTTTATAACATAAAATTATTTAAGGTTTAGAAAAGGATTTTTACCAACGTATATCAACACACAATACAGGCAGTGTACCTGATCGTACGATAATATAGAATCAGTAAGTCCGGATCGAACTCAGGGAACGTGTATTTATATTCGTTATCTCAAATTATATAATTAAACTAATTAAAGCAAGTAAATATGGGGGGCGTTTTAGTTCTGTGAGAACATATTTCAGAAAACAAATAACTAAAGTAAATAGCAATTTAATTAACTAAGTGGATTGCGGATGAAAAACTGTTTCGAAAAGTCTTTGAGAATTAATCAGATGTTAAAAGCAACGATTACTTGGAATTACGTTTCACCTGGATCATGATTAACAAGAATATGTTTGATTGGTTTAACTGTGATTTCTATGATAACTAGATTTCCCGCTAGAGTTATCTAATCCTACAATTTTAGAGAAAGATCATACGACTGTTCGTACATCAAGAGCTATCTTAGATTTATCCACTCTAAATTGTGCTTTAAGTTCACTATTATTTACAATTTAATCTGTCGACTACGAATTAACAAAAGTCTCAATTATTCAGATTCGATATAATTGTCATGTTCATTCAATTCATTAAATTACTAATCTCTTAGCCTATCTCAATTAAGTATCAAGCTACAATTATCTAATAAATCATATAATTGTAAATAACTGATAAATATATAAGAACGCTAGTTATGTTATAGATCTATCAATCACGCTAAGTAGTAAATTTAATAACTTTGAATAAACATGGATCGCGATTAAACGTAAATAATAAAGGAAAAACCAATGAGTTCAAACATAAACTTGATTAAAACATAGATCCAGGTTCAACAATCCAAGCAATCGCTTAAAGAGTTTAGCTCATGTTGGATTGTAAGCAAATAACAGAATAAGTCTTAAAACAAAACATTGTATCAAGAAAATAATGCATAAAAGTTCAAACCAAACAATTGCTAACTTCCAAATTGATTAATGATGATTAACCAAAGCTTCCACGTGATCAACGGCTTCTAGGACTCTCCTTGCAGCTTTCCAGAATGGATGTAGGTTGAAAATAATGAATAATGTGTTAAAAACCCGAACCCTAGAAGCCTATTTATAATTATTTAAACCGACTGATTTAGCCGTCGGCTGGCTGAATTCAGCCGACGGCTGGAACACACGGGTTAAAAAGTTGCTTCCGCGGCACGTTAAGAACAAAATGTGAAAATCTAATTTTAACCGTCGGCTAAAAATACTCAGCCGCCGGCTGTTTCCAAATTTCCATTTTCTTGCTCGTTTATCTCCGTTTCAAGCCGGTTTCAGCTCCTTTTCGCTCCATGATCCAAATATAACTCTAATCTGCAATTCTTACTAAAAATACACCAAATCATAACAAAAGTTGCAGAAAACGAGCTTAAATATGATAAATGTGGCTACAAAATATAGATTATTTTAGGCACATCAAATTCCCCACACTTGAATCTTACTTGTCCTCAAGTAAATTGTTAGATTTAGAACAAAACAAACATCTTCAATAAAAATAAAATACTCGACGAATCAAGTAAATTACAAAAAAAAAAAATTATTTACGAAGATGAATTTAATAATTACCAAGCCAAAATTTAAATGCATAACTAAACATCTCACGATTTGGGAAGTATAACACTCAATCACTCAAAAAGCTAATCTAAGTGTAATATATATGTGAAATCGTTCAAAGCTCAGTCATGACAAGTATTCTATCATAGGCTTGATAACGATACGCTTCTCCACCAATAGAGTCTAAGTAACTAGTTCAGAGGGCTTATAGTCATATCAATGGGTGATGGGTAAAA